>JAVJAQ010000336.1:160394-468813 GCA_032362365.1 Zygogramma bicolorata
CCTCAATGTTTACTTGGTTTGAGGTTATGGTTGTTTGTTAGTTGGTTGTTGGTTTAATTCCTGTGATTTGCCTTGTTTTTCGGAATTTTCCTGTTGTTTTTCCCAATTATAACATAAGTAACAATGGTTGTTAAGTGTTTAGTGAAAGGATGTAAAAACAATAATGTAAAATCATGGAAAAAAAATATTTTTTAGTCAACAAATGTTCCAATTGAGGCAACGGTGGTATATTTTGACTGATGGATTCTAGTGGTTCATTTATCTTTTATTTAATTTATTGTTTCCAAAAACATCACAGTTTCCATAACAAGTAGTTTGAGTTTGCTACATTGAAAAAATATTTCATCTCTGAAGTAGTGGTTTGTCTTCCTTCATTTTCTTCGGTCTAGAAAAGTCAAGATCTTTCACTCGTCCTGGTTCTCCAGGAACATTTTTAGGTGGCATCCAATAAGCTTTCACCCCTGTTCTAGTAACATCTTGCTTTCGCATTGCATTGTCAATTGAAAAAAAAAAACAGCTGCGACATGTGTACATACTTCACCAAGGCCTGCAATGCAATTACAACGAGCATTTTCGACTGTGCCATCCTTATCAGTTATGATCCATGGGGTAAGTAATTTTGCATTCAGTCTTTGAGAATGCATAACCTGAAAAACATTGGAGTGTTACATATCAACTAGAATATTTGTGTAACTTGTTGATGATTGATCTGGTGAATTTCAAAATGATGATGATTATTTTTTTCGAGGAAAATGAGATTACATTTTGAAAGTTCTTGAATATTTATGGATGTAGATAGGGCATTTTCAATTTATTTTTACTTTTCTTACAAATATTCATTCAAATAGAGATAAAATAGGGTAACTGACTTACTTGCCCTAAAACCAAGCTGGGTTTTTCAAAATGCTTGACAAATATTTTCCGAACCCATCGACAAGCTGCCTGATTGTAAGCCTCCAAACCTTTGTAAGGTTTCATTTCACTGAGTGTATATGCACTTTTAGTGTGACTTAGCTAATTGACAATATCTGGATACATGATATGTGGAAACATTGAGAGCTCGGTAGAACACTCTTCGAAATCAACATAAGGATCAATACCCAAAACTGATATTTTAGATGAATATCTTCTACGATGAGTTTCGTCGATAGTCGAATGATATTCAGATAGATCACTCATCTTTAGGATCTGAATACAGGAAGCACAGAAAAGTAATGAGCTTGGAAGGGTATGGGTGGGGTTGGACCCGGTACGGCTGTAACTACTATGCAAACTTCAAAAAAAATTCAGTTGTTTCAAATCACCCCCGGACCACGGAAGAGAGGGGGTTGCAACCCTCATTTTCCCCTTGTCGCATTTTTGCACGGCGTTGCGGATATGATTAGAGCTGTATTGCAACAGTATGAACTGATGCCGTACAAAAAATGACCAAATTACCCTTGAATTGTCGAAAAATCCAAAAAATTAGACTTTGTGGCGCTTTTACGGCATACCTTTTTTATGGATCTATAGAGGGTAAAATTCCGTACAAAAAATGACCAATACTCTTACTGCCTCGATCTCACCAGCACTCGTTGGACCTTACAAGTGACGGCATGTGCTGTTTCTCTTATCGTCCTAGTCTGTGTTCATGACCCATCCATTTGAGGTCTGTGTTGCTTTATGCTCCAAAGCTTTGAGGGAATCTTGGAAAATCGCCACATCCCCTCTCCCCCCAACGCCCACCTCACCTCATGTATATCAGACCGTTCCCGCTCCCCGGTGTTGCCGTTAGGCTTGGTGACACACCTGCGTTATCAACCCCATGGCAACACCGCTGGGAGCGGGAACGTCGGTCTGATATCCGGTTGTGGTCTGGAAGCGTTTGGTGTGAGGGCGAGTGGCGTTTCCATTCCCTCACATATTTCATTAAAACAAGTCAATAAAGACTCCAGGTACCCATCAAAGGATGTTATCATGTACCATTCCAGTGAATTCGAATAAAAAATTATAAATTACTATGGTCTTCATACCAACTTGCAAATTAACCTGGGTAAAATGCAGATTTCATATTGCATTTTACCCAGGTAAATGAAGTAGTTATGAAGACCATAGTAATTATCATTTTTTATTCAATTCACTGAAATGATACATGATAACATCTTGATCTCTACCTGGATTCTTAATTGATTTGTTTCAGTAATTATGGAATCTGCTATAAAATGAGGTGACCATACCCTTCCAAGCTCATTACTTTTCTGTGCTTCCTGTATTCAGATCCTTAAGATGAGTGATCTATCTGAATATCATTCGACTCTCGACGAAACTCATCGTAGAAGATATTCATCTAAAATATCAGTTTTGGGTATTGATCCTCATGTTGATTTCGAAGAGTTTTCTACCGAGCTCTCAATGGTTCCACATATCATGTATCCAGATATTGTCAATTAGCTAATTCACACTAAAAGTGCATATACACTCAGTGAAATGAAAGCTTACAAAGGTTTGGAGGCTTACAATCAGGCAGCTTGTGGATGGGTTCGGAAAATATTTGTCAAGCATTTTGAAAAACCCATCTTGGTTTTAGGACAAGTAAGTCAGTTACTCTATTTTATCTATATTTGAATGAATATTTGTAAGAAAAGTGAAAATAACTTGAAAATGCCCTATCTACATTCATAAATATTCAAGAACTTTGTAATCTCATTTTCCTCGAAAAAAATAATCATCAACATTTTGAAATTCACCAGATCAATTATCAACAAGTTACACAAATATTCTAGTTGATATGTAACACTTCAATGTTTTTCAGGTTATGCATTCTCAAAGACTGAATGCAAAATTACTTACCCCATGGATCATAACTGATAAGGATGGCACAGTCGAAAGTGCTCTTTGTAATTGCATTGCAGGCTTTGGTGAAGTATGTACACATGTCGCAGCTGTTTTGTTTTCGATTGACAATGCAATGCGAAAGCAAGAAGATGTTACTAGAACAGGGGTGAAAGCTTATTGGATGCCACCTAAAGATGTTCCTGGAGAACCAGGACGAGTGAAAGATCTTGACTTTTCTAGACCGAAGAAAATGAAGGAAAACAAAGCACTACTTCAGAGTTGAAATATTTTTTTCAATGTAGCAAACTCAAACTACTTGTTATGGAAACTGTGATGTTTTTGGAAACAATAAATTAAATAAAAAATAAATAAACCATTAGAATCCATCAGTCAAAACCGTTGTCTCAATTGGAACATTTGTTGACTAAAAAACTTTTATTCCATGATTTCACATTATTGTTTTTTCATCCTTTCACTAAACACTTAACAACCATTGTTACTTATGTTATAATTGGGAAAAACAACAGGAAAATTCCGAAAAACAAGGCAAATCACAGGAATTAAATCAACTAACGAACAACCATAACCTCAAATCAAGTAAACATTGAGGTAGGTCGTGTTTGTTTTCATCAGACGTCAGATTAATCTCGCGTTCTATTAAATAAAAAAATATGAGGTTATGTTACATACACGACTTCTTAAAGCTCCATGCGCAGTGATCAGCTGATCTCGGCTCAGTCTCTAGTCTCTACCCGCTCTACTCGATGCATGAATAATTAACGAACTTGGCTAGAATTGTCCAAGAGTGTATGCTAATGCTAGAGAATGCGCTGAACAATGTTGCAGTATGAGGCTGAGGCTGCAGTGCAGTATGCCTGTTTGAAAATCACATAAATAATCAGATGTGTTGATAGTAGATATGAGGTGCCGAATAATAAACGAAACTTTACCCTCCATTAGTCAGAAATAGCTTGTTTCAAAATAGACTAGTTTTTAAAAGATTCATTATGTCACTTACCAACTGCAGCAGGGGCATATGTTGGATAACGTGAAAGCAGAAACCCATTTCTGTAGGCTTAGTAAAAAAATCGTCCTCGGAGAAATTATTTGCACATATTCTTATGCTGGAAACGTCATCGGTACTTTCCAAATTGCAAATATTCATCAACAATAATTTCAGGACGGGGTCTTTTGGAAACCTGAAATATTAGTCGTGTGATATGAAGACAATAATTAATCTAAATTCCATATTTACCGATGGCAGGAGCTCGAATTCTTGCTATTGCACAGGAAGCAGGGTGTCGGGGACATAGTTGAAAAAATATATACGAACACTAACAAAACTCTCAACTACTAAAAAACCCAACTTTGAAAAGAATGGGTAAAGTATAAGAACTCAAACTCAAACACATTAATCGCATAAAACACTAATAATTGAGAAGACGATGAAGATACTTCAATAAAAAGAATTGGCTCGATGAATATTTTCAACAACTGTCAGACGCAGACGCTAAAATCTTTGGTTATGTTCCGGTTTCAATCATATGAAATAAGGAATTCATTCCCACTATCGGTCTTGGTCGAAGCTCACGCATGTTAGAAAGAAACAGGTAATTAGAAGTATGTGTATCATTGAAGAAATGTATTTTTCTCGCGCATGCGCATAGGTATAAAGAAACCGGCGATCGTCTTTTTTTTCGGATTCACGGCAGTTGTCCTTATTATCCATATTGGTATTAATATATATATGGCGGGCATGTGAGGTCACAAGACAACTGTCAATCAGCCTGCTGGACAAACAAACCGTACTTCCATAAGCAACAATGGTAATTTAATGAGATTATTATCGTAATTATGAAGAAATTACGGGTTTACCCTAATTTTGGGTATACCCTTGGTGTACCTGACATATATAAATGTCTATATATTGCAATCTATATTCATTATTCTTCCTGCTTGCAAGGAAATTGTATGTGAAATGGCTAATAAAAATGATTATTTCAACACCTTGTCTATGGATATCCAGAAGAGATATTTAGAGAAACTAAAGAAAAGTGATGGATGTGATCCTTATTTATTGAAATTTGGGGATTGTAGGATATGTTCCGTAAATCGTTTCGGTTAACCAGAGCGGTTGACAGCGGTTTTGGCCGGTTGACAGCGGTTACTGAAATTTTCGATATACGGAACGCTTGTCACTTGTCATACAGAATCATAATAATAAAAGGAAAAAGACTTTATTGAAAATTAGAAGAAGTAATTTTACCTACCTGATTCATTTGACCTTAATTAATTATTAATTGTATTCTTTGGCACTATATAAATCCAATGTCTTTCTCTCTCTCTATATTGGGATGGTCTTTGCTTCCGAGTGGTCGACTGCGCCTGCTCGGAAGCAAAGACCATCCCAATACAGAGAGAGAGAGAGACAATGTCTTTCTGTGCCTCATATTAGTTTTACTTGTGAGTTTTTCGTGTACAAAACTAGAATTATAAACCTGGTATTTGCTTAAATTGTTTTATATTTTCATAATTTTCGTTCCTTGCTCATTGAAATTGAAATGGATCACCATGAATGTGTATATAAATATGTGCAAGCTTACAGAGAACGTAAATAGAACTCTTGAGGGACCGTCAGGTACATACTGGGATGAGGAAAAACTTTAATGTGTGGAAACCTAAATATATTTTTATTCGCAATATACCAAAATAATTCACAGAAGAAACATTCAGGGCTATTTACTAAGTAAAGTGGTTATCGCAGTTGCTAACCGTCGTAGCAACTCTGATAATAACTTGCCATAAGGACGGTGGTAAGCTGTTTTCCCTTAACAAGATTTTTGAAGCAGTTGCCAGTAAACCACTACTCACAGCAACTGGTCATTATAGTAGCAACTTAACTTGAAAAGTGAATACCAATTTTTATAGGCAGATATGCTAACCACTACATTACCGAGACCACTTGGCTTGCCTGAAATGAAAAAATAAAATAATGTTGCCTATATTTCCTAGATTCTTTGAAAATATCTCCTACAAAATGTTTTGAACACACCGTTGCCCATTTCAACACTTATAAGAAGTTAAATCTGCTCTTCTAGTTGCCTGAATCCGCAATTCACATCTCTTTTCAGCAAGAGGATTAATCTTTTTTTCTATTGTCGAAAATAGAAGGGTATCGATGGAATGAAACATTATGCCTGCCGCTATTACTTCCACATTTCACAATCGCACAAAATTGAGCCTTCATTGAGAAAAAATATTTTAAAATATGACATAAACACACACTTAGCATAGGTAAATCAGGTTTGTTTGTCCAGCAGGCTGGATTGACAACTGTCCTTTACTGTCGTCTGTCAGATATGCCCGCGGTGTATTTATGAACGTTGGCGGTAATATAAAATGACCTTGAAAGCACTTTGATAGGTTATGTGTTATGTTTTAGGTTAGTTTTTAGTTTTAGGTATCGGTTTGTTTTGGTTTGTGGTTACTTCTATCTTTAACTTTAACACGTCCAATGCGGAATCGCAACTTTGTTTCATTCAGTTTTTGGTGAATTTTCAGAAAGAGGGAACCCGTAAGGAAAATTGAACTTCTTTCAAGTAATGTACACTATTTGGAAAAAGTTCAGATAATGTAGGAACCAACTCAATATCAAAACCAACAATTTCAAATAAAAACGTTTTCTTCAACAAGAACAAGCTCGAATATGGATTATAATATTGAAGATATTCCAATTCAAATAGAGGTACAACACTCGGATTCCATAGCTGTTTCTGGACCCAGTGAAATAACACTTGATCATGAATTGGATGATGCTTTAGATGATAATAGTGATGGAGACAGCGAACAGGATGATGGTAAGGATATCTGGTTCTTACAATAATTGAAATTTGCATTGATATGTCTCAATGAATACCAAAACTTGGACTCAACCCAGTCAGTTGCCAACATCTCCCACAAAAGTTGACAAATCATGCTACTCACAGAATATTAGCGAAATATTTTTCACTGGACCACCTTAAAGTAACATACTTTGCCATATGGTGGATCTCAGTAGTGTAGTTGGGAGACCAGGGTTCAATTCACATGTTAAAAGGTGAGGCCTTGGTAACCCAGTGCTCACACAAGTTTCTACTTCTGAAAACCACTTTTTATGTGTTGTACAAAGTCTGTTTTGAAATGTAAAATTATAATTATTATAGAGATACAAAACAAATATTCGTTGCCCAAAAGATGGCATTAGGAATAA
Source organism: Zygogramma bicolorata (assembly GCA_032362365.1). Taxonomy (NCBI): domain Eukaryota; kingdom Metazoa; phylum Arthropoda; class Insecta; order Coleoptera; family Chrysomelidae; genus Zygogramma; species Zygogramma bicolorata. Next base: position 167,458 of record JAVJAQ010000336.1, read on the forward strand.
TGTTGAAGTTGCATAACCAGCAATCACGCAGGGGAACATTCAAACCAATACATTTTGAATCTGATTGTATTCATCAAAGATCACAAACACTGTTTGACAAAGAACTCTGACAAGCATCATTAAAATACTAGGGGTAAGGGTAATTTATACCAACCATTCTCTTGCTTGAGTGAAGTGTAGAATTCTCCCAAACAGCTTGGCATCAAATGCTTCAATGAAATCAAATCTATTGTTCGGACAGAACAAAATGGAATAGTATTGAAAAAAAGAACTACACTCATTTTTACTGAATGATTGCTCGTGTACCGTCGATTAATTCCTTGATTTCAAAATGTCAAATCGATCCTAGAATCCGTTTGTTTGAAAGTGGTTGACAATGTTCCTTGCTGAATGGTAATGGTTCGGACTTCCATTGTCTATATTTTTAACTCTATTGAAATCTGTTGCTAAGAGCGGAAGGATTAAAATGCAAATCAAGTGAAAAAATCAAATCAAAAGTCAAATTTTTGGTCGATAATGAAATTAGGGATTGATTGATCAAAGAAAATACTGTTGTTACAAGAAACCGAGATTTTGAATATGAAATATGAGTCGAAAAGAATTTTGAATAACGAAATGAATGAAATAATATTGTGACAAGAAAATTGAGTTATCAAATATGAAATACTAGTCAGAAAATGTGACTTTTGATTTGATTTTTTCACTTTATTTGCATTTTAATCCTTCCGCTCTTAGCAACAGGTTTCAATAGTTAAAAATATAGACAATGGGAACCATTACCATTCAGAACTTAGAATCCACTTTCTGTTGTTTTGAATTTTAATGTGTATTTTATTGTGTACTTTGATGATACTTCAAAACATTTCAATAATTCTTAACAAGTTAGGACATGATGAATTTTAATAATTTAGACATGTTTCTGCAATTTGACTAGTCCAATAAGTTTTTTGTGCATATGCTTCTATATGTGTAGAAAATAATTTCCAGTGACGAATGAATCATTCTATTCTATTCTCAGCTACATTGAAGGGATGCAGAATGCACTTAGAAGTCAAAGTCTTCTCTCTCTAAGGGTCAGTCCATTGGTTGTAATGTCTATGGTCACAGGAAGGCAGCATTTTAAAATTTGTTTCATGTGTACAGGGTGTTGCATTTTTCCGTGAGAGAAAATGATATAATTTCTTTGAATGGTTGTTTTTTATAAATAAATACAATGGATTCCATAGCTTTCTATTCAGCACTGATTCTTTTCCTGCCACAATGCGCCAAGTTACGTTTTTTTTTTGGAGAAATTCAAGGGTGAAGCCGGCCCTTATGGGCGCTCCTTAGAGTTGCATTTACCTACAAACATCAGGTTCTCGTTAGTGTGAAAAATATCATGGTCGAAAGGCAATTATTTTACTTTCGGGTATCAATATATTATTCATTTATTTTTGAATTTGAATGTTGTGTTATTATATCATTAGAGTGATATCTTAACTGTTAGTAGCTTCCTCTTGATTCGCTTGCCTACATTTTCTCCTCTGGTATTTATTATATGAATTAAAGTCCTCCGTCGCGTCTCTATCTGTTGTTCGCGCAAAACTCGAAAACATCTACACGGAATTTCATACAGTTTCAACCAGTTTATAGAGTGGTTCATGCAGAAGGTTTAGGTATATAATTTGTCAAACCCAGAATTAATTCTTGATGGAACACACTGTATACTTCCAAAGCGAATGCCTCATGAATTTTCGTTATTCTCACGATGAGACTAGTTTCAGTTGTGAAAAGCATACTGGAAAAAGTTGGTTTTCATTAAATTTTTTCGCAATACATTCGGCCATGTTATAAATCACCCTGTATCATTTAAAACAGTATATCTTCTTGGTTTTTTTTTACTTTGATCGATGATTCAATTTGTAACAAATGTAAAGCAGTCTTTAAAAGGCTTCCATCCAAAATATCCAATTTATGGGTTTCACATGAAGTACCATCCAGCGCGTGAATTTTTTTGCGGATAATGATTTGTCTTAACTTCAATTACTTCCTTTCCCAAAGGCAGACTGTACAAAATTGGTGTGAAAAATCTGTCACTGCCGTCCAGTCTAAAACGGCTGGACAAAAAATTTGATGCTATTTTTCGTATGTGTTCAAGTGGTTTCAAAAATGGTTTAGATTCACAATTCGGTCCAATTACAAAATGTTTTTTTAATTTATTTTTTATCTATTAGTTGTTTAACGTTGGGCTGAGTTCGGTTCAGTTATGTTACGTTAGGTTTTCTTGAATTCTTTTCATTTATGAGTTGTTTTAAATTAGGTTCGGTAATGTTAGGTTAGGTTATGATAATTTATATGGCAAAACAACGTTTGCCGGGTCAGATAGTTCTATAATAGTCTGTTTTCCTCTGTTCTGATTTTTGTGCCATATGAATTAAGATTTCGAAACTGACTATTTGGTGTACTCATCCAATTTGATCGTAATGTCTTTCATAGGTGTTATTGTTCGTAAACAGTATGTTCAGAAAATTTCATTCATGGTGGAATATTCAGTTCCAGTAGATATGGCGGAGAATGCTAAGTTATTATTGATATCCATTCGCTCTTTTTGATTTTCTATTAGACTTATGGTTTTTTCTAGATTGCACATACTACAATGAAATCTGATTTGCAAATACTAGCAATCTGTTTCAGAAAATATTCGATGTCTGTCAGACGCCTACCTTCTAATTATGTTTCACTGGATCTAGAAACGCAATCATGATGAAACTTTTCACAAATGAAGTTTCCCAAGTTACTTTACCTATAATTTTCAATTGGCACACTTGTCGGTGAATCATCATTTTTTATATGTTAGAATAAATAGGGTATTCAAAATATGTTTTATCATAACAAAAATTGTTATCATATGTTTCTCAAAAACGAAGAAATTCCTACTTCAATAATTTCTGTTTTCTCCGCATTGTGGAAATAGGTAACTGGCTTTGAAAAAATTAAAACAAGAGTAATTATCTCCTTCGCGAAAGAATTGTTTAAAAAAATTTCTTCATAGGTACTTACTTCTAGAGCAGGCGCTGCGAAACATTCCGTTTGAAAAAACCGATGACCTCATTCTGATTGATGATTTGAGTTGAGGAAGACTTGATGAATAATAATTTGGAGGTTGCCGGACGGAATTATGGTCCAGTTTTTTTTTCGGCCCTATAATAGGAGTCTTCGATTCCATCGCTGTAGTTGTTGAAAAAAAATGTTGTATAGAATGCAAAAACCATTGACCGCTATTTCTCGACTGGAATGTTTTATTATAAATCTCCTTCCCAGCGTCACATACCTTCTCTCGAGTTTTGAAGCGGGCCGCGCTTTTCTCAACAGTTTTTGTGACTTCAGTTATAGCTGAAATTCATCCATTATTATAACAGATACATTTCCTAATATTTAAAATAGCAGTGCTTCGAATTTTGTGATGAATTTCACAATTATTAGATTAAAAAAAAAGGCGAACGAAAAATCATACTGAACTGGTGAATGAACCGAAAGAAACTATTCAAATGCAGCAAGACGGCGCAAAGACGAAATTTCAGACAAATTTGAGAAGTTGTTTGATCCGAATGCTGATGAAGAACACTTCTCGTGGTATAAAAGTTGCATGGCCAGCTATATCAGCAAAGAAAAAATTCGTCGTCGTCACTACATAGGGAGCCGGAAGAAAGAGCTTCATCAACAACACAGGGCGTCGCTGGATCATCAGCTGACCTGCAGATCAAAAAGAAGGAACAGCGATTCGTCGAGTGACTCAAGATGTTCCAATTGTGGTATACGACAAAAACCAAAATAAAAAAAGTCATCTTTCAACTGAAATTTCAGCAGCTCTGCTGTTTCACAATGCGTTGATAATACTATGAAATTTTCACAAAAATTTGTTATACGAAACACCGGAAGATTCGTTTGCAGAAACTTCCAATATCATACGTCATGTTAAAGAAATTACGTTTCATTACCAATATCTTCTAGTAACGAAAGAGGTCGACCAACAACAAATATCACAAACACAGTTACTGGCTGCTTTTGACAAATTATTGGCGGATATAAGAGGCGGTGTTTCGACGACCGCTTTTGAATTGACATACTTGGCTCAACGCATGACTGTACTCGCTGAAGTAGAGGATGTAGTTCTAATCGTGATCTCAAAGTGATGCTGATCGAAAAATTTGGTGACAAGGTTTATTCTCATATCTTACTGAGAGGAAGCAATCTTCTTTGGTTTTCATGGCAGGAAGTTCATTAAGGAAATAGCTGAACGTGTACGTCGGCTAGAGTGTAGCAAAATCGTCATGTATGCTAAGGAATTACGAAAGGAACTATCCACTACTGATCTCATACCAGAGGAAAAGTTGTGTGATGAAATTCTTATTGAAGATGCCGCGAAGAAATGCACATTCACGCCGAAATGGAAGACTTTCATACAAGCCTCATTTAGCAGTCAAAATCTAAAATTATCGGGCAATACACTCCATGAAGCATTAGCGGTGTTTAGTGATATATATCAGTGTAACGAACAGAAAGACACCGCAACAGACAGCTCTAGCCGAATTCATTCACCACCTACCTAACTAAATCGAAACATATGTTTGTTGAAAAATCTTAGACACTGTGACAATGACTTTCAAGGGGACATTAAGTGGCGAAGATTCTATGACCGTTACAATCATGATAGTTAATCAACAAAAGAATGATGAAAAGAATACCTCACGGGCATGACTTTGCTCTCCATGTTGACTAGTCATTCGATATCTGAAGCTAAGGAGCAGGGAAATACCGCGTCGAAAGCTCATAAAACTGCAGAAAAGTATTATATCATAGCTCGCAGGCAATATATCAATGAACACAAGATATATTGAGGAATTGCTGTCCTTCGGGGGAGACGTAAAGCCGGCGGTCCTGAGTCCATGGTTGTTGGACTCGTAAAATTTCCGGTTGGGGAAAATGTGGTCACCGGAGTCGATGATTGGCCTTGGTAGGGGAAACAGGTCACTGCTAAACCGAAACTAACTGAAACTGACTACAAATATTTATATCAAGTCCTTCAACCAAAATTCCAGCTGGCCAGTAGGGGAGGGCGGGGACGGTTTGGACAACGGGTTGGTCTGGACAGGTTTAAATTTCCCGCAAATTCTCCTTGTTTACGTGAATTCTCCGTTTGGCGTGTCGGTTCAGTGGTCTCCACATTGTGAACGCAGCAGCTAGTGAATTGGTTATGGTTTGAGTAGGTGATTTGGAAAAAAGGTATTTTAATGGTTTCTGATCTAACATTTTAGCTATAAGGAGAGCTGTATAACTGGGATAACAGCCACTTGTCAAAAATCCCAAGTTATCGCTCATAATGCTTGATGTTTGTGTATTGGTTTCCTGTAGTTTAAGTCATTGACAAACATAACCTCTTTTAGTTTCAGTCAACTTTTTGAAAGATTGCTACTGTGGTATGGTTTGGACGTTTGTCCAAACTATCCCGCATGTGTCCAAACCATCCCGCATGTATACAACCAATCCGTTGTCTGTAATCATAGGGGAGGGCGGGGATGGTTTGGACAATTTTCAGAAAATAATTTTTTTCTTGCTTATACTCAAATGAACACAATCTAAGTTGACGTTATATCATAGCTACATTTGTTGTTTATGAACAGACAAAGTAAAAAAATTCTTACTTGAAAGGAATTTTTATTTTCTTATAAATACTTGATATGGTAAAGTGTCCAGACTATCCCGTCGAATCAGGTTGGTTTGGACGCAGAGTATTATTGAAAAAAATATATATATTTAGGATACTTATACACACTTCTATAACGATTTTAAAAATAATAGGAACTCAAACGTCAGACAAGAACTAAGTAACAAAATAACAAAATAGATATCTAAAAAAACGTGCTAAGTTCGGTAAAAATCGAAAAATTATTTTGAAAAATAAAAGTCACTTCAGACTAGAACTGGACAATTGTAAAATTAATAACACTAAACAATGCTAAACTCGGCCAAATCAATATTAAAATAAATCATATTCAAATATCTTGGTCGAGTATCAATGATAGGGGACGGCAATTTCACGACCACTTCGTCTTTTCTGATGAATGCTGGCTTCTCATCAGATATCGTGAATCTGTTTGACATTATATGTCGCTTCAAAAACTGAACTTCGTATCCTTGAAGCATTGTCTCAGACACTTTGGCAACAAAGTTTCTTGTTGATTTTGCCGTTTTTCCGTGAACTCTACAAACCACATAGTCGTCATTTTGAATAGGAGCCAAAGTGTTTGATTCTTGATCCTCGTCCCCTGATGAAGAATCATCATAGGGCACGGTATCTTCCTCTTCTTCCGAAGTTTCATCTTTTAAGATCTTCTTTTTCACTCTTTGTACAGCCTGATTTCGCTTCTTCGTCACTTCCTTTTCTGCTAATTTCCCTTTTTGTGCAGCTATTTCGTCACGCTCGGGGGTGTCAGTGGCAATGATGGATCTCTTCTTCACAGGCCCTCTTCTAGATTTCTTCCTTGGTGACGCCTTTGGGAAAGGCCGTACCTTCGATGGCGATATGAATGCACTGGAACAATTTGGAATAATCTCTTCTTTGCGAGTTGGAGTAGTTTCCTGCTCTCGCTCGCCGTTGGCATTCGAGCAACTTGGTAGTTCATCATTGTTTGCGTTGGTGGCACTGGTTTCCGTGGCGGCCTCAGTGATGGCTTCTGCGGTGGTCTCTGTGGTGGCCAAAGGACGGTCAGTGACGTAACAGGACAAAAAATCCTCTTCGCTGAAAACTCCTCTGTCAAATGGACAAATTCCTGTGCATCGAAACCCCGATTTCACATTGATGGGATTAGCACCCTTGTCCCAAGCTTCGACACAAATCGCTGGTAAGTCATATATTGTCAATGTTTTTCCTGGATGGGAAATCATCCATTTATCAGCACTCTGGTTGAAAAAACGTTTAAATGGTCCAAAAACGGTCCTATCAAGCGGTTGCAGCTTATTCGAGGTATGTGGCGGAAGCGTTAGAATGATGATGCCATTCTCTTTTGCATAGTCGATTCCTTCAACGGATAAGTGAGACTGATGGTTGTCCATTATCAAAAGTACCTTATGCTCAACGCTGCAGCGGACATGTTTAACAAAGTGTTGCAAGACATTCAAGAAATTTTCAGAAGTCATCCATCCAGATGGATGGACCAAACCAAGAGCCCCGCTTTCCACTGGAACACCTAACATCATCCTTGCTGAATCATATCGTTTTCTCGGGAAAATCCATACAGGAGGTAATGCTCTACCGCTAGCGCAAATAATACCGACTTGCGTAATGAGTTCCCCACGTTCTCGCGAAGTAACTTGGCCTACTTGATGACGACCTTTGGAACTGATGACTTTTTGCACTCTTTGAACCGTAGTAACGCCCGTTTCATCAAGGTTACATATGTCATTTGGTTCAAATCGATGTTTTTTTAGCAATGATTCCAGTTTGGTTTGAAAATCACCAACGTTCGTTTTGTTGAAGCTTGATATGCGAGCCAAGCTAGTAGCTTCGGGGGTTCGGAGTGATAATCGGGGATGTCTCTCCATAAATCCCGAATACCAATCACGGCCAGCCATGCCTTGTTCTGCCCATGTCCGAGGATGTGGTAATTTATTTTTAATAGCGTATTCATAGGCCAACCTGCGTGTGCTTTTCGGCGTCAAGCCGTGGTACATATTGGAACATTTCACGAGGTATTTTTCCAATGATTTCTCCATATCAGTCGACAAAACCTGCCTAGTCGTGTATTGGGGCCCGAACTTACAATTTTCAAAACCTTCTTTAGCAACCTTCTTGACGAAATTAGCAACAGAAGATTTTTTTACGTTATGAAGCTCGGCTGCCTTTCGGAGGCTTAGTCTTCTCTCCAGCACATCTTGAACAGCCAACTTCATGTTCTCCGCAGAAAACATATTTTCGCGTTTCCGATCATACTTTCTTGGCATTTTCTCTGAAAAAAAACATAACTGATTAATAGTACCTACAGGTGGATATGAAGATTCCAAAAAATCTTCAAGCTCCAAGGTAATAGGTCTTCTGAATTGTTAAATTCATATTATTCTGCGTTTACGAGCGACAAGGCCGGCGCTAGAAAATTTCGGAACATTATTAATGAACAATTACAATAATAATTGAAAAGAAAACCTTTTTCCGTCGAAATATGTTCATTCATCTCACCAGAAGCAGATTGAAGGATTTTCAGCCATATTTTTGTTGCAGTTCGTGAAGGAATTGAACAAGTTTTTATAAATTGTGCAGATTCCGATGTTTTCATACTCAACATCCACTTTCAGCATAAGCTATCGAATAGTAGTTTTTGAGGGATTTGGTTTGAAGGATCAGCCAAAAAATATCTTTTAAGCTGGAATTCAATTCAAATGTGTCTGAAATTATTAAAACTTTTGATGTTTTGTATTTACATTGCTTAAGGGCTGCAATACATGGGCCTCCGAACTTACTCCAATGCGGTTATGAAAGACGAGATGGAAAGTTGTACCCGGTGCCCCCCCCGGCCCCCCCGGCCCGGTATTTTTTACCAAACGTTGGGCCCCTCCTTACCCTAAAACCCATACAAAACCCCTTAACCCGGTTTTGGGCAACTTCAAAAAACAAAACTAAAAAAAAAACAACAACCCACAAACCTAAAAAAAAAACAAAACAAAAACCAAAACAAAACAAAAAAAACAATGGGGGGGAAAAAAAAAACCCCAAAACAAAAAACAAAAAAAAACAAAAAAAACAAAGGAGGAGAAAACCAAAAAACCACAAATGGCAAAACCACCTATGACAAATTCTTTGATCAGGCTTAGCAAATATAATGCTGAATGCCTGACAATGTTTTGCACTTGTAGAAAAAGCGAAATCAATTGTATTTTCCTTTGCAAATGCATCGGCAATAATTGTCAAAACTCACCTGAATGAATTTTTCACTACTTATTAATAGGTGAACCACTTTCTTTATTAAATTTGTATTGAATTAGATCATGCCGTTTTTCTCCATACCTTACCTAAACCATGTGTTAATAGTCAATAACAATTTTTTTTCGCAGCTACAGCAATGGAAGCGAAAACTATTATAGGACCTAAAAAAAAACTGGACCATAATTCCGTCCAGCAACCTCCTCAATATCATTAATTAAGTCTTTCTTAACTCAAATCATCAATCAGAATGAGGTCATCGGTTTTTTCAAACGGAATGTTTCGCAGCGCTTGCACTATTCCCTAATTTGCATCCGAGCAAGTTTTCTATTATGTCACCTCACAATCACATATATAGTTTCTTTTTTTGCAATCCTCTCTTTGTACTTGCCAGCCTTCCCATTCATGCAGGAAGTTAGTTTCACACCAAATTCAATTGATTTTATTGCATTTTTATGAATATTTGTCAAACTTTTTCAACCGATATTTTTGGCAATGTTTTTCAAAAAATTCGTGAGAATAAATTGCATTAAGCTATCGGTTGAAACAGTTCGACAAATATTCATAAAAATGCAATAAAATCAAGTTGTTGCATCTGTCCAGTAGAGTGCGCAAGGGATTCATGATACACGCAAAAAGTAATAATTGTTCCATGTAGTTCAAGTGTGATAACACGTAGGGAAAGCACTCAGTTTGCTTTGGGACATCCAGCTGTGTGTAACTCAATGGAGGAAAATTTGTGTTGTAAGGCGCTATTTATTCATTCAGGGTTGATTTTGCTCGAAAGCTAACTTCCTGCATTGAAGAGAAGGCTGGCAAGTACTATGAGTGGATTGCAAAAAAAAGAATGTATATGAGTGTGAGGCGACCTAATAGAAAATTTGCTCAGAAAGGATGCAGATTAGGGAAGTAAGTACCTATACGAAGACATTTTTTTCAACAATTCCTTTGCAAAGGGGTTAATTACTTTGGTTTCATATTTTCCAAATCCAGTTACCAATTTCCACAATACGGATAATACAGAAATTATTGAAGTAATTTTGAGAGAAATGTGATAACAATTTTTGTTATGATGTAACATATTTTGAGTGCCCTATTTATTCTATCATTATTATAAATCGATTCGTAATTAGATTGCAACAAAAATATTGGGAAATTGGTTATTTATGATTTTTTATTTTCATATGAGATGAAAACAATTATGAATCATGACAAAAGGAATATTTACTCTGGTTTTCATCTTTCTCACAGCCAGTTACCAATTTCCACAATGCAGATAAAAACGAAAATTATTGAGGTAAGAATTCCTTTGTTTTTGAGGAACATGTTTTTGATCAAAGTGATAACAATTTTTGGTATGATGTAACATTTTTTGAATGCCCTATTTATTCTATCATTATCGTCAATCGATTGATAATTAGATTGCAATAAAATATTGGTGAATTAGTCATTTCTGATTTTTTATTTTTAAATATCAGGAAAGGCTGTGATTAGGAAATCATTGAAATTTGTGAAATGATTTCTGGTATACTTCTCTCTTTGGCTGGTATGACTGAAAAAACTGATGATATACCCTTACCATCGACACGTGCATCGAATCAAAACTGCAGGTATAATTTGAGAAATTTTTTTGTGTAGAGTTTTTTCATGATTTCATTTCGAGATTTATAACCACAATTAGCTCTGGTATGGGTAAGGGACACTCGCTTCTAGCAGATGCAAATTTATTTCAACCAGAGGCAAGTGTGATCTCCAGAGAAATTTACACTATGACTCTTATTTCAAAACAAGTCTAGGACGCCAAACTCCCTGAAAGAGAAGTATGTGCTGCTGAAGGAAAAATCAATTCAACTTTAACAAACTTCCAATTTATTGAGTTGAATTTTTACAATTACAATTACGACAGTTGGAGGGAATTTTACAATATTAGCAAGTTCTTCGAAATATTAATATATGTCTCAACTGAGGGAAAAATTACACAATGGTCTATCCTTCTGATCGTTCTGTTGACTTGAAAGGGGATGGTCAGTTACGCTCCTCCTTGATTAGTGAAGAGGACTCGACTCTTATTCATGTTAGTAGCAGGGAGAATTGATAGACTATGAAGAGGAACTACTGTAGTTGGAACGGTTGTAAGAAATGTGGTAGGCGAATCGCTTGTTCGATGTGATCGGACCGGGGTTTAGGGACGTGCGTTGTAATATGTTGTGAAAGTTAAAACGGAACATTAATGGTTTCTAGGAACTGAAAAGTCTTTGTGAATCTTCGTGTTTGTCAAGTCGGTTTAGGACGCTTTTTTTATCGCTTCGCAAATAATTCTGTTGGAACCGTTTTTTCGCAGCAATGGTCTTTGTGTTGTCACAGTCTATTTGGTGTCCGGTTTCTTGATGGACTTCGAAGAAGGATGAAGTCGGAACTGCTTCGCAGAGTTCTGGTTCGTTTTCGTGAAGTATGTGATTGTAGATCACACAGGGTGTTGTCAGTAAAAAGTAGATCTTGGATCCAACCAAGTTGGCCATAGGCGATCATCTAGAGTAATAGAAATTCGATAAACTTGAACAATCGAGATCATTCAGTTCAGCAAATTCATAAATTTGATTTCGAAGATCAAAAACTTAAAGAAGTATTTCCGACGAAACACTGAATTGTTATGAATCTAATTCCTAATGAACGACTTTGAAACATTTTGAATAATGAGTTAATAATCAACGTGAAGTGTTTAATTAATAAAATTCAGTTTGCTGCATGCCTGAAAATTTAAAGGTTTTAAGGCTCATCATGTCTTTATCAATCAACCAGTTCTAAACTAGAATTATTGTAGGCAAACTGCCAATATTGAGTTTTTAACAATGTAAAAATTGTCCGCAATAAGAGTTTTGCTGAAAATCGGTTTGAGAATGCTTCGTTGGATCCAAAATTTATTGATTTAGTGACGGAACAGCGTAGGAAAAACCAGACATCATGTACATTTTTGTATTGTATATAACTCTGTTTGTGTCTCTTATACCCAACCTACGAAGATATAAAGACATACTAGAAAAACATTTCGTTGAAAGAACAAATATAACTAATGTCTTTGTATAGCACTGTCATAATGGGCTCTCCGCGATCAAGGTGAATTGGATAAGCTGTACACAACTCCCGTCTATAATTTTCCTCTTCTTTCAGAACTGTTGCAACTTTTGGCACTTTCATATCATCCAATGTATATTACACGCATTTGAGTATTTTTACAAAATATATTTATCGTGACTCTTTTGCCACAATTTATATGATATTTATTTCTTTCATTTTCAAGGTCAACGATCTTTCAAAGAAAGAAAAGATGGCAAGCTTCCTTCACATTTGAAGGGTTTAATGGGTGAAGCTAATCTACGTTACGCCAGAGGAGACCTGAAAACGTCTAAAAAAATGTGCTATGAAGTGATAAGGCAGTCACCGAATGCTTATGAGCCGTATTTATTACTTTCTCAAATGTACGAGAATACTGATTTGAATAAATTCAAAGGATTCTTGATGCTGGCTAATCACATGGCTCCTAGTAACAAGGATGTAACATTGAAACTTACCGAATTATTTCTACAGCACGGAGAAATAGTTGAAGCCATCAAATGCTACGGTCGAACGTTACGTAGTCTGAAGGACGACCTCAGTTTGCACCTGAAAAGAATAGAGTTGCTGGAGAAAGATGGTATTTAAACTATTACGTGTAAAGTTTAGATTTTTGAAATAACTTCTTTCACAGGTCACACTAGAAATGTTCTCAGTGCTAAACAAGCAATGGTTAAAAATATATCTAGGAAACATTCCGAAATCATTATGAATGTATCAATGGATGTAGCCAAAGAATATTTCAAAAAGAAAAACTATTTCAGAGCCATAGAAGTTTTGAAGATTCCCCTTCGAAGAATACCAAAAAAAATCACGAAAGATGTTATCAACATGATTTTGGAACTGCTTATTATTAGTGAACGCTATTCAGAATGTCTTGACATTTTCATAGAATTTTGTGGATTTAGCTTTGATATAAGTTTTACTGAAGACAATACAATCCTCTTGAACTCGTATGTTTTACCTGAGAATCTACAGGTTGATCTGAAAATGAAATTCGTTTCTTGTTTAGTAAAATTGAGGGCTGAGCATTTGTTTCCGGAATTGATAAACAAAATAATCATCGAAGATGATGTTGAAATTTTTGGTGACTTATATTTGGATGTAGTGGAGTCACTAATGATTACTGATTATCAGCAAGAGGCATTGAAGTTACTTGTACCGTTGGTAAAAAGCAAACATTTCTCCCTGGCTGGAGTTTGGCTGAGATATGCTGAATGTTTATCTGCTTGTGAAATGATTGAGCAGGCAACAGAAGCTTATTTTACAGTAATGGTAATGGCACCATTACATTTAGAGGTATTGCACCCGTTGGCAATGCTGCTTCTAAAACAGAACAAACAAAAAGAAGCATTAGAAGTACTATCCCAAGACTTGAGTACGAATAGATTGGATGTTGCTGTATTACTTGAAAGAATGAAGATTCTTCGTGAAATCAATGATTGGAAAAGTTACTGGATGAGCTGTGAGCTACTTTTGTCGAGACATTGCATTGTTTTAAAATATCCCGAAGAATTGAGAATGGTAATGACAAAAGATACTTATAAGGAAAAAGTTGTTCGCATAAAGAAGATGAGGAATTTCAGAAGTGAACATACTGATATTGAGACTGATTTTATGAGTATTAGAGAGCCAAGTATTGATGAAGAGTACAAAATTTACAAGGAAATATTACAAGCGGCAATGAATAAAAGGGAATTTGGACTCCTACAGAAATTTTCTTTCATGGGTTTATGTTCAAAGAGATTTTCAAAATATTTCAGTAAGTATAATTTGTGAATATTGTTCATTCATATTGAAAATGTTCTAGCTGCTTATAACTTGAACATATAACCTATAACTGCGATGACTATTTTTTCGTTGAATTTGGTGAAATATATTGGAGGATTGATTACTGAAGTGTTTTTTTACAAATTGTTCGTGATATGGAATTTAATATGTAGACAACTCGTGCTAAAGACTACATTGTTATAAAATTCTGATATGCAAACTAATATATTTGTCAATGAAATAAATTTACCACATTTACTAACTACATTCTGAGCTAATGCCCACGACGAATATTGAATTACAATACAGTTTTTCCTTGTATACAGTGATTTGGCCCACTCAGAATTATCGCCTAAGTGTGCTGTGAGTTATTGTTTTATATTTCGAAAACGGTATCAGATAGGGATAGGGAGATATCAAGGAATTTTGTCGGGTTATTGTTGTAGATAGCAAACAAAATATTACATACATACAGGGAGTCCCATTTGAAAAATAAAAGTTGCTACTTTCTAATAGAAGTGGCAACACCGCTTTGTAGAAAATATGTATGTTGGGTGGAGAATGCCCTCCATTTCAAAGTGATCCCTTGTCTGCTTCATCAGAAACGTCTAACGTGCCATCCACCGTGAACCACCCTGTATAGCAGCATCATTTTAAACAATAGGTAGTGGATGACTTTACATATTAGGGGCTTGCATTCTGAATCTGTTAGCCGAAGCAAAGAAAAAAAATGTGCCAAGAAGCTATGAGAGAAGAAAAACGTAAACCAAACCCTACTGAATGTCCAGGATATAGATCGCACTAAAAAGAAATTGCTAGCTGAAACTATAACTTATTTATAATGTTGATGGTAAAACATTGTGAAGAGCATAGAGATCAAATATTTTGATTGAATATTTAGTTGTGACAATATTTCAATATACAATCCAATGAGTCTACCAGCAACATTAACGCGATACTTTTCATATTTAACTGAATTTTATTTGGATTTTGTTTGTTTTTAGATGAGATCTACTTGACGACTTTCTTCTCTTGCCTGCTCAACTCGGACATTTTTCATGGTTATTCTATGATAAGAGAACTCATTCTGAAATATCCGAAAAACAATCTCTGTTGGAACTGGTTTGGAATCATGACATCAACGCCTGATGATATTCGGCATACCAGGTTTATGGAGAGATCCTTGTCACCACACATAGAAATTGCTGAAAAACGTCGTCGGATTGTAGCTAATCACAATGTTGCAAATGGAAACTACATTCCTGCTATAAATCACTTTTTGAAAGATTTGAAACAGACTAATTCCGCACATTCTGCGTTCATGCTAAGTGTGGTTATGCTGCAGTATCATTTCCAGAGGAATATAGATCGCACTAAAAAGAAATTGCTTGCTGAAACTATAACTTATTTATTCTTGAATTATTCCATGTTGAGATCGAAAATGGCTTCACAGGAAGTATACTATAACTTAGGTAGGATGTATCATCAATTAGGAATTGTATATTTGGCGGAACATTACTATAAAAAGGTTTTTGAGGTGAAGAATGAATTATTGGAGAAACATCCAGAAACACTTTGTTTGAAATATGAGACTGCTTTCAATTTGAGCATTATTTACAAAAATAATGGAAATTTTATTGCTGCTAGAAATATCCTGTATGAACACATAGTCATTTGAAAAAATATATTTGAATATTTGAGAAAAAAGGCCTCGACTTTAGTCGAAATTTCATCTTTTCAAAGATTAATAAATGTTGATGTAATGAAATAAGTATTATTATTTCTCCGATTTGATCAAAACTGAACAATATATTGGCTTGGGTTGGGATAGGATTCGTTTTCCATTCATCGCAGGTGTCACATTCAAACAAGCAGCATTCAATTGCTGGCGCCAAAATCCTAGTTCAGAAACAAGAAACGAGTATGTTAACATTAGAAATAGTTGTAGTGCAACAATTGGAGCTTCTTAAGAAACACATAATCATAGAATTCGTTCAAGACTTGTTGAAAGTCCAAATGGTTCTCGATCATTTTGGTCATTTGCCGAAACTGTTGCCAAAAATTTTATTTTCAGTTCTTTTCCCCCTTTATCCCAAGAGGTTGGATCACAAGCCACCACTGCCCAACAAAAAGTGAATATAGTTGCTAATGTTCTCCGAAAACTTTGGACTAATCAGGAAAAGAACCCTTTAATATCACGCCTGTCGACAGTCTTGACAGGAATGATTTTTCACCAACAAAATTAAGAAATATTTTAATGAACCTGAATACGAACAAGGATTGCAGATCTGATGGAATTCCAGCAATTGTTCTTGAAGTGTGTGCCCCCGAGTTGACACCAGTACTTTGCGAATTACTCAACCTTTTATGAATAGAATAGAATTCATTCGTCATTAAAAATACAACACACATAAAATATAACATTTTATCAGACTAGTCAAAAACAGTTGAATATAGTTGATTTAAAAATAAAATAATAAAATTGTAGAGATAAAATCTAAAAGCTGACGATGTTAAATATGTTGTATAAATTCTAGAAAACAGCAAGACTTCAGCCAGTTCCTTAAAAAGGGAAGTGAACTTCACCTTGTGTTATCAATTGTATTGCTTTCTATCATGTTCAGAGTCATGGAAAAAGCAATCAATATGAAGCTTATCAAATATCTGGGGGAATCAGGAATTATTAACGATCGACAATACGGTGTCAACCAGTGACTTATTGACGTATTGGGCAGCATTCCATGAAAAAATTCGGAGAAACCATAGATGTTGCACACGATATTTCAAAAGCGTTTGATCGAGTTTGGCATCGGGGTTTCCTTTTTTAATCTGTTCCCTTATGGTTTGCTTTTCAGTGTGTGTTTCTTGTGAGATTGTTGTGTTTTATTACTTCTAATTTGTTATTTATTATTTATTTTCCTAACATACAGTAAATGATATCCTATAATGTTGCAATATAGTAATAGTGTGATGTCAGATTGGAGATTTGTCAAATAAATTCTGAATTGAAAAGTCATTGACGAAAAGTTGTGAGAATTATATAAGATGAAACATTGTTCCTTTGAGCGGATTTAACATGTGGAGCATACAGAAAAGGAAGAAAAGTGCTTAATGGACGGTGAAGGCAGTAATATACCAGGAAGCCGAAGGCAGACAGCTGGTGTCCACAAG
The DNA here is from genome assembly GCA_032362365.1 of Zygogramma bicolorata. Taxonomy (NCBI): domain Eukaryota; kingdom Metazoa; phylum Arthropoda; class Insecta; order Coleoptera; family Chrysomelidae; genus Zygogramma; species Zygogramma bicolorata. The sequence continues at coordinate 184,463 of JAVJAQ010000336.1, forward strand.
GGATTCGACAAAAACTATGAATGGCCGACTGGATTTGGATCGCAAAATGTGTGTGGGGTCAATAGATGGAGTGATATTGAAATGAGATCAAACACAACTGAGGATAATGATACTGCACAGGAACGAAAAACTGTCGGTGAAGACGGACTCTCGCAATCGACGCATTCAACCATATCCTTTTTACCGAAATCTGTTCATTGCGTTGATAATGGTGATTTAGACATGTCGAAAAGTGTAATTATCCATAATCCCTTTGAGAGAACTGAAAAGTGGGTGAATAATATTCAAGAAAATTACGATCTTTCAAATAATTTCAATCAACTATCACCAAGAAATGAAAGATCATATATTCAGATGCTATGTAACACCATAAGCGAAGCCATCAAATGCGTAGGTGCTTCATCTCAGTCTGATAAATTCGCCGCTAGACAAATTGTAGAAAAAGACTTTCAATTTTTTGACGGAAATCCTGAAGAATGGTCCATCTTTATCTATCAGAATCTATTAGATCTATTAGAAGAATATTATCATTGTCAATATTCCGCGGAAGAACAGCTCATAAAATTGAACAAATACCTGAAAGGTGAAGCCCGATTTGCTGTGTCTGGGATGATGGTTTCTTCGAATAATATCGATCTGATATTGAGAACCCAAGAGAGAAGGTTCGGAAGACCTGATCAGATTATCTAGAAATTAATTTCGAAGATACATGCCATTCCTCAAATCAGAGAACATCATATGGAAAGTCTAATATCATTTTCAAACCATCTTCGTTGTTTAGTAGCCACCATAAAGTCACTGGAATGTCAAGATCATCTGAGGAATCCACAGTTACTCAAAGACTCCGTTCAGAAACTTCCAGGCATGTTAAAGCTGAAATGGGGTGAAGAGATTATGAAAAATGGTGGAAATGTCAACTTGGAAAAATTCTCCAACTGGATAGACGATCTAGCTACTGCCGCCTGTTATATAGCTCCTTCGAAGTACATCAAAAATGAATTCAAAGCCAAAGAAAGTACCTACAGGAGTAGGTTTGAAACAAATTTGGTAGTAGCCGAAGACAAAGACGTTGAAATTTGCATTTTTTGTAAGAAAGGAGGTCATTCTATCAGAACATGTTCAGACTTTGCAACTAAAACATTCGACTCTAGGTGGAAAATAGTAACTGAAAATAAATTATGCTTCTCTTGTCTAAAGAAGAACCATCGTACAAGCATGCGTCGACGAAAACATCCCTGTGGAATAGATTGCTGCAAGAGACCGCACCATCGACTTCTCCATAACGAAAATATCGTCCAGCCGAACTCAAAAGACAATTATTCTTCATGTCGTGCAGAACCATCAATTCCCACCAAAGGTGGCAACGTCTTAACTATCGAACACGGCAGCGCTAATACTTTGTTGAGAATGGTACGAGTGAAGCTGTATGGTAATAAAATAACATTAGAAACTACCGCTCTTTGCGATGATGGTTCTTGAGTAACGCTGATCGATAAAACTTTAGCTGATAAGTCAAGTTTAGAAGGCAGAAAACAACCTTTATGTATTCAATGATGTGTCGAATCACTATGAAAATTCCAGCTTTTTCGACATTAAGATATCTCGAATCCATGAAAGCGCAAAGGTATTCACAATGAAGAATGTTCGTTCTTGAAAACCTAGCATTACCACTGCAAGTCGTAGAAAAAGAAGATTGGAACAAATATACACTTTTACGAAATATTCCGTTCACCGAAATTACAGAACGCCCCATGATTCTCCTAGGACAGGGCCAGATGAGACTGACTGTGGCAAGAAAAGTAGTGACGAGGCGAGAGACAAACCTAGGATGGATAATGCATGGCCCATCATCTGAAAGCGAAGATTTGGAACACCGTTTTTTTTTCCATATATGTGACCACCAAAAAGAAGACATTCCCAATGAAACGTTGCATAAATTAGTGAAGCAATCTTTTGCCATAGATGCCTTCGGAACGCTTCGTTGCGGAAGAGTTAGTTATTAGCTTAGACAGTTATTCAGCAGAGTTATTCAGAGCTAAGTGGAGAGAGCTTTGTGCAGAAGTCGAATTGTAGAGTTTGTATTAGAGAGAGTTTATCAGAGCTTTCAGTACAGAGCGTTGGATAGTTAGCGGAGCAGTTCCAGTGATTGTATTGTGATAAAGAGTTGTAATAAAAGTAGGTTAGTGATGTTCGTACGGATAGATCGTAACAGTGATATCGGAAGTGGAATTTTGCTGATAAATAAAAACAATTTATGGTGAATCCGAGAAGTAAATTTGACGATACGATGGAGAACATGTTGAAATTCATCCAAAACCAATTTACGGATTGGGAAAGATGACAGGAAGATGAAAAGAGACGGCTGGAGAAAAAAGAATAGGAAGAAAAGCGGCGACAGGAAGAAAAAAAATAACGAGAAAATAAAAAGAAATAACGAGAAGAAGGACTCCAGAAAATTCTCGAAGAACAGAGAAAAGAGCGAGAAGATGAAAAGAAAGAACGGGAAAACGGAATCCAGAAAATTCTCGAAGAACAAAGGAAAGAACGAGAACGTGAAAAAATAGAACGAGAAGAAGCAATCTAGAAAATCCTAGAAGAACAGAAGAAGGTGAGAGAAGAACAAAAGAATTAATTAGTTCTAATAGAAAACAATGGAAAGTAGACTTCCAGAACATTCTAGAACATCAAGGGTAGTTTTTCTTCCATGTGTTACATAAAACCAAAGTACGAGTGAAAGAACTAAAAGAACTGAAGGGAGACTGAATTCAATGAGAAAGTGGATACAGTGCGAGAGGAGATGAGAAATGAAATGAGAGGTCTAGAAAAGCAGATAGTTCTTCTCGAGAACCAAGATCGCCGAGACAGGGTTGCCACATCAACAATTCCCGTAAAACCACCGACTTTTGACAGGCAGTCGTCTTGGGCTATGTATCGTAGACAGTTTGAGGCTGCGGCAGAGACCAACAGATGGGGCGAAGAAAAAGCTACGGCACTCATAGTATATTACAAACGATACCCATAGAAGAGCAGAAGCAATATGAGGACCTGATTTCTGCACTAGAGTTGAGGTATGGCGATCAACACCGAGAACAGCTGTACCGGGCCCAAATGAAGACTCGCACACAAAAATCAGGTGAGAGTCTGCTAGAATTTGAGGCAGATGTTCCAGAAGCGCCCGGAGATTTCAAGGAGCATCTAGCAGTGCAGATATTTATAGACTGACTGAGAGACCCAGAAATCCAAAGATTGACAAATTTCAAGAGAAGTAGCGATGCTTTGGTTCGCTCTTTGGAAGTGGAGGCGGCCCTCAACATGTCGAGGCCGTAAGTGCGTGCAGTTTCAATAGAAGAACCGGAACAATGATTTGGCACAGCGAATAATTCAGTCGAGAAGGTTTTGGATGAAATCAAAATCAATGATAAGTGGAATTAGCACCCAGCAGAGGACATGCTAGAGATGTGGAAAACTGGGACATCTTAGAAGAGACTGTTGGGTGAAAATGCCGCAAAGGATTTGCAATAGATGTAGAAGGCATTTTATAAAAGACTACAGGGGGAAAATTCCACGGAGGAAATGTTATAGATGTGGAAGATCCGGACATTTCATGAAAGATTGCAAGGTGAGAATGCCCCCAAGATTCAACTCACCTGCCAGGATGCCGTCAAGTTCGCAATCCCCTGCGAGGTCAAGTTCGCAATCCCCTGCGAGGTCAAGGTCATCGAGGGTCATCTGTGTCAACAGGCTAAGAACAAAAACCGATAGCCGAACTATTCCTGGAAAATTGAATGACCTAGACGTTGACATAGACACCGGTGCAGCAGTTTCTTTGGTATGCAGTGACATCTTTCGGCCAGAAAGCGTGAAGCCTGTTTCTTTCAACTCCATGCTTCAAACAGTCACTGGGGAAAATGAACATATTCGAGGGAAGGCTGATATTACACTGATTCTCGGGCGACTCACAGGTACAGTGTATGTCGCAGACATAGAAGATGAATTCATACTCGGAATGGATTTGATCAGTGACTGTGGGTTTTCATTCGACAACGAAAAGAAGATTATGGAGTTTGGAGGAGAAGAATTTGTCCCTTGTAACCTTTTTTTGACAGTAAGGATACTTGTGCTCCGGCAGCTCTTTAGTATTCGGGAGCGGTCCTTGGAAAAATTATATAACGTTTATGTAATAATGAATATATGAGTGGTTTCCAATAATGCGCCATCTCAGTTGGGGAGAGTCCTAACTAGGAAAAATAAAATTTAAACAGAATTAATAATTTACTTTCTTTATACTTTGAGCACATACAGAGAGGGGAAGAAATATAGTATATTCACGTAATGTTTTTCAGTTGAAATCATATTCATTTTAGACCCAGATATAGCTATATTCGGTTTACACATATGAAATTATACAGGACACTAGGTAAACTCAATTAGGCGTGAAGTTACACTCAAAGTATTCGCTTTTTTGAATCAAATATTTTTAATATTTATTCATTGAACTGGGCAATTTGGCCGGTGGACTATGTTGCTAGTAGACCTCACGGTGCGGTGCGTATCGTTATATCATCTCGAAACGTAAAAAAAAATTGGAAAAACCTGACCTTAATATGTTTTTCTGTCTGTCATCATCGGTACCTAGTCTTGGCCCACACTATGGTTACTTTCCAACCTCTTTTAACCAAGGATTCAGTGCTACCTGGTAATTGTGTTCCATAAATGAGTTGATCAGTTCAGATTATTCACTAAGAGTCCGTGGTTACTTGATCTTTAGGTCCATGAACCGTGTGGAAATAATTGCGGTATAAGAAAGGTAGAAAGGCCGTCAAATCTAAAATATAAAATGTATTTCACATTTGACCCACAAATTAATTTTCACTTGAACTTTCAACAGAAAATAGCTATTACGAAATGTTATGAACTGGTACTCTACCTTCAGTAGCAAAATGGCCTTTTCCCTTTCAACGATGAACATAAATTTACGAGATAACTGTCTTGGTCAACGTTCAATACCAAATTTCTCGTTTCCCCGTTCGAACCGACATCGTCTGCCCAAAAAACTATCCACGACTCGAATCCCTTCTCTCACGTCGCATTTTCTCAAATTTGAGGTGAACGAGTACTTTTGCCTGCCTACAGGGTGGGTAAAGAAAATGTAGGCCTCCAAGATGTTGAAAGGACATCAAAGTTTGTCAAAGATTCGCTAAATTCTTTGCTGACATGGTCAAACAGAAAGTCAACATTAGCCAAGTCCAATCGATTCAGCAACAATCAAGAAGAGTTCCGTTCACTAACCAACAAGAGATGCTGGAGCGTATTGACAGGAGGAAGGCGCGGCACTAGCGGAAGGCAAATACTGGCGGATTTCAAGAAGGAGATCGAGTCTGGCTGTACAACCCTCGTCGCAGGATGAATGATGTGGTGTACAGGGTTCAACGTAGGCCTAGAACGAAAATGAAAGTCGTACACCTAGAGAGACTCAAATATTACAATGGAAATAACGAGATATTGTTTGATCGGGACGATCAAAATTGAGAGGAGGATAATGTTACGTATCTCCTAGCGTTTAGTACAGAGCGTTGGATAGTTAGCGGAGCAGTTCGAGTGATTGTACTGTGATGAAGAGTTGTAATAAAAGTAGTTAAGTGTTATTTGAAGTTTTGATCAACGAACTCAAGGGATAGGTCGTAACAATACTACCAGAAAGTAAGTCGATGGCGATTCGTCGATTGAGGTGTGTTGAAAATCGAATGCTGAAATATGAAAACTTCCTTACAAAATTCAACCCCAAAAAAGCCTAATAAATTTCGATTCGTTTTCGATGCGGCTGCCAAATCCAATGGAACAAGCCTCACAAACTATATCTGTGATGGTGAGTCGCCCAAGAATCAACGTAATTTCAGCCTCTCCTCGAATAGGTGCGTTTTCACCAGTGAATGTCCGAAGCACGACGTTAGAAGAAATAGGCTGCACGTTTCCAGGCCGAAGGATATCGCTGCGTACCAAGGAAACTGCAGTACTGGTGTCTATGGTGCATATAACGTCGATTTCATTCAATTTTCCTGCCGCCAATTTGATGACTCGCTGGATGACCTTGTCCTCACAGGTGATTGCGTACGAGATGGAACCCTTGCAGGTGAGCTAGGTCTTGATGGCATTCTCACCCTACAGTATTTGATAAGATGTCCAGGTGTTCCACATCTATAGCATGTCCTCTTCTTCTGGGTGCTAATTCCACTTATCATTAATTTGATTTCTTCCAGAATCTTCTCGACCTTCCGGTTCTTCTATTGAAACTGCACGCACTTTCGGCCTCGACGTGTTGAAGGCCGCCTACACTTCCAAAGAGCGAACCAAAGCATCGCCACTTCTCTTGAAACTCGTCAATCGTAAAGTTCTTTGTATTTCTGGGTCTCTCAATCCGTCTATAAATCTGCACAGCCAACTGCTCCTCGAAATCCCGGGCGCTTCTGGGCACGCCATCTGGATTAGACGTCTAACATCTGCCTCAAATTCCTGCTAACTCTCACGTGATTTTTGTGTGCGAGTCTTCATTTGTGCCCGGTACAGCTGTTCTCGCTGTTGATCGCCATACCTCAACTCCAATGCAGAAATCAGGTCCTGATATTGCTTCTGATGTTCTATGGGTATCGTTTGTAATATACCCAAAGCTGGCCCTCTCAAAGCTACTATTAGTGCCGTAGCTTTTTCTTCTTCGCCCCATCCATTAGTTTCTGCCGCAGCCTCAAATTGTCGACGATACATGGACCAAGACGACTGACCATCAAAAGTCGGTGGTTTCACGGAAATTCCCTACGCGGCAACCCTGTCCCGGCAACCCTGTCCCGGCGATCTTGGTTCTTGAGAAGAGCTATCTGTTTTTCTAGACCACTCATTTCATTTCTCATCTCATTTCTCATCTCCTTAGTAGAGGACCAATGCCGATTCATCCTCATAAGGCTCTTTTGACACAGCTGTATTATGAGGGTACATAGTGGTGGTTGGGGTGTGTGGGGGCAGCATCTTGTGACGTTGCAGAGTGGGAGGTTGGACGCCATTGTGGCATCGTGGGGCTCGGGGGCGCGACCTACGTGGGCCGTACCTCGAGGTGTCCTCTGCGATTGGTTCTGAAAAGTATGGCGGCTGGAGCTCTGTGATTGGTTCTGAAAAGTATGGCGTCTCCGCTGGAGCTCTGTGATTGGTTGTTATCTGAAAAGTATGGCGTCTCCGCTGGAGCTCTGTGATTGATCGTTATCTGAAAAGTATGGCGTCTCTACTGGAGCTCTGCGCCATTCGAAAAAATAAGTTGACCACTATGAAAGGAAGTATGCAAATTGATAATGATATCTGTTAACCGCCTTGACCACTTCGACAGGAAGTTTGAAAATTGATAATGATATCTATTAACCTCTGCGACCATTGTGACAGGAAGTTCAATTATTGTTATCAACTTGTTTTTCCAGTCTGAGGTTTTGTATAATGGTCTGTCGTCATTACTGATAACAAAATTGATTTTTGTGGTTTTGTCACAATGAATGGCCCGAACGATTTGAATGAAATTTCCGTGGCTTTGATGGAGATTGAAGTCTCATCAATTTTGGGGACCCTAAAGTGTCAAAAATTGCCGAAACCTGGAGTCGAACCGAGGGTCTTTAGATTTTCAGTCTAACGCTCTTGCCACTGAGCTATTTCTGCTATGTAAATGAAACAAGTACATAAACAAATATTTTATTTAGAAAACAGTGTAGGTGATCACATTGGGAAAGCGTTTCCAAAATGTCTCATGCAAATCTTGTATCAAATGTGGTTTTTCGATGCATTTCATCCAAAATTGGTTCAATCGATTGGGATGATTCTGCGATGCGTCTCTGGAAACGCATTCGGTCGATCGGAAAATACTCCCAAAATTTGCTTCTTGATTGTCTGTATGCAAATTGCCACATATACAAGTAGTGCACTTTATTATCCTCGCTGAACCTCACCCTCTTCATATTGCGGCACTTTGAACTTCAATAGATATTTGAGCAAAAATTTAAAAATTTGCATCAGCGATACACTCGTAATGAAGTAAATCAGTCCCAAAATTGAGACAGATCTTGGTTGGCTGTAGTTCGATTTCTTTCCAATCAGGTAAGTCTCCAAAACTTCAAAAACAAGTCTCAGCTTGTAAGAATTGGAATGGGCAGGTATTTCGGCACTCAAAACATGCAGATGACCTTCATTCAGTGCAGTCGGAATCATTGGCATCCAATTTGAAGGCCACGTTTCGTTTCTATATCCACTCGCATTTTCAAAAGTAACAAACACTTTATTCACTTTTTTTGGAGGATTAACGTAGAGAATATTGGAAAAGACTGCAGACAGAATTATATAATTTGATCTTAACACGGCCATTGCATACAAACAACTGAGGACCCAATCAACTCACTCATACATTTTATACAACTATATGACTCAAATATTTATTTGGAAATAGTTACAGGTGTTATTCTACGTGTAGGTTTTCTATTGAATTTACATCTATTTAAATTGAAAAATACATCGTTCCAAACTGCTACCAACGGTGATCTGAGCTTCTTGAGTTGTTCCACTAAAGATGAAATTTCAGGATCGACTACCATACCATTTGCTGCACCATCCACTTCCATATTTTGAAACAGTGTATCAGACTACAGCGCACTTTTTGGCCTCTATGATTCATACACAGAGGTTTCTAAAAAGAAAAAACTGGAGGCTGATTGGCTGTTGTTGTTGTAGCGTTCTCAGTATGAAATTTTTCCAAATTAACAATGTGTGGTGGTTGTGATGTGTATTGGGCAAAGTAATTTTGGAGAATGTCGAATTTTTGATGCCCCTTCACGTATATCACACCAGCATCTTCCAACGTTTGCCAAATAATATTCAAATCACAGTAGTCGACGAAATCATCGGAATATCGCAAGCCGTGCACGTTCTGCTCAACACACTTGACGTTTCTCTCCAGCAGAAAGTGAACTATATGGCTTCGGAGGCTTCAGCAAAAAATTATTCGTCTGTGCGCCATCGGTTATGGAAATTTCTTTAGGGTAAAACACACCACTCAAATCAAAACCTTGAATGTCTACTGCTACAACCTTCATCTTCAGAGTCTTTCATACAACTGATCGTAACCTCTCAGATCTCTTCAAGATAAATGTCTAACTATCTCAATGGTGAATTTTCTATAACACAATCGTGAATGATGATACAGTAGGCGCGTGTGTTGGCTGGAAACCCATTTTTAGCTTAAATATCGAGCTTCACATCCACCGTACTCGACTTCATGAATTCAGCCCTTTTGGAAACATCTATCACGAAAATGGCTCGATTTTTGAATGTTATGTGATCGAGTAGTGATTATTTTCTCGGAGTGTTCATGTAGCTGGAGTAGAAGTCTGTGTAGGTGCGATGTGCCTCAACGAAATCGCTTTTTTCAAAATCCAATCTCATTCGCTCGTGCGGGTAGATGTCACTGTTCAATGTCAATCTGATGTCCATTATATCAATATTATCGAAGTACGTGGGATCTTTATGCAAGTTGTCCACACGGCCTGTTTGGAATACTGTGATGATATATCGAGGGCTCTTCATGGCAGAAGCAGTTTTGACAGCCCAAATTTCTTTCGTCGATCCCTCAGTCAATGCTGGTAGTTCGTGAATTTCCCATTTTCGAAAGGGTATCATTATAGGTGTATCAGCTTTGATAGATTGCAATAGGTTCGAACGAATTTCATCAGTAGGGAAAATGTGCTTCACTTTCAATTCGATGCCATCGATTTTCAATTAGGCAATAGTCTTTCCAGGTGCATTGGCAGCATCTTTGATGAATATGCTGTTGTTATCGTTGCGTGCACGAACCAAACGTAGAGACTGTTTACCGCATGTAGCGGAAGTATAATCATTGAAAATGCCCAAAAGGTGTTTCAGTGGAATGTGAAAGGTGAAAAATCGGTCAGCATCATTTCGTAAAGATCCATTGGGATAATTCCATCCAGATGTACACATGTGGCTGGTATCGTCTGCACTATAACACAAGTATTCTCTGAGTGTACTCACTATTCCAGGATTACGAACTGTATCCAATTCTTTACCATTGAGTTCGTATGAGATAGAGTTGAAAAAGAAAGCTGGTGCATAATTGACAAAATTAACAGTTCTATCTCCAGCAGTTTTTTTCATTATTCCTCTGATACTTATCACAGCATCGTATATGAGTAACCATGTTTCACTTTGTTGAATGGAAATTTCAACAATATCATTATTCTCGAAGGATTTCACATATGGGTAATGGGTTCTAGTTTCCAAACGTTGGATGGATTCGTCGAATTGAGGTCGGCGGTAGATGTCGAACATGTGTCGAGACAACACTGTAACCCAATGATTGCAGAAATCGCTGATTTGTAGCAGAAAGTTTGAAAGTGACCGACCTGTTGGAGGGCTTCTTCACTACTGATGGTGTGGATGTGTTGTGATTGAATATATCATCAAAAACCAAACCCATCTCAGAGTTTCTTCAGGACCAATCGTATGACATTAAGTTCACCTCTGAAATCCACCGGAGCGAAATCTTGATCGAGAATGTGTACCGTAATGTTGTTGATTTCACCTTTGCTCGACACAGGTACATAGATCAAATTTAGTGGAACTTCGTCGATGGCAAAACCGGGATCATCTCTGGGTGCAAATTCATAGATGGTATGTGAAGGTCGTCCGTTGAAATATGCACCTGCAGTTATATTATAATCCAGGTGAATTGTTCGAACTTTGACAATTTTCACTGGTGAATCAGACTTATGAACTTGGCCAGGTTCCAGCAATCTCACCGAAAATCCCAGTAATTTTCCAATGCAGTCCGCAGGTCGGAAATCAATGGTATGTACTTTGCTGTATATTTCACACTCTAGAGTATTGAGATTGGCTTTCAGAGAAAATACTTTATCAGTTATATCTTCTTCCTGTTCGTCGGTTTTCTTCCTTTTGATATCCTGGGGTTTTTCTATGAATTTCGTTAGGAATTTGTCAATGTTAGTGATTTCGTAGGAACCAATGGGAATATTGATGAATTCTATCTTGGTCTTATCAGCGTTCTTGAAATAGTAGAACTTTCTATTACCCTCCTCTACGTTTGGGATGCTGTTGTACGAATGGAAACCAATCAAAGCCAAACCGTATTCAGCGTCAGGGTCCAAGGAAATCGGGTTGGTGAAGTCACTGCTAGCCGTGGAAGTATGACTTGTCAGCGTGACAATCAGAGACATGACTGAAGCTCGACCAGTGCTACACACTAGTTTTATAGAGAAATTCCAAGCACAAATGCCCACAATTTGTCTCATTGAAACTTTGATAGCGATCATTGTTGTATGAAATTTTGACATTGCCCAGATATTTCACCAATTCCACAGGTGGTTTCAAATGACCGAAACTGTCGAAATATTCTACCTTATTGCCATGTTTGCAGTAAGCTACCCAATGCGTTCCTTTGTTCTTTTGCAAATCCAAATTAACGATGGCACATTCTTTGGCTGCTGGTGTGGAGTGTGCGAGTTGATCACGCATGGAGACTCCCTTGAAATAAGGAATTTTCAATTGTTTTGCATATCGTTTCAACTCCACATCGAAAAGGGCTCTATTGGGTAGCTTCAACGGGAGCTTTTTTGTTTTCGAAGGAAAATTCCATAGCCGCGACGACTTTTCCTCAAAAATAATCCTGACCCCTGTTTTCCGATCCCTTCCATTGCTTTGTTGTGACGTTGATCTTCTTCAAGTTTTTTTTGCGTTCTTGGCATCAATCACAGTTTTGGCAACTTCTGCAGCACCACCAGCCAAACCACCTAGGGCACTAAGGGCAGCAAATATTGGTATCAAAGGTAGAATACCACCACTTTTCCCTTCAATTGGTATTATTCAAGGTACTCGAACCTTTTGACGACCACCAATACTGTTGATGTGATTTCGTGCTGTACGCATAGCCAAAATTGAAGCTTTTCTCATATTATTCTCACTCATATCAGACAGTTGATGAGGTTGCAATTGTTTTCGCAATGATGAGGAAATTTTATGCACAATATTTTTTTTGAATGATGGCTTCTTCACACCCATACCGAGTTTGCGTTTGGTCTTCATGGCAGTAGTTACGAACCAAGAGGCTGCTTTCTCTCCCAAACTAGAGTCTTTCGACTTGAATCGCTCCCACGCACTATCCTCCAACTCCAAATCAGCCTCATGACGATCTTCCAAAGACTTGTTTTGAGAGTAGGCTATATCGTGTCGACAGCAGGCGGAATCTAGACCGTAAATGCCCTTTTGACCGAGAGCTAACCTCTTCTGCAGTTGCGTTCCAAGTCCACAGTACTGGTATCCAGGTAAGTGTAATTCGAAGGGGAGTTTATTGATCAGAGTGTTCACATTACCACCACCTTGTAGTTCGAAGGTTAGCATGATACTGACAAATGTGCTCAGAGTAACTGTGTATGAGATGAATCTGAAAGAGTTTGTCGCATTTAACGGAGCGTTAGTCGCATTTAACGAAGCGTTACACGCATTTCACGAACCGTTAGACGCAGTTAACGAAGCGTGAGTCGCATTTTACAAAGCGTTTGTCGCATTCAACCAACCGTTAGTCGCATTTAACGAAGCGTTAGTTGCTTTTTCCACAGTTTAATGTGAGACACCATGAAGGTTACTCAGCAGAAACCTACGCTGCCTATAGAAAATTTGGATTTTGTTAATGTTTTGAAAAAGAGTAAACACGGTGTTCTGTTACCCGATTCTTTCAGAGCTATATTTTGCGGTCCGAGTGGGTGTGGTAAAACCAACGCCATGTTAAGTTTGTCATTCAATCCGAATGGCGCCAAATTTAAAAACGTCTACGTCTACTCGAAATCATTGTTTCAACCGAAATATCAACTGCTGCAAGAGGTCATGAAGAAAATCAAAGGTTTGGGTTACTTCCCCTTCAAAGACAATGAAGTAATAGTCGATCCGGCTGAAGCACGAGAAAATTCCATATCCATTTTCGTCGATGTGGCTTGCGATAAGCAAAATGAAATTCGAGAATATTATGCAATGTGCCGACACATGTCAATAGATGCCGCATACCTTTGCCAGACCTATTCAAAAATACCAAATCAATTGATTAGAGACAACTGTAATGTCGTTGTATTATTCAAGAAGGATGACATGAATTTGAAACATGTATTTGATGAACATGTCTCACCTGATTTCACCTACGACAAATTGAAGACAATTTGCTCGAAATGTTGGAACGAGAAATTTGGCACTTTGGTCATTGTCAAGGATTTCGATAGGAACAATGGCAGATATCGCATGGGATTTGACAAATTTATAAGAGTGTGATGCTGAAGTAATTCCTCAGTAGGCATCATGCCATCGACAAGTATAGATGATCAAATTGCTGATGCTGAACGTAAATAAAAAATAAATCAGTTAGCAAAAGGAGTGCGAAGGAAATACTTGGCACTGAAATTGGGCAAGTCTGAAGAAGATGAAGCTATTCAAAAATTATTCAAACCCATAACTGAACCGCTAAAACAAATTGCTGCATACTCAGCACCCAAACGGAAATTGAAACCACCCCCACTGAGACAATTCAGATCGAACTATGTTAAAATTGATAAAACAGAACCTGTAAAAGTGAAAGAAACGCAGCAGCATTTAGAACCAACCAAATTTCTACAGCTGGAAGAAGTTGCTGCTGCGGATACTGAAGATGACGTATTCGATAGTCTGGAATCAAATCAAAAAATTCCGGAGGATGTGTTGAATGATTATCTAGAACAATATCCAACAATGTCACGGGAATATATCATGGAATATTTGGGTAAAAGTGAGCAAATTGATATGGTTTACGGTCCTATATACGACTTTGTTTCTTCAAAATGGTTCCTAGGGGGAAAGGAAATTGATTTTCGCGAAGGAAAAATCATAACAGAAGGATATAATTTCAAAGAAACAGCAAGTCTGTATCAATTGCTATTTTATGATTACCCCAAAAAATATGAGAAGGAAGATTTGGAAAATTATAAAAGGATTTTGGAGTTGACAACACCTCATCTGAATAGTCTTGGACGTATGAAGGGTACTATCAAAAATAAATACAAGCATATCATCAGACCTCTCTTCCGACACCACACCACTGGCAGTGGCATTCCAATCGATAGTTTGACATTCAACGAAAAACCAGTTGAATATGTGTATTGGGATGATGTCAATGAGCTGGTCGACAGGTTGAGACTTCTCACTGCATCTGAATTGGCAGGTAATACATCTGTACATAATGAGGAATGTGGCAATTATTGAGGAATTGAAGGAGGCCGGTGTCATCCAATAAATTCAAAGGTTTCGACTCTACTGCATCAGTCTCATTATGAGTATCAACAAGCTCGGCTACTCTGCCAAATCGGCATTGGACTCTGATGAAAAGCCGCAAGGATCTTGTGATTGTTCAGGTATAGCCCTCAATTATGATGCAGATTTTTGAAAATAAGCCATGTGAAGATGCCAACAGATGCTGACGATGTGGCCAATAAACAATATGTGGATAACTCTACGAATACCTTGATTGACCAAATCAAAAGTGAAGGTAAGGAAAGGGAAACGCTCGCATCACTCTGTGCTTAGCGAAAACAATATATAGAGAATGACCTCAACGTGAGAGGTAGAAACCTTCGAGCAGTCATGAAGCTTGTTGAGAAAAAAAATGAGCATACCGATGAACGACTCGTTCAACACAATAAGAGAATTACAGTTACAATAGATCACCTTCAACAAGATTTGGTTGCGAAAATGCAAAATATTCAAGCTGTAGTGGGACGACACACAAGTAATATAAGCATGCTGGAAAAGGAGACAAACACCTCGATCAATCGGGTGAATACTTTCGAGCAAAAATTTGATAAAGGTGTGAAGTTGATTCAGGCTCTATTGGCTGAGCATGACAAGGATATCATTTCGATGAAAAAAGATACAACTACCTTGACTGGTGAACTGAAGAGTTTTCAACGAAATCATAATGAGACATATTCAAAACTTGATGCAGCACTACTTCAATTTAAAAATGAAATTACCAAAATTAGTTCAGATATACTTGAGATGAAAGCCGCCATCAAGGAAATCAACCAGTGGCAGAATACGGTGGTAGTGGATGCATAATTTCAGTATAGCATCTACCATCGGAATGGAAGGACATTCAGAGGAGAAAATTCAGTTGGTAAATGAGTTACATCGGCCAGCTCGCTAGACCTTTCCACGACGCCGAACTATAATTAAGGGGTTGGATGACTTGTGGCAAATGGACCTTGCTGATCTTCACAATTATGCCAAAATCAACCGAAACTACAAGTACATTTTGGTTGTTATCGATACCTTCTCCAAATACCTATGGACTGAGCCGATCAAAAGTAAAAATGCTGCAGACGTCACCAATCCAATGACCGAAATTTTTAAAAGGAGTGGGGTCGATGTCCCAAAAATCTACAGTCAGATTTGGGCAAAGAGTTCTGCAATTCAACGTTCCAAAATTTAATGAAGAAACAACATCAATCATTATAGTACTTATACTGTGAAAAAAGCAGCTATTGCCGAACGCGTGATTCGAACTTTGATAGAGTTTGAATGGCTCCTACAAATGGTTGGATATTCTACCTCAACTCGTGGAAAATTACAACAATCGCAAACATCGCACCATCAACATGAAGTCCTGTGATGTAACGAAAGACAATGAAAAGCACGTTCTCAATACTGCCTATAATTTCATCAAAATTGCTACTGGACGAAAAAGATTCAAAGTTGTTGATATGGTTCGAATTTCGAAGGTCAAACATATTTTCGAGAAAGGTTATATGCCCAATTGGACGTGTGAGATATTCCGCGTAGCGAAAGTCAAAATTACCAACCCCATCACCTACTTGTTGGAAGATCTGGAAGGGCGTCCAATCAGTGGTGCTTTTTACGAAGAGGAATTACAAAAATCAAAAAATCCCGATGTTTAATTAGTGGAAAAAGTCCTTAGGAAGAAGGGAAATAAGGTCTATGTGAAATGGTTGGGTTTGGTTAAATCAAACAATAGCTGGATTAATGCATCAAATCGTTTTTAAATGAATGAAAAACAAGCACAATCCATCAGCTTCATGGGGGCCTTTTCTCCCTACCGGATGCACTTGATGCTAAAAACTCATTTGGATTTGTTGAATTTTGATCAGTCTCCAGCAATCATGTCTGAAAAGCGTAGTGAGTCACCAACTTCTGATTACGGTTCCTCTGACCACTTTGACTATGATGGCGAATTGGAACGTGTTTGCCGAATTTACCAAGAAGCCATCAAATGTGAGCGTTTCTATAAACTCAATTCAGTATTGAACTTTGGTGCAAATTTATTCAACCTGCATTGTGGCCTTAGTCCTGCACGAGGTTTCGAACCAGCTGAACGCTGATTGTCAAATGTCCTTCAATACCTACGAATGGGGTGTATTCATCAGTTTGCTGAGCAGATTATCGGATACTCCTGCTGCGGCCATGACCCTAGATTGCGGTGACTCCATCCATATTACTTTGAAGTGCAGTGAAGATATGAAATTATATGTTATATCCAAAGACATTGAAATGTTCCATCTGTTAGAGAGCGATGTGTATGAAATTTTGCAATTAGACTGTCTAATTACCAAAAAATTTGGTATGTTGTCAAAAATGAAATTTTCCGAATATTACCATAATTTTTTGCAAACAGCTGCCAAAATTTCCAAACAATGTACTTCAGATTCAGAAAGTATTATATATGCCTTATGTGATTTATGTACTAGTTGTGAAAGCTATTGTATGCGTGAATGTATGTATTTCATCAGAGATAAATATTACAGAACATCTTGCGTTTCATTTCAATTGTGTACTGCAACCAGTATGGAGGTGGAAGCTAGAATGCAAGTGATAAGAAATTTCAACACCTATGTCGATAGAGTTGAAACTTTTCGCGATTGGAAGTCTGAATTCCCGAAAGATAAACTTGCTAATGCTGGGTTCATTTATACTGGTAGAGATGATGTAGTTGTGTGCCCAAAGTGTCACATCGAAGGATTCAGATGGGAGGTTGGAGATGACCCTCTGATGGGTCATTTCAGATGGCAACCTGATTGCACATTTCTCGATGAGGAGGGGGAGTATTTGAGACGGAAAAGACGCCCCGTATATAAAGATAAGGATAATTTCGATGCCCGATTAAAGACATTCGACGATTGGCCGATCGCTCTTCAACAAAAACCACATGACCTAGCTGAGGCAGGATTCTTCTATACCGGCAGAAGTGATCGAGTCAAGTGCTTTTACTGCGGACTTGAGGTGAAAGAGTGGATGCCTGAAGATGACGTTTGGACTCAGCATGAAATTTATCATGATAAATGTGAATTTTGGAAACTCAAAAATCCGAATTTCGAACTCAAAAATTACACAAACATAGATCACAAGAATACTTGTAAAATTTGTTTGGAAAATGAAATGAATGTAGTGTTCATGCCTTGTAAACAGTTAGCTTGTTGTGTTGATTGATCGATAACATGTGAGAATTTTTGTGTCATAAATCTATCACTTTTTACCAATATTCATTTCATGATCTTTCTGAATATTTATTTCATCCCCTCGAAAGGAATATGGTGTCAGATCATCTTGGAAAGGGTTGCAGACGAATCTGAAGAGTTCTGTGTCAGATCATCTTGGAAAGGATACGATTGCAGACGAATCTGAAATTATTGTTCTGTGTCATATCATCTTGGAAAGGATACGATTGTGGACGGATCTGAAATTAGCGTTCTGTGGCGGATCATCTTGGAAAGGATATGATTGTCGACGGATCTGAAATTAGCGTTCTGTGTCAGATCATCGTGGAAAGGATATGATTGTCGACGGATCTGAAGAGTTCTGCACCAAATGACAGTTGACAGATCATCTTGGAAAGGATATGATTGCAGACGAATCTGAATTCAGCGTTCGGTGTCAGATCATCTTGGAAAGGATACGATTGTCGACGGATCTGAAATTGGCGTTCTGTGGCAGATCATCTTGGAAAGGATATGATTGTCGACGGATCTGAAATTAGCGTTCTGTGTCAGATCATCTTGGAAAGGATATGATTGTTGACGGATTTCTGTGGTGACCTCCCGCTAAATTCCGAAATCAATTAGTACTACATACGTGTGATGGAAATGTTCAGTTATTGATTTGCAGTCGAGCACTCATCAATGTCTCTTATGAAAGTCATTCGTGATTGTGATGTGACACAGTGGTCCCAAGGTTTAGTGAAAGTTGAATTGAAAGATATTCGTAGACTATTCAACATTGATATTGAACATGACCACCGTAATGCTTTCTTTTGGAATATCAATGTGATCAAACACGTGAAATTAACGGAGGATGTGTTGGATTGGCTTGGCTATTCTGGGACATATTCTCAGAAAAAGTGGGGTGTGACTCGATTATTGAAGAAAAATTCTCATATCGAATACAAGACAGTTAACGATGACTTGGACTCTCGAAAAAGTTATTATATTTTGGATGCCATAGATTTCGAAGGACTACTTATGCAGATGCGATCTTCGAAAGCCATCGAATTACGACAACTATTTTCCCTAATGAAGTTCATCCTCATAAAGTATTGTGAGTATGAGAAATACTTCGAACAGCATCGAGCTGAATTTTTGAGTATTCAAAATTCGCAACTCCTCGACTCTGTCAATGATTTGAAGGAAATGATATCTATCGAGGCACAGAAGGCAGAGTTAGATAGGAAAGCTGTGGATAGAATGTCAAAGAGCAGAAGCTAGTCGACAAAAACTCAACACCCAAATAGAACAGAATATTTCAATTTTGAGGGAAACAATTGCACCAAGATTGACTCCCCTCCCAATTAATGCCAGAAAACGCAGAAGTCTCGGTTTATATGAGGTAGAGCATGAGAAAGAATGGTATCTGATGAGACGTCAGGAAGATGGTTGGCATGATGCTGAGAAACGTCTTGAAAGAAGAGGTATGGTTCCATTGAAGAAATGGGCAAACGTCTCGCACCCTATCGATTTCAGTAACGCTATTAAACATCATTTGCGAAAAGAAAAATTATTCGAAACCTTTGGTAACGAAATTCGAGTGCGAAAAGAAGAGGATCAAATTCTGACTGAATATATTGTAAAAATTGTTGATCAAACTCTACACAATGATAATACTGCACTTACACTTGCACAGAAAAATGAACTTATTATACAATAAAACATCAATTTACTGTTTTCGTTTTATTTCACATACCATTTCCCATTTCAAATTTATTGATTTTTACTTCCAAACTTACAATCTTGTGTAAGGCCCAACCACTCTCTCTCTTGAAATTCTGAGAGTTTGTTCGAAATAACATCAACAACATCAGTTCCCAAATCAATGATAACATTTTTTGAATGGGAATATTTGAACTCCTTGATTTGAGCAGTAACATTATTCTTTTAATATCTGATTGAAATCTTTATACAAAATGATGACAGTTCAATTACTTTTATTGACAAAAACAATTCATTACATATATATAAACGTAAACAGGAAAACAAGATAAACATAAAAATGGATAGCTTAGATTCTAATTATCAACACTCCCACTGAATCTAAGTTACAAACATGTTAACAAAATGTGTATCATATAAGGCCAATTGAATTGACATGCTTTCTGAAGATTTCAAATGATAAGCTTTTAGTGAAGAGGTCAGCAACTTGATCCCTACTGGGGATATACTTGATAGACACCAAGTCCGAGTCTACAGACTCTCTAATGAAATTGTACTTAATATCGATATGTTTCAACCGTTGATGTTTTCTTGGTTCAATAGCTACTTTAATGCACGATTGATTATCTTCAAAAATTATTGTTGCTGCGTCCAAAGACAGAGTCAACTCTTGCAACAGACCTCTCAACCAAAGACATTCGGATACAGCACCAGAGAGGGCTATATATTCAGCTTCAGTGGTGGATAAGGCAACGGTAGCTTGTTTTCTGGTTATCCACGATACTGAAGCATCAAACAAACAGAATATGTAACCGGATGTGGACTTGCGATCACTCGGATCGTTTCCGAAATCTGCGTCACAATAACCTATTAATGAAATACCATGAGAGCTCCTTTTGAACGTTAAACAGTGATTTTGAGACCCTTTCAAATAACGAAAAACTCTCTTCAAGTGATTCCAATGAGTTTCTGTAGGCTTTGATTGAAATCTACTCAAATAATTCACCGCCAAACTCAAATCGGGTCTAGTATTAACCATCAAGTAACCTATAGCTTCTCTATAAGGTTTCGATGTTATGTTGTTATCATCATTATTACAATACAATTTCAAATTAACTTCCATTGGGCTCCTTGAAGTGTTACAATTAGACATGCCGAACTTTTCTAGAACTTTATTTATGTACTGACTTTGGTCCAATTGCAGAATTCCTTCACCTTTATTTCTTGTGATTCTTATACCCAGAAAAAAATCTGATTCCCCCAAATCTTTCATTTTGAAAACACCACTCAACATCTGCTTTATTTTATTGATTTCTAATAATGAATTACCTGCAAGTAAGATATCATCCACAAAAAGAAGTAAGTATGTGATTATATGTTCAGATTCAGAATATTTAACATAAAGACACATATCTGATTTACACTGAGAAAAACCATAATTTTCCACTACTTCATCAAATCGTTTATACCAACAACGAGAAGATTGTTTCAATCCATATATAGATTTATTCAACTTACAAATTAAATCATCCCCTTTCTGAAAACCTTCGGGCTGTTTCATATAAATTGTCTCCTCTAATTTTCCATGTAAGAAGGCAGTCTTCACATCCATCTGAAATAACAACAGATTATATTCATTCACCAGGGCCAGTATTATCCGAATAGATACAATATTAGCAACGGGGGCATATGTTTCCAGATAATCGAAACCATATTTTTGTAAATATCCTTTAGCTACCACACGTGCCTTATATTTCGTGATCGCTGTATCCTGCTGATTTCATGGTGAAAACCCACTTACATGGAATTATCTTTGAAGCTGATTTCTTCTTCTTCCATTGCATCCTCCCACTGTTTCCGTTCTGAGTGATGTTGAACATCTTCGAATGATTTTGGAACATCATTCACAAACGATTCAGCTGAATATGAATAACTCAATATTTCATCATTTGACAGACACATCAAACTCTCATCATTTGACATGATGAAGTTTGAACCAACCTTATAGTCCCTGTGCCAAATGGGTGCATGCCTCTGTCTGAACGGCCTATGTTCTTTTTGTGAGTTTTTAAATGTATCTCTACCAATTTTCTCATCTTCTTGACCTTTTTCACCAATATTTGTGATTTCATCTCCAATTTGTCCTGTAATTTCTTTTCTTCCTTTTTCATCTTCCGAATTCTTGCCTATGTCTTCGTCATCTACCATACTATATATTTTTTTATATGTCACTTCACACTGAATGTCAGAACTTGTAATACTGTTATTGAATACGGAAATAGAAGATTTTTGGCATATTTCATCAAATAACACATCTCTACCTACCTTGATACAATTTTCTTCAGGATTCCAAAGACGATAACCATTATTCGTGTATCCAACCATAATACATTTTAAACTTCTCACATCGAACTTACATTTGACCCACCTAAATGTATTCCATCAGCCAAATTCTCTAGCTTACTTAAATACTGTTCATTCAAATGCCCAAGCCTCCTATGCCATAAAATAGGACAGTTGTCCTTCGAATCAACACTGAAAGCATCTGATGAATTTTCTAAATTGAAATTGACCTCATAAAGTGTGCCTTTTCTGAAACCAGTTACTAGAACTTCAGTACCTTTAATGATGGACACTTTGTTATCTTACTTTGTAACCTTTTTCCTCAATACGCCCTACCGACAATAAATTCTTTCTCAGATTCGATACATATATGACATTTTCTAGTGAACAAGAAGTTATTTTACCATTGACGTGAATAAAAACCTTTATATTTCCAATATGAGTTCCTTCCAGTTCTTCTCCAGCTTTTGCCACACCTATCTTCATAGGACGATTCAGTTTTTGAATGTTGCTCAAAACTCCAATATCATTAACCAAATGATCAGACGCACCAGAATCTACGATCCATGTTGACGTTTCATTATCTCCAGAAAACACTCTGCTGCTGTTCACCATAAATACTATTTGACCATTATTTTCATCTTCATCATAGACTGAACTCGAGAAATCTTCAGAAACATTTGCGTGTTTCTTTCTGAACTGCATTTTATGCCTATTTTGAACTTGTCCTGGACGATTTGGACATTTCGCTTGGAGATGACCAAGTTGTTTGCAGCCATAACATCGAACCTGATATCTTGGTATTGATTTCGATCCAAAAGCTGCTGCATTATTCAGTCCTTCTCCAGAATTACAACTCATGTTTCTTCTTTTCATGTCTTCATCTATCAGACGTCCTTTTACGAAATCTACAGTTATTTTATCAGATGATAGAGTTTCAATTGCTGTAACTACTACGTTATATGACTCAGGAAGGGTAAGAAGTAAAATACAGGCCAACATTTCTTCTTCCAGCTTTCCTCCTGACGATTTGATTTGCCGCACAATATCATCGAATTTTACGAGATGATTTTCCATGGAGCATTCCTCATTAAATTTCATAGTAAGTAAGTTTTTCAGAAGGAAGAGTCTATTCGAAATTCCTTTCCGCTCGAAAATTGATATTAACTTATTCCATTTCTCCTTCGCAGTTGATCCTTCTCTAACATATTCTATATGTGAATCAGCAACGCATTGAATGATAATCGCTTTTGCCTTACTATCGTTTTTTTCAAAAACCGTCTTTTTATTTTCTTCTGTTGGTGGACTCTCAGTGAGGCAACCCAAAACGCCTTGCTCTTCCAAAATGGACTCCACCCGGAACTTCCACACAGCAAAATCTGTTCCATGAAATTGTGTGATCCCGTACTTGTCATCTTTTCTCGCAGACATGTTCGACCAGGAAAGTAGTATGTAACGTGTCCTGGGCCCGTAACCTTTTAATATCTGATTGAAATCTTTATACAAAATAATGACAGTTCAATTACTTTTATTGACAAAAACAATTCATTACATATATATAAACGTAAACAGGAAAACAAGATAAACATAAAAATGGATAGCTTAGATTCTAATTATCAACATATTCTTGATGAATTCTCTGCAGAAGGTAGTGTTGACTTTCATTGTAGGCATTTGTCTCAAGAGTCTGCGAATTCTGTTCTTGAAAAGGGGGAAAGCGTCCTCGAAGAATGGAATGATGTTTTTGTGCTCAAAATTTATAATCACAGCTGTACAAATACGTCCATTGAATATTGATGTAACTTCCTCCCATTTGACTCGGTGAGATGTCTTCTCCGTTAATGCTCCTCCCACAGTGTGTGAATTGCCAGAACTTTTCAATTGATTTCGAAAAGTTTTCAGGTGACCTACATTACAATGAAGTTTCACTTGAATACCATGATTGACTTTTCCTTTTCGAATTGTTTTATTAACTCTCCTCAAATTTTTGTTAATTATTTTGACAAGTTCATTTGTGGATTCTTCCGAATTTTTCTCAAGTTCCGAAAGATTATTTTGACAAAATTTAACAAGTTCATCACTAGTACGAGCAGTTTCACACATGATCTGTATCAAGTCTTGAGCTCAACTAAACCGAAGAGTCAAATTGTTTCACATTTGTATAAGAATAGGGATGACTTGATATAATACATCGAAACAAATTTTTTTTTTCGAAAAATGCGTATGTTCCCCACTATTTTCTGGATTTTTGGCAAGTAATGTCTTTTGGTAATATGATATTCTCAAGGTATAGAAAAAGTTGTTTGAAATGAGTACACGCAGCCGTCTGTAGGACCCCAAATAACGGAGATAGCCTGTGAGGCCTTTTAGGCATCGGAAATAGCTTAATTATGATTCTTGACATTGAGACGAATCCACTGATACCGGTTTCATCGGAATCAGACGGCTGGAAGTTGCCATATTTGGACTCTCCTCGACTGGAGGAACACGAATATATAATTTGTTTTGCTCCACGATGAATTTAGCATAGCGGAAGTGAGTATTTTTGGATGAAATATGAAAATAATCGATATGCCCCTTGTGCCTTTTTTGCAAAAATTTTCCACATCACCTGGTGCATCACAGGGCTACGTCAATGCAAAATTTTGAGGCGTCCCTATATACTCAAGTTTGACCAACACCCTGTGACATGTTAACGTTGCACACCCTGAGGCAGACATATTTTTTCTTTCCACCAACGCCTTTTTCTCCCCAACTGTATTGGTTAATTATACAACCGGCAACACCCACCTTTGCTTTATTTTACAACCGGCAACCGCGCGCCCTGTTCACGGGAAATTCCATTCATTGTGACAAAACCACAAAAATCAATTTTGTTATCAGTAATGACGACAGACCATTACGCAGAATTACTAACAAAACCTCAGACTGGAAAAACAAGTTGATAACAATAATTAAACTTCCTGTCGAAGTGGTTGAGGCGGTTAACAGATATCATTTTCAATTTTCAAACATCTTTTCACAGCGGTCACAGAGGTTTCCACATATCACTATAAATTTTCAAATTTCCTGTAGTTGTGGTCGACATTTGCGTCAGTGTACCCATGTGGCTTCGTTGCCTTGAATTAATTTCATCACGATTTATTTAATATTTCAAAGCGAATTGTTTTTGAAGTTGATAAATTATGAACATTGTCATCAGACGCCTCCAACCAATGGCAGCAGCAGAGACGCCATTTTTCAGAACCAATCACAGAGCCCTCGACCAATAACTAACCACCAGCAGAGACGTCATTTTTTTCAGAACCAATCACAGCCCTCATTCTTTCGAGCAATAACTGGACCCCAGCAGAGACGCCATTTTTTTCAGAACCAATCACAGAGCCCTCATTCTTTCGACCAATAATTGGCCCCTAGCAGATACGCCATTTTTTCAGAACCAATCACAGAGCCCTCATTCTTTCGACCAATTACAGAGCTCCAGCCGCCATACTTTTCAGAACCAATCACAGAGCTCCACCCGCCATACTTTTCACAACCAATCGCAGAGGGCACCTCGAGGTACGGCCCACGTAGGTTGCGCCCCGCCCCATGTAGGTTGCGCCCCGGCCCACGTAGGTCGCGCCCCCGAACCCCACGATGCCACAATGGCGTCCAACCTCCCACTCTGCAACAAGATGCTGCCCCCACACACCCCAACCACCACCTCTCATGAGCTGTGTTAAAAGGGCCTTATGGGGATAAATCGGCATTGGTCATCTACTATCCTCTCGCTCTATATCCACTTTCTTATTGAAGTCATCGTCGATTTTCTTGACGTCCCCCTTTAGTTAGTTCTTCCTTTAGGTCTCCTTTTAGTTCTTCCATTTGAACTTTTGTTTCATGTGAAACATTCTCGAAGAACTTGTCCTGATTTTCTATAACTTTCTGGATGTCTGCTTTTCGTTGTTTTTCCATTTGCTCTAATTCATTCTTTTGTTGTTCTAGAATTTTCTGGATTTCTTCTCGTTCTATTTTTTCACGTTCTCGTTCTTTCCTCTGTTCTTCGAGAATTTTCTGGAGTGTTTCTTGCCGTTCTTTCTTTTCATCTTCGCGTTCTTTTTTTTCATTTTCTCGTTCTAATTGTCGTTCTTTCTTTTCAGCTTCTCGCTCTTTTCTCTAGTCTTCGAGAATTTTCTGGAGTACTTCTCGTTCCTGCTTTTCCTCCTGCCGTCGCTTTTCCTCCAATTCTTTTTCCTCCAGCCGTCGCCTTTCATCTTCCAGTCGTCGTCTTTCAAAATCCGCAAATTGGTTTTGGATGAATTTCATAATGTCCTCCATCGTATCGTAAGATGTACTTCTCGTATTCACCATCAAATGTTGTTATTTACCAGCAAAAATCCCACTTCTGACACCACTGTTACGGTTTATCCCTTATATGCGGTTTTGTTCCGAAAATACTCGAAAATTTATCTAGAGACCCTACATTTTATTTTATTTTCTCCAATGCTTACTTGTGAAAAGAAACTATAGATTGTATATACCAAAATCTTGAAATCGATATACCATCGCCGGCCGATAATTCGGGGTGCGACAGGAGTATTCTTGTGATAACCGGGATGAAATCAGTTCGTGAAGACGTAGATACAAACTTAAATCGATTCCTCATTCAAAACGACAATTAGTCATCAAAACATAAACTTACATGATAAACACTCGACATAACTGATTTGACACTCAAGAGGGTAGAATTGAAATGAAAGTGTTATTTTCTGAATGTTGAAAGTCTTATTTGTTAATCCCGAATCAGAGCCACAACAATTCTCATATAACAAATTCGAATTGCTGGATGTGATGTTAGCCCACACAGTTAGACGTTCATCAACCCGCGCCATGTGATATTATCTGAAGAACATGTTACGATAACTAATGGACTAAGATATAAATTAATGAAAAGAGCCATCTTTTATAGACAAGTTAGGTAATATAATTTCCATATATTTCCTATAATATAATACCACTCCATGAATAGCGGACAACGACAATATTCAAAATGGATAAAATGACTGACTTCTGAAAGTGCCTAATATCGAATATATGAAACGGGTGAACAATTTCGTACCTTTGAAAAACTACCACTACAATATTGCTACACTATAGTATTATTGTTATCTTCTATTACGTTATTATATAAAATCAGATTCGTTTCAGTTTGATTCGAAATATTCCATATGCCATATGCTCTTTATAACACGAGAATCAAGACAAAATTCAATAGTGAAAATCATTTGTAATAAAGAGTAGTTTTCGCTCTCAACTATTGCCCGGTACTTCTAAGACGAAGGGGAAAATTCAGTTTCCATGAGAGACAAATATGCTATTTTCCTTCTGAGAGGAAGAGTGTTTTTTTACTATAGTGTTTTGATGTTATTCTTTCAAGTAAAAGCTTATTTTGATTCAAAGAATATTTAAATTTTCTGAAGATATATGTTGGAATCAGTATTTCCTAATGCATTTTAATATATATTTTATTTCAACTGAAATCTTCCTTCATATATTCGATAGAAGATATCCCATGCACGATTTCCATAAGTTTCAAAGTCCATCTAACGAGATTTGAACTATCAAGCAATCTCGCATTGGATATTGTCTGCTGTTTTCATCACTCAGTATTGAAATTACTGTGAAGACATTGTGATGTCGCGAAGGAAACATTACAAGGAAGTTATGTCGATATCACAATTCGAAACTTGCCGCAAAATTTGTTGCAAATGTATGACGAAGAAAGTCACCTGAGTGAGACATATCCCATGTTCCGATACTCCTGATCAGTACTGACCAGTGACCAGTTAATTCAGTCGTTCCGATTTTACTGACATTCACTGGCAATGATTTTGCGCCAATTTTCGAGGCACCTTGTTGGAGACTAAAAAGTTACTGGCGGTACTGTTGCAGAAGTGGTCATGTAATCCCAGTATCCTTTCCTCAAATTGAATTGAGTTAGGTTGTATTGAAATTTCAAATAAATACTATCAACAGAGAACAAATTCAAAATTGGTTGCCAGATGACTGTAAAATTATTATTCTCTCAAAAATGTTTTTAATCTTGTCAAGGATTATAATTACAGTCATGAAATTCTCCAAAGATCCATTGCGTAAAGTGATTAAAACTTTGTGAATGCTAATACTCGAGTTTTTTTGGGAATTTAGTCGATTTTAGTTGAATAAAAACTGAGAAATTACTGTGGTGAAAATTTGCTCAGTTTTCCCGGGTGAAAGAGGTTTTGCTCTGAATTTATGTGAATTAGAATTAGTAACAACTTCTGGTCGAAGTATATTCTCAAATTATTTGAAGACTAGTGCAACCCATGCTCACTTTCTTTTAGCTGAAAACGTGTATGAGGAGAGAAAAGAAATGAGTAATGGTAAACAGCTTTCGAGTTTGAGACTAACAGTGTTGAATTTCCTACACAATATTGGAGAGCATAGTAGATAAGGCATCAAAATTTTTGTGTCAAACCCGTTTTAATCTACCCACGGTCATAAAGCGGCTGAACTGCACTCAGATTTATGCAAGCATAAATGTCCAGGACGTTTGTGACGCTGATGAGAATCTCACCAGCATGAGTACGAAATGGCCCGGCAGCGTACATGATGCTAGAATATGTAAGTCCGTGAGTGAGGTTCAGGTACAACAGGTTCATGATGATTTGTACATAGATTGTATTGATGATAATGATGAAAATGAATGGAAAGCTCTGATACATGTTCATAAATTAAATTTAAGCTTGACACAGGTACTCAAGTCAATATAATTCCTGCCAAATTTTTAAAGGAATTAGATATAAATGCGAATAATTTAATTAGTGACAATTCGAGTTTGAAAACTTATACAGGGGAAACAATAAAGATCCTAGGAAAATGCAATTTGAATTGAAAAATAAATGAAAGATCAGAAGGCTTAATATTTTATATAGTAGACGAAGAAAATGTTGTACCAATTTTAGGTAAAAGAGACTGTGAAAAACTGAAATTAATTCAGTTGGTCCATTCTCTGCAAACAAATGATTTCAAAGATACCAATTACGAAAAAATTATAGAGGATTTCAATGATGTTTTCACTGGATTGGGTTGTCTAGAAGGCACATTCAATATTGAATTGAAAGAAAATGTTATTCCTAAAATTCATGCTCCTAGGAAAGTTCCTATCGCCATTTAAGAAAAATTGAAAAATAAATTATCGAACTTAGAGAAAAATAAAATAATAACCAGAGTTGACCATCCTACAGATTGCGTAAACTCTTTAGTAATAGTTGATAAACCAAATGGAGACATTCGCATTTGTATGGATCCTAAAGACCTTAACAGTGCCATTAAAAGAGAACATTATCCTTTAGCATCGGTAGATGATATTATATCAAAGTTGAAAGGTGCTAAATTCTTTTCAGTCCTTGACGCTTCTGATGCTTTTTACCAAATAAAATTGAATCGTGAAAGTTCGATGCTCTGTACGTTCAATACACCTTACGGAAGATACATATTTTTACGGCTTCCCTATGGTATAACACTAGCTTCAGAAGTTTTCGAAAAGAAAATTAAATTTTCATTTGAAGATATACCGGGTGTAGATTCATATATCGATGATTTTTTGATATGGGGCGTAACAAAAGAACAACATGATGAGAGACTCAAAAAGTTATTGATAAGATGTAGAGAAGTTAATTTGAAACTTAATTTACAAAAATGTAAATTTTGGCATAAATAATTAAATTTTTCTTGGACATAGAATATCAGATGAAGGCGTATCGAGCCTGACTATGATAAGGTCTTGGCAATAGAAAATTTCAAAGTTCCTTCTTGTAAAAAAGATTTGGAACGATTCTTAGGTATGTATCGAAGTTTATACCAAATTTATCAATGAAAACAGAGGTTTTAAGAGATCTATCGAGAACTTTTTCATTGGGAAGAACACCACCAAAACTGTTTCGAGGAGTTGAAAACAATTCTGTCTTCGAAACCTATATTACAATTTCATGATGTGAAAAAACCTGTAACAGTTTCAGTGGATTCGTCTCAAATTGCAATCGGAGCAGTACTTTTACAAAATAATTTATCTGTATATTATGCTTCAAAATCGTTAACTCAGTCACAGAGGAATTGGGCTCCTATCGAAAAAGAGGCCCTTGCGGTTTGCTTCGGTTTAGAACGATTTCATCATTTCGTATTTGGAAGAAAAAATGTAACAGTTGAAAGTGACTACAAACCACTTGAAACAATCATGAAAAAACCTCTTAATATGTGTTAACCTCGTATTCAAAGAATGTTTATTCAAATTCAAAAATATGATGTGAACATTGTTTATAAACCTGGATCACAAATGCACATAGCAGATGCATTATCAAGAGCCCATGATGACAATTACAAAAGTGAATCAGATTAAAATAATTTTGAAAACGTGTTCGAGGAAAACCTCAATGCTCAGGTTTGTCTTGTGACAAATAATTCACAGTTTTCTGATAATAAATTGAAAGAAATTGAAAATGAAATTCAGAAAGATCAGGAAATGCAAGAATTAGTTAAAATAGAGAAATATGGCTGGCCAAGTGAGAAAAAAAAAAGTTCATAAGAGTGTTAGAATTTATTTCTCTATGCAAGATGAAATTTCATATCACGATAATTTATTATTCAAAAACACCAAGTTGATAATTCCCAAAAACTTAGGAAAACAAATGTTGAAAAAATCACATATAAGTCATTTAGGAAAAAAAAAGACGAAAAATCGAGCAAGAGAAATATTATTTTGGCCAGGCATGTCCCGAGACAAAGAAAATGTTGTAGCCAAGTCTACAGCAAGTGCTATGTACGCCAAATGTAATCCTCCAGAACCGCTAAAACAACACGAGATTCCGAAAAGAGCTTGGCAAAAAGTTGCTTTAGATTTTTTCGAAGTGGAAGGAAAACAATACCTCTGTATGGTGGATTATTTTTCAAAATATCCAGAGATCGTTAAATTAGATTCTCTTACTTCAGCAGCTGTAATCACTCAGCTGAAAAATATTTTCGCACGTCTGGGCATACCTGAGATTCTGTTTTCAGATAATGGACCCCAACTAACCTCAAATGAGTTCAAATGTTTTGCAAATGAATGGGACTTTACTCATCACACATCAAGTCCAAAACATTCGAGGTTGCCTGGAGAAATAGTGCAAATTTTTGTTTGAAAAACTTCCAGTTATCGGAAAGACATCCTTCCAAACTCATTGGCTCTGGTTGTTTGATATTAGTATTCATATGCTGATGCACAACTGCTTCTTCTCTCACTGTATTCGGCATTCTTCTATACTTTGGAACAGGACTGACTTTATTTCATTTACTTTTTCTGGACTGCGCCATGTAAAGGTTTCAGTAATACAAAATTGTCTGCTAGACTTGTCTTTATTGATAACCGAATCTGACGTTACATTATTCAAATCAATAGTACAGCCGCATTAGATTTAAACTATTAACATAATAATAACTATCACACCTATCAACCCTCCTCACACGATACAAACAGGTCAATTATATCTTACATTATTCAAAGGAAAGAGTGGTTACGAAAGACTGTTTGGACAGTTGAAAAACCGACTTTCTGTTCTAGGGAACTGCGTGAGAGTTTCCTCAGACAGAGTCCCTAAGACCATCAAATGGATTATATTCATTTTTCACTCGAGTACATTCTCAAGTTTTTTCGGTAGTTGGAGAATTGCAAATGCTCCGAGCACTGAAAAAATACTCTGAGAAAATTTTGGGTTTTATTCACTTCACCCGCATTAGAGCTTGAGCTCTCTGATTTTTCTGAATCCGAAATGCTATCGCCTAATATCTTATCTCATAAGATCATATGATTCCTTTCAAAATAATATAGGTTATTTCATACCAATCACCGCTGACAGTTCCTTTGACAGATGTCCGATAGCATGGCGATCCGTTCCAATTGCAGCTTTCTTTTTGGGAGTTTCAAGCCCCGGGGCAGCTAATTTCAGCTTTACCATTGGTTGAAAAATGACATGTGTCAAATTCCACCAATAGTGAAGCTAGAATTAGCTGCCCCGGGGCTTGAAACACTCAAAAAGAAAGCAGCAAATATCATCAGCAGTAAGAGATTACTATCACTGTAAAAGCCCTCCAGAATTGCTGTAGTCAGTAATACCAGCAATATCGGAAAATGAAATTAGTGACGCAACATGCGACATAGGGAGCATCTCGTTCTACCCACATTTCGTAACACCCACAGTGCATAACACCCAAAGTGCGTAACACCCAAATGTCATAACACCCAAATTTCGTTATGCCCACACTCACCGAACATACCCGAATGATACGCTGTTGCCAAATTCATCCTTCTTTTAGGTTAGGTTAGTTAGGTTAAGTTAGATTGAGTTAACAGAAAATTGCAGAATATCCAGTAAATTTTGCAACAGTGCATCATTCGGGTATGTTCGGAGAGTGTGGGCATAACGAAATTTGGGTGTTATGACATTTGGGTGTTACGCACTTTGGGTGTTATGCACTGTGGGTGTTACGAAATGTGGGTGTTACGCAGCGCACCCGCGACATCGACAAGTTATGGACGTGATGCAAGTTCCCTGCGACAAGTTTTGGAACTTCACATGCCACGTCGTGAAAACGCAGTAACGTCTCTGCCATGTGAATGTGTTCGCTTGGTTGTGGCAAAGAATATTTACGTATACACGAACAAGAAGCGCATCTGACAATTCGACAAATACACCCTGAGTGCGCATGTCTACCAGCAGTGTAAGCATTTTGCAGTCGTTCAGTCATATCAACAAACAGGTACTGGTGTTTCTTGTCGAGTAGTTTACTGGATTACTGTTTTTTGCTGGCAGTCATGCGTAGTCCTCACAAAAATAGTTTGGAGGTTATGAAATATGGTAGTAGTGGGGACCACAGGAATAGCGGCTGTGTAGCGGCAAGTGACGCTTCTTGTTCGTTATACGTAAATCTTCTTTGGTTGTGGCTCGAGCCACCAGGCAACATTCGCGAATCGCGTATGTTTCATTTTTTACTTAGAATGTTTATCTCAATTTGTTAATTAAAATGAATGGTCATCATTATTTCGGGGATTTTGTTTTCTTATATAGAGAAAACGCTTAAAAAATGTTGAAGCTGATAGATCATAATTTTGGGTGCATTTGGCATTTTTAAAACTTACCAAAGCCTTTGAGTATGGCTCGAACTGGATCAAAAAATTCAAGCGGCGCTATACAACCCAAATTTTAATCCCGAATCTGCTATTGAGGTCACCTAGAAAACAAAACACCTTCGCACTCGAGACTATATATAAACCTGGTATGTGTACAACTGGACCTGAAGGACGCTTTACAGTTTGCAAGCACAGATTTGAAAACATACAGATGAAAAGCTCCGTGCTCCGTCCCTTTCCATTGAAGTTTGTCCAGGTTTGTCGCTGTGTGACCTCGTTCTTTTAACTCGTTGTGCCGAGATTGCCAGCTCGTTTCATAATTCTCCAAATACAGTGTTGACTTTTCATAACATGTTTATAAAAAAAGTTCCAAAGTGACTAACGATTATGAAAAAACAGATTAAATTTGGTGCAATTCAATAGGAGATGCTGATGCTTGAATTAATTTGTTGATTATTCATACATTACGAATTTCTATGATGGAGTATCATGAATTTATGTGTGTCGCAAAAAAATGAAAGAGAAAACTGAAGAAATAAGTGAAAATTTATTTTCTGATCAACGCGTAAAAAGTATGAAATGTGGACATAACGAGCACAATACAAATGATAATTATGATTACAGTTCTTCACAATGTAGTACTTATAGCAAAAGGTAAAACTTTTTTCAAATATGACTCGTGCACAAAAAATGTTACAGAGTCAAAATTACTTTCAAGGAGATTGATACATTACATCACAACTTTCAATGATGAATTTGAAGTTAATCCTCATTTTCAAACATTCGTTGACTCTCAGTAAGATTCAGAAATATATTCAGACTGAAAAAATTAATATTGGAATAAATGTATCTTCTCACAATAGATATAACAAACGTAAAATATAAATATGAATACCTGCTTCTTAAACAGCAGATGTAAAGCACGAATTCAGAATTTCAAAACTAAAATACATTGCAATGCAATGCCTCATTTCGTTTTGAAACCTCTTTAAATTTTTTACATGAATGTACTTTGAGACACTTATCAGTTAAGTAGCCTGCGACATATTTGAAAGGATTTTGTTTCGGTAATATCTGTTCATAGAGATCACAATTAGGAATTGTGAAATCAAGAATGTGAGTACCATGGTATCGATTGGTAAATAACGGTTATGTTGAAACTTTCTCAGGGGCAGTTATGGTGGCTCAGGCTGGCAAATGGAAACACAGGCGCTCTGGAGAATCTGAGTTTTATTTTACTGCCTTACAGAAAATAATGATGTGGCGAAATCTTCTCACCAGAAAGTTAGTGTGGGGTAAATATGGCGCAATTACAAAATCAGTAAAATTCAAAGCATCATATTCAGGAATTTGGAAGCTCTAGGTAGCGCGAAGTGGCATTAAAACATTGTCGAAACGAATATCCTGTGTAAAAATATTCTAATTAGGGTAATCTTATCTTTCAACGAAATAGTATATTATGCAACGATCATGTAATGACAGTTATTAATACACGAGCATCAACCGGGATACGAAACGAGCCGAAGGTGAGTTTCGTATGGATGATGCGAGTTCATTAATAACGATAACATGAGAGTTTCATACGCTATTTTATCTACACTCGATAAATAGCGAAGAAATACAAATATTATCTTTATATTTGTATTACACACAATAATACTAATCAAAGTCATTGAGAAACGAGAAATGAAGAGATCAAAAATTTAAAAAAAATTGACACTCGAGGTCGGAATCGTACCCATGTCTCTTCCAACTAGCTAATATAATCTCAGCGCGTTAGACCGCTCGCCTACGGAGAGCTCAGAAAATTTGATTGAAAAAACAAAGGAATGAATCGTGCATTTGCCAAATGGAAAATTTAATCATTCTAACAGTATTTCTGCCAGTGAAGGTGTCGAAGGTGATTCTCCCATATCGCTGGTGTCAGACATTTTGTTATGATTATCGAGGTTTGGCTTCAAAAATGCAATACCTATACCGATTTTGACTTGACAAACGTCAAATGCAGTGCATGCACATCATGCTTGATTAAAAAATAATGGGTTCCTATTGGTTGAAAATCTGTATCGGAATGAAAAATCTGTATCGTAATGGATTTCATTATGAAACGGGTTGTGGGCATATAAGTATATTATTAGAGTACGGGTGTAGATAAAGGTTATTTTCTACACGAGGAAGAGATTCGCAATGGCAGATAGCGTGCGTAACTCAAACAACTTCAAAAAATCCTCCAAGTGAAGCCGGCAGAAAAAACAAAGTGTTTTTTTCATATTATCATTGAAAAAAGCGAGAATTCAAAGTTGGAATTTTGTTCAGATGCGCGAAACGGAACTGGTGGCGCTATCTCAGGTAAAATAGTCATAGTACACCTCAACTATAAAGTGAGCTGAAAAAGGTAACTGCGATCGACATGGTCGAATAAAAATACCATTAAACTTTCTCAAATGGAAATAAATAGATGCGTGACTAGGTGGAGGTACCCCAAATATATTTTGTCATACGTTTCATTGACACTTTGAAATTCAAAATCAGTCTCCTCAAAATATTTTCAGATCGTCGTACTAATATAAAGAAATAATGTTTGTAACCTGTATCAGGCCGTGTTCGGCGATAATACCTAAGACCTTATGCCCAGCAATCTCTGTGAAATAGACTAAGATGAAAAAACACCTATTATAATATATGTTCACTGTGTTGAAATTCATTCCTAGGTGTTTCTTCTTTCGTCTTGGTTTACATTACCAGTGTAAATCTGGAAAAGTATCTGAGTTTGTGCCAAGATGGATTGGATAAGCTGTACCACTAAATGAATCATCGATACTTATATTATTTTATCTCTTGGAGACCTACGGAATTTCGCCCACTCTGTTCCATTAGAGTGGGTACTTTTTAAGTATTTTGTAGAAACAACCATCCATATCCACCAAATTATGTATAAAAAATCGAAGTCTGAATTTTTAAAAACAAAATCGATCGAGCGTGTGTTCTCTTTGAAAGCAGAACAAATAATGATTCTAATTTGAAACGGACAATTGAGATTCAGAAATTGGTACACTTGTATTTCCTGGGATGATTCTGATATGATTAATGCATTTCTGAGTAATATTCAGCCACAATGATACAACTAAGATGTCTAGAAGGATGGTGCAGGGACTGATGCGATATTGTTTAGAATTTTATGGCGACAATTTTCTGTCATTAGTGTCATTCCTACGTATCGTGGTGTGTTTCTCAATTTCATCGCTAGTTGACGCCAATTGGAAGTGCATAGTCAACCGATCGATCGACAAACTATATTCTTTTATTCGAGCAGTTAACAAAATGAGCAAAATCTAATGTCATACTCATAAAAGACATAATCGAAAGAAAGGAACACAATTATAGGGAATTTGACCAGTATTCTAAACAAATAATATAGGTTGTTGGTCAGTCAGCGTCCAAAAGTAAAAGTATAGCCAGCCGTCAGGTCGGCCGTTTATACATTTCCTAGGAAATTTGTAACTCTTTTCGTTGCAAACGCTATCTGAACTGATTTGATGTCGAAAAGCCATGATGCTTATTATCATAGTAGGCATGTGTCGCCAAGTATACCCCAAACATGCACAGGTATAACTCAGTACACCATCCTTCTAGACATCTTAGATACAACTTGTTCAATCGACATAAAAACCTTTTTATTATTCCATGACAACAACATGACACACACGCAATGGCGAGAGGCGGGTAAAACATAGAACATGAACATTATACCTTACATATATGTCATAGAGAATGCAATGTTGCCAACTTATAATTTCTAATACTCCTCCTTGCTTTGAAATGTTATTTTTATGGAATCAAAATCACTTGAATTATATTTGACTTAATTCTAAGGTATACAAAAATATCTGCACCTAATGCTTTAGTTAACGCATCTGCTAAATTTTGATCAGTTGACACATATTCTATTGTTATAACATTTTTAGAAATTAAATCTTTCAAATAAAAATATTTAATATCAATATGTTTAGCTCTTTTAGAATTTTCATTACTTTTAGACGTAAGAATCGAGCTCTTATTATCGCAATAAAGTATGGCATTATTCTCAATTTTCAAATCGTTCAAAATTCCCCCGAGATTTACAAAGTCTTGAGCACAAGTAGCTGCTGCCACAAGCTCTGCTTACGCTGTTGACATAGCCACACGTTTGCTTCTTCGAGTACCATGCTATGGGATTGTTTCCATAAAATATGATAGTACCACTAACGCTCTTTCTATCTTTTTTATCGGTAGCCCAATCAGCATCTGAAAAGTCTCTTAGATTCAAATTGGATTTACTTGTTTTATAATAAGTCAGTCCCGTGTCTTTAGTTCCTGCTAGATAGCGAAGAACCCTTTTTCTTGCTTTCCATGTTTCCTCTGTTGGACTGTCTAAAAATCGACTAAGAAATGACACTGCAAATGTGATATCAGGTCTTGTCGTAGTAGATAGATACATCAATCCACCAATCAATTTTCTATATGGAACAAGAATGATTTCACTTTCTGGGTTGTTTTGGAATCCTTTTTCCATTGGTGTCTTCTTTGGAGTACAATTTTCCATACTAAATTCAGTTAAGAGTTTTTCTATGAATTTCTCTTGTTTTATTGTTATTTTACTTTCAAATCTTGTGACTTCCATCCCTAAAAACATTTTTCTCTCCTAAATTCTTTGCTTGGAAGTAGTCTTTTAGCAACTTTACTGTCTCGTCTATGTCTTCACTGTTTCCTAATACTAAAATGTCGTCAACATATATCACGATCCAAACATTTTCTTTATAATACAAACAACAATCATGCTTTGATCGGTCGAAGTTGTTTTCTGTTGCAAATTTGTTGAAAGTGTCGTTCCACACCCCAGCTAACATGGTCACGTTATATCGACGTCTTTCCAAGGTCATTTTTAGTAGATGACGTCAAGAACTTTAGATCGACGTATGACAGACGTCAGATTTTCGACGAAATGAAGACGTCGTTTCAATGACGTCAAAATAACGTGACTTATGTGACCTGAAATTTGGATTTTCACTTTTGTCTGTATTAACGTTACATTGACGTTATATTGACTTCTGGGATCAACCAAGTATCCCATTATTCAAAAGACTGTTGAAAGTTGAAATTTTTATTTTCTATCTGTGTGACAGTTGCTCTTATACTTTTGATAAAATAAAACAAAAAAAAACATGAGATGAATCGTTATAAGTTATAATATTCCGCTCAACAGTAATTCACCAGAATTTTTTTTGATTGATGAATGCTCTTCAGATAATGATTTTTATTTTAATTTTTTCATTGAATTTCAAGTGGAGATGATCGCGGGTATATAGGCCCGTTAATTCAGGACAATTATCTGCGCCAAATTCATATTTCGCGCCAAGACGTCACTAGAAGAATGCATGGATTCTCATTGGTCGATATCTCCGTAATCAAATAGTGCAGAATACCTGATTCTGATTGGCTATCGTCCTTCATTCGTCAATTTATTCGGAATTATTCGTTCGCCATTCGCCATTTGCAATAATCGATTATGATTGTTATAGTTATTTCTCTTGCAATTTTTTGGCAAAATTTGTGTTGTATTATTCTGTCGTTCAACAAAATGTTTGTTGGAGTCGAGTTCAGAAGTAGTGCTGATGGAGGGGGACTAGCGATTGTCCATAAAAAATGGTTAACTCCCAAAAAACGGGAATGCTTATGGCCGGCTCTAAAACACCAGAGGACATATCACAACGTTTTAAGAAGTGCTGCGTCACCAGATGAGTGTTGGAAGCTCTATGAATTGGAAAGAATTTTCTTCGAATGTGGTAAGTGAATTATTTCAATTGACTCTTTTATTCAAGTTGAATAAGTTGTTAGCAAGTGAGCACGCGTGTTTACCAGTAAAGTGTGGATTCATGCAACCCAAATTAACGAGTATCAAGCCAATCATCAATTACAATTACCTAGCAAGTGCAGAAATTCTTATTTTTCAGTGACAGTGTTTAAGCAGCCAAGTAACAATTATCAGTTAACAAGTCTAGTAGAAGTTGTCCAACTTCTATTTTTAACTCTTTCATTTTATTTTAGTGCCTAACTAGTAGGGATTGGTCAGTCTGATGACGAAAGATAACCTAACTTTTTCATAAAAAAAGTAACAGCTCATAGAAAGTTTGGTTTATTTTGTGTGAAAGGATATTTTCGAAAAAAAAGCTCTTGTGCTTTTACTGTTGAAACATAAAAATAGATTGCGGTTTTCACTTGACCCTTTTAATTTTAACTAAAATTTGTCGAGCATGGTTACTTTTTCTTCTTTATTTGGTAATTTGGTATGCATGAATACTTATCTTTCCTTACTTGTAATTGATCATTCTTAATTGCTACTTTTACTTGATAAATAATTGTTACTTGATGCAGCATGAATCCACACTAAATTTAGGATAACCTGACTCCTCCACCTTATGTTTTTATTTATTATATCCAACCTACATTAACAAAGGTATGTTTAATGTTGATTCTACTTGAAATTCGCCGATTTTCTCCTGAAAACCATCTCCACCTTTTGGGAAACTTTTCGAGAAGCTGTTTTTACTTTTGACTCCATGTTTGGGTGGTATAATAGCATAAGTGTACTGCGAATATTATATTTTTTGGGTGTTGGAGTCTTGTAATTGTGTTTTAACTTATATGCTCTTGTTACTGTTGAACATTTCACAAAATGTTTCTTGAATTTTCTTAGATAACTTGGAAAGAGCGAAAGAGAAACTAAAGAAGGCAGAAGTAACATCTGACATTCAAAGCGATTCTGAAGATTCTCAAAGCAAGAGAAAAAGATTGGTTCCTAGGAGGCTTTATGAAAGCGATGAAAGTGAGGGGAGTGACGTGTCTGATGAGCTACCACGACCATCTCTGAAAAAAATTAAACAATCCATCAATAGACCCTCTGGTGAGTATATGTTATAAAATGGTCTGAAAGGGTATCAGAAATACGCTGTTTCAATGTATAAAATTTGTTTCGCCAAAGTTGTTTCTGATCTGATATTTTTTTAGATCAATTTCTGGTAAGAAAAACAAATCCAGTCTCCACCTCTTCGCAAAATACTCCTAGCCATTCCTTGGGTGTCTTGGAGAGCAATAGTGCAACCCCCGTGGCCCAAACAACAAATGACTCTAATATATCAGGTAGATGTGTGCTTAAAAAAAAATACTGTGTTTTATTTCAAATTATTTTATTTTGAAGGGTCACACCATTACCAACATAATATATTGAGAACGCTGGAATACATCAAGGAACAAAATAATCAAATTTTGAATATCCTGAATAACCAAGGAATACATTCTAACAATAAAAATGCTTTCACTTTGAATATCCCAGTACAGCTCCCCATATCTTCAGATGAAGATTTGAATACTCTGGAGGAATTCTTACAGATTGAAGAGAATTTGAACAATTTTGTATGGATATAGTTGTAAAGCTATTAGAGATCATTGTTAATTTTTTTTTTTACCTTTTTCAGATGTCCTATTTGTCATCCCTAGGAGGAAAAGATGTTATTACCCAGACAAATAACTGCCTTCGTCGCTTGTTAACAAACCAATATGCTTGTAACTTTAGTTTTCTTGGAAAACGAGGAGGTAAAAAGGCATTTTCTGATTTTATTTTGAAGAAGTGTCTAATAGGTATGTACCAAAAAAAAATATATGATTGATGTTTCAGTGAATCAGTTTTGTAGGTGCAGTAACAAGAAATTTGCCGCAGGCAAAAGAAAGTGATATTGAAGATGCCATAAAGGTCTGGCTGAAGCATTCACCTCAAAGATACCGAAACGACTGTTTCAAAAAACGAAATTCAGTTTGATTAACTTTCCTCGTAAATAATGGATTATTCAAAAAAAATTGTCGGTAGGAGACAAATGTATAGACATGTTAAAAAATCTTTGGAATATGTGGTGAGTGAATTGAATAATATTCCATCAAATACTCTTAATGTTTCCATGAACAGTTCTGAAGGCCCTTCAGAGCCTTGCCAAATTTTATCTTTGGACAACAATAGCTCTCAAGACATTGACAACATAGATTCCAATAACAAACAGGATATTCATATTGAAGTCACTCATATTCCAGACAGGATTTCAGAAAACCTTTTGTGTAGCACTTTTGACGAGCCCGTTTCAAAAAATAATACATTTAGTGAAATTTCTCAAAAATCTGAATTATCTAACAGTTTGAAAAGATGGGCCATCAAGAATAAAACACCCAGGAGATCATTGTCAAAACTTTTACAAATCCTCCATCCGTATCATACTGATTTACCTATGGATTACAGAACTCTTCTCAGAACTCCACAAAGTATAATTTCCAAAAAAATGTACAATGGTGAATATGCTCATT
This sequence comes from Zygogramma bicolorata, assembly GCA_032362365.1. Classification (NCBI taxonomy): domain Eukaryota; kingdom Metazoa; phylum Arthropoda; class Insecta; order Coleoptera; family Chrysomelidae; genus Zygogramma; species Zygogramma bicolorata. The sequence goes on from JAVJAQ010000336.1 coordinate 225,656, forward strand.
TTAGTTTGAAAATTGCTCTAAATAACTATTTAATAACCCATGAGGTTCTTGAAAACGAACTGAACATTTCTTTTAATATAGATGGCATCCCTTTATTCAAAAGTACCAAAACTAGCTTATGGCCCATTTTAGGATTAATAAAGAATTCCTATCAGAATGACCCTTTTCCTATAGGAATATTTTGCGGTTCTTCTAAACCTTATCCTTTGAATGATTTCGTAGTTGAGTTGAATGATTTACTGCAAAATGGTTTAAATCATGGCAGTAAAAATTATATCATAAAAATTCATAGTTTTGTCTGTGATGCACCTGCAAGAGCATATTTGAAGTGTGTTAAGGGCCATGGAGGTTACTCTTGTTGTGAAAAATGTACTGTGGTGGGACAGAGAGTTCCAGGTAGAGTTATATATAAAGACATAACAGCTTCTAGAAGAACTGATGAAACTTTCAAATTACAACTTGACAAAGAACACCATTTGGGTATTTCGCCCTTGATCAAGCTTGGAATAGGTTTAGTTTCACTTTTTCCTATTGATTATATGCATAATATTTGTTTAGGGGTGATGAGAAAGCTGATGAATATATGGTTAGATGGGCCACTTAGAATTAAAATTTCAAAAAAAACTTCTGAATTAATTTCGAAGTATTTAATATCATTGCGAAATTATATCCCTTGTGAATTTAATCGGAAACCACGTAGTTTGTCAGAATTACCAAGATGGAAAGCCACTGAATTTCGTACGTTTTTATTATATTTAGGGCCAGTTATCCTCAAAATGATGTTCAAAACAGCTGTGTATGAAAATTTCATGCTTTTGCATTGTGCTATTTCTATACTCATGTCAAATATTCATATATCAAGATTAGGTACCCATTTGGCAAAAAAAATGTTGACAGCTTTCGTTAAACACTGTGAACAATTGTATGGGCCACAGTTTATCATATACAATGTACACTTAGTTTTACATTTGACAGAGGACGTTGACAATTATGGTCAGTTGGACAATTTTTCCTCATTTCCTTTTGAAAACTTTTTAGGACAATTAAAACAACTTGTAAAATCTCCAACACAGCCCCTTCAGCAAATATGCCGTCGGTTGAAAGAAATTGAAAATTGCGAAAAGGAATTTTCAGTTCAATCTGCAAATATTTCGTATTACATGGAACATAATGCAGGCCCCTTAGGCAACGAATACTTGCACTACAAACAGTTCAAGAAGTTAGTTATTAACCATTTCACCATATGTATAGCTTCTCATTCCATAGCTGACTCTTACTGCTATTTGGGGAATACTCTGGTTCAGATTCACAATATCATAAAATTCAAAGACACAATTCGTCTTTTGGGCAAACAGTTCAATTCACATGAGCCATTGTATGATTACCCTTTCAACTCTGAGGATTTGAAAATATGTTTGATTTCTGACCTTTCCATAAAAATAACAATTTGGAGTATATGTGACATTGTCTGCAAATGTTTGGTCATACCAATGAAAGACACTTCCAAATTGGCAGCTTTCCCTATTATTCATTCACTCACCTAATTCAAGAAATAGACGCTACCCAAAACACCAAAACTACATCACTTTCACTCGACGCGCGTTTCGCCAACAGAGTTAGGATTCTCAAGAAGTATAAGTTTATAGCTCTTGAGAGTTAGCATTCTCAAAAGCTCTCAACTCTCAAAAGCTCTCAACTCTCAAAAGCTCTCAACTCTCAGGAGCTATAAGCTTATAGGCCTTATAGCTCTTGAGAATGCTAACTTTGTTGGCAAAATGCGCGTCGAGTGAAAGTGACGTAGTTTTGGTGTTTTGGGTAGCTTCTATTTCTTGAATTGTATTCTCACCAAAGTTTCCAAATACTCATTTTCACTCACCTAATGTTCATTATCATTTCAATAATGCAGTGTTTATTTTCTTATAATAAAAAAAAAATATTTTAATAAACATATATTCTGATATGATGTTTTGGTTTTATTTGATTTCTCAAGTTCGAAGCCTGTAAAAAAAGTATTATGTATGACGTTTTGTGAACAGGGAATATCATCCAAAAGAGCATATTTCAATTCTAATGTTTCTATTTTTCAATTATTTTTTCGAGTTCGGAAAAGCCTAGAAAAAAAGTGTTGAAATATACTTACTTGTGACATCTGTAGGGCCCTTTTTTCTCACTTCTACTATGGGTTTATATACCAATATTTCTCTTTCACCATTAATTTCATTTAGTTGGTTTATTTTATTTGAAAAGAATAAATTATTGAAACATAGTTTTTAAATGTCAGGGAATATACGGTGTAAACTGAAATCATATTTTTTCACTAAATAGCAATACTTTTCCGAATTATATCTGAAGGTCGCGGTCAACCTCAACCTAGTTCTCAAAATTCATACATAACATGTATTTCCAAACCAATTTATTGAAGACGTTTATTGATGGTCTAGTCATCATTTCGAAAACAAAAGAAAGCGGGTTTTAACTGATGGCTCATTCTATTCGTAATGACACCTAGAAAATTGTACGAGAAAATTAAACCCACCTGTTAACAATTGCAAAAGTTATAAACAATTTATTCACCAGCGTGTTTAATGTTCTCTAGGTGTCATTCCGAACAGAATGAGTCATCAGTCAAAACCCGCTTTTCTTTGTTTTCAAGATAATGACTATGCTATAACGTCATTTAAAAGACGTACCCCAACGTCTTTTAGAAGAACTCCTCCAACGTCGTTTTGAAGACGTCCACCAACGTCACTCGGAGGACGTCCACCAACGTCCTTAAGAAGACGTTCACTAATGTCGACTGAAAGACGTCCTCTAACGTCATTTGGAAGACGTCAACTAACGTTCTGTAGAAGACGTCCACTAATGTCATTTGGAAGACGTCAACTAACGTTCTTTAGAAGACGTCCACTAACGTAGTTTGGAAGACGTCGTTGGGCTGTGACATAATCACGTCCTATTTGGGTTAATTTCACGTGATTCTTTTGGTCAACATCACGTAACTCGTGACGAAAAAATCACGTCAATATTACGTGACTATGTTACCTGGGACTTTTGGTGCTTCACGTAAACCATACAGTGATTTATTTAGCCTCAACGTATGCGATTTGGTTTCTAGTCCTTGTGGTGGGTAGATATAGACCTCGTTTTCAAGCGTTCCATTTGAAACTGCGGTAGGAATATCCAATTGCCTTATTCTCAAGTTACGTTGTAGTGCAATGGAAATTAGAAGTCTAATAGTAGATATTCTTGCAACTGGCGAATAGACTGCTTCAAATTAATTCTCCTCCTTTATTTGGAAACCTTTTGCAACCAACCTCGCCTTTTTGGCTCCGTCTGCTTTTGTTCTGGATACCCATTTTACATCTATAGCTCTTTTTCCTCCTGGAAGTTTTTCCTCAGACCATGTGCCTTGTTTTTCGTGTGATTTTAATTCCTTAATAATAGCCATTTTCCAATCTGTATCTTCTACTGCGTCCTCATATTCTACTGGGTTTTCTTTATCTGCTGATAATAGACAGTATGCATTATAAACTTCATATTCATTTAAATGTTTTGGTCTCAGTATTTTTCTCCCCTTTCTAGTTTCTATAGGCTTTTCCTGATTTTCATTTAAATCTTCCGGTTCTTCTTCTGAATTTGGTTCTTCAATGGTTTTATCTTGTTCTTCATATCTTTTTGTTTCTGATTTATTCTTCTGTTGTTTTCACTTTCTTCGAATAGTATTTCCCTATTTTCCTTTGGAGAATTTTTCATTATGTTTTCGTTATTAATTTCATCTTCATTGAATCTTACATCTCTTGAATTGATTATTTTATTTTCTTCATAAAAAATATTGTCTATATCTCTGTATGATGTGAATGAATATATTTGATATTTCGAATTTCATGTATGTCAGAGGGGTGGGAAGGAAAGCCTAACGTGTATCAACGGTGGAGGAGTAGAATTGAATTCAGAAAAGAATATAAGAAAAGAATAAGCAGACGATGAGGGAGAAATAGTTACGAGGAGAAAGATTGGAAGGTGATCCGAACTGAGAAAAGGGAAGGAAGGAAGGGAGGGAGGGGGAGAAGAGAGGGGAAAAGGGGGGGGAGTGGAGAAAAGGGGGGGAAAATGAAGGGAGGGGGGAGGAGAAAGGGAAAGGAGGGAGAAAGGAGATATCGGATAGAGGGGAGGAAGGAAGAAGGGAGGGGAGAGAGGGGGGGAGGGGAGGGAAAATAGGGGAATGTGTGTAGGGGAAAGAGAGAAAAGGGAGAGTTGGTAGACATCTTGGTGGTAGGAGGAGAGAAGAAGGAGGGGAAACGAGTGATGAGTATCTGGAGATTGGGAAAGGAGGGGGAAGAACTTTTTCCGCTGTATCCGCGAGCGATGTGTTCCTTCGGATCTTCTTTTCTTTTTCTCTCCCTACGCCGGACTGCTCGTTCTTTGGTCTCGAGATGCATATACATCACGTGCTCTGAGATGCTCGAAACATCGTCTTCTCGTTTCTACAATCCCTTGTTGCTCTCTGGATGTTTCTGAACCTTCTCTACGTCTGGACTCTTCTTCTTTCGGACTTCTTTTCCCCGTGTTTTTTTGTGGAACGTTCTTCCGTTCTTGCCCTGCCAAGACCGTTTGCGTTTTGTGGTTGGCTTTTGCCCGTTTGCTGAACTTAGAACAGGAAAAATACATCGACACTTCTTTCCTTTTCTTCCCTTCTCCCCCTCTCCTTCTCTTGGCCTTTCTTCATCTGGTTGTGCTCGACCCTGTGATCTGGGTTCGTGTTTTTTCTGTTTTGCTTGAGCGTTTTGTTTTGCATCGACTCTTCCTGGCTCTCTTTTCTCACCTTGTCTGTTAACCCTCGTCTCTTGATTCGCTGCGACTCTCCCTTCTGCCGTTTGCCTGTGTGTTGGTCTGTTCTGAAGCGCTCTCGTTGGTGGTTTCGGGGTCCAACCTCCCTTTCCTTTGTGCTTAACCGAGGCAGTGAATCTGTCTTTTGGTTTTCTGGTTGCGACCTGCTACCTCGCGCTTCTGGAGAGGGCTTCTCGAGGAGTGGACTTGCTGCGGAAGGGATTCGGGAGTGTTCTCCGTGGCGGCCCGTTTTGTCACCTGAGAATCACAAACGACGATGGTGGTGGTTTTCTCGCTCTTTTTTTCTCGACGCCTTCCGCTCCCTTCGGTTTGTACGGTTGCATTCATTTCGCACCTTGCCTTGGTTTTTTCTCCCGTTCGGAACGTGATAACCTTCCTTTTGGGCTGGGGGCTCTTTTCTTTTGCGTTCTTTGGGGTCCTTGGGTTTTTTTTCACGAACCATCTGTTCGAGAACTGGTGTTTTTCCTCCTCGTGTGTGACCGTTGGGGGGAAAATGAGTTCATTGCTTTCGGTTTTTTTTTTCGTGAGTTGGACTCACTCTCACGATGTCTTTCGGTGATAAACTTGGGTACACCTTGGAATGAACCCTGACCTGACCCTGCTCAATTTCTTTTTTTCCCTTGGGCTTTTGGGGGTGTGGGGTGTTTGGCTTTTGTGGTTCTTTTCGCTGGTTTGGTGTGCGTTTCTCTCCCCGGTCGTGTTTCACCTGTGCTGTTTTTCGTCTCTGTGTTTGTTGTGGAACGAGCGTCGTTCGCTTGCGCTTTGTCGTGGCGACCGTGGTTTTTTCGACTTTTTGTTGTGGCGCCTTCGTGTTGGGGGGGTTGCTTGTTGGGGCTGGGTGGGCTTTTTTGTTGGGTCTTTCCGTTCTGTCGTTTTTTTTCTTTTTTCTCTTTTGGGGGTTTGGGTTGGGGTTGGTTTGTTTTCTTGTTTTTTGACCGGGTTTGTGCGTGCTTTTCGTGTGGGGGGATGCTGTTTTTGACTCCTCTTTTCCTTGGTTCGTGTACCTTTCGCTGTTTTTCTTTTTTTGGGGGGTTTTTTTTGGTTGTGTTGATCTTTTCGAAAAACGTGGAATTCGTACTCTTTGGTTTGTTTCTCCTTTTTTCCGCGTTTTTGTGTTGTGTGGTTTTTTTTCTTTCTTTTTGTTTTTTTTTTTTTGCCCCTTTTTTTTTGGTTTTTTTTTGTGGGGTTTTTTTTCGTGTTTTTTTGTCCGGGTGTTCGCCGAACCACACCTTCGGGTGGTTTGTGGGGTTTGGTTTGGAATATTTTCTGGGGTTGTTCCGTGGGTTTCTCCCGTCCTCCTTCTTTTTTCTTCTTCCCCTCTGGTTTTTCTTTCTGCTTGGTGCTTCCCGCTTTTTCCCTTTTTGTTTTTTTTGTCGTTGTCCTGGTGGGGGGGGGGGGGTGGAAATCGGGTTGTTTTGTGGTCGAGGGGGGGGGTCCTTTTTTCGTTTGTTCTTGGGGTGTTTGTTTGTGGTGTCGGGTTTTCCCACCACCGGAACGGGTCTTTCCGGGGTCGGGTACGGTGTGCCTCGGTTTTACGGAACCTGTTCTTGGGGGACCGGGTTTGGGGGTTTTTTTTTGGGGGTGTTTTGTGGGGGGGGGGGAAAAGGGTTTTCGTTGTTCTTCTTTTTGGTTTTTTCGGTTTGGGGGGGTGTGTCTTTTTTTTTTTTTTTTTTTTTCCTTCTTCTTCTTCCTTGTGTGTGTTTGGGTTGTTTGGGGGAGTTCCATAGTCGATAACCTGCTCCACTGTAACCTACCATTATACATGGCTGTGCTCGTCTTTCTAATTTATTTTGTTTTGGCAAAATGACTGCCCATGCTTGGCTTCCAAAAATACGCAATTTTGACAAGTAATTTTTTTTTGTACCACCTTGAAGACGGAGTTGATTATTTTCTTTTCTTCATAGTTCCATAGTCGATAACCTGCTCCACTGTAACCTACCATTATACATGGCTGTGCTCGTCTTTCTAATTTATTTTGTTTTGGCAAAATGACTACCCATGCTTGGCTTACAAAAATACGCAATTATAACAAGTCATTTTTTTTGTATCACCTTGAAGACGGAGTTTCATAGTTGTTTGCTCCAGTTGGAGATCTATTTATTTCATAAGCAGAACATTGAACTGCTTCACCCCATAGTTCTCCGGTAAGTTAGTATCAGCGAATTTTGTTCTTACTTTGTCTAAGAGGGTCCTGTTCATCCTTTCAGAAATGCCATTTTCTTGTGGAGTATGTGGCATCGTATACTCAAGCCGAATACCCTTGCATCTACAGAAATCTTTAAAACTTTTTGAAATGAACTCACCACCATTATCTAATCTAACTCATTTTGTTCTTTTGCCATGCTGTGTTTTGATCAACTTAATGAACTCAATCAAATTTTGTTCAGCTTCACTTTTATTTTTCAGTAATTTGACAACCAGAAAATGAGAAAAGTCATCATTCAAAACCTGAAAATATTTATGACCTTCAAAAGTAGGTGTTGCGATAGGTCCTGCTACATCAGAATGTATCAACTCACCAATTTCAAGAGATTTCTTCATACATTTATAAAATGGTTTATCGAAGGTAAAAGTACACCTTCTATACAACTTTTACAAATTTCATCACTATAAGGTAACTCTAATATTTTCAAACTCTTTCTATTAATATACCCTAACCTTTTATGCCACAGGTTTTTATCTGAATTTGCATTAGCAGTATGGATGAATTCGTTCTTCTCAGTACAATTATTTCCAAATTCAACATTCGAAAGGAATAAATCATTAATTGTGTTACAATAAAATATAGAGTTATTACCACTCACTAGAGTTGCACGTTTTTTAGCTAGCTTATCTTTATCAAAGGTTTCTCTAAAATTTTCTTGAATTAACCTTGTCACAGAGAGTAAATTATGAGACATTCCCTCTACTATTAAGGCTCTAAATTTAATGTATTTACCTTGACGAATTGCTTGAACTGTTCCTTACAGTAATTGATTATTTTTTGCTGTTCCTATTCTAAAATCTTTCTCTAAGGCTGTAATGTTTGTCATATACTTTTCTAGTTCACCTTTCACCATATGTTGGGTACATCCAGAATCCAAAATGAAACAATTATGCCTTGTAGTTCCTAAAGTGCTGCCCAGGGCAATAAATGCAATTTCTTCAGCTTCCTGGGCTTGAATGTAGTCACTTCGAGATCGACCTGCCTGATATGTACCTATGTCCTCTATAGTTATGGTTGCCTCTTCCTCTTCGATCTCTAATTGCACCTCAATTATTCGAGTTTCGGCACACTGAAGCCTTGTGACCCTGCATGCCACATGAATAACATGTATATGTTGGAACATTAGTGTTTGTTTTGAATGATACTTCTATGCTATTATCTTTCTGCTTCGTCTTTGATTTTAGTTCCTCGTCTAATAATCGGGATTTTACAAACTCCATGGTAACTTTTGAGTTCATTGTTTCGATAGCTGTTATAACAGCCTCATAGTCCTCATTCAGTGTCAAGTGGAGATGGCACACTTTATCTTCTTCGTCAACCTTTGATCCCATTCCTTCTGATTATCTTATTAATGCATCGAAGTTTTGGAAATGGTCTTCCAGTTTCTCACATCTTGTAAGCTTTAGTGTCAATAACCGTCTTTTGAGTGTTACACCCCGTTTTGACGATGCAATTTTGTCGCTGCAACTTCTCGCGGCGACTTGTCGCTCTCGTACATTGATTTCAAATATGTGGCGTTCTTTTGGTGATTTCCTTCGAATGAGTGAAGCGTGCAGTGGTCTAGTAGTATGAAGTTCTCCGTACAAAAGTAGATCTCTTAGAGAAAAGGGCAGTCTCCTTCCTCGAACTGGATATGTTGCAAATTTCGGGCCAAATATGGCTATTTGGAGGAAAACATTTTATGAACTTGGATAACGGGATACAGACGGTAGAATTCAAAGGATTCCGGCTTTACGATAAGGAAGTGTATGGCGAAAATCAACTTGTTATTGACAAAACTAACTTGTGTGCCCGAAAATTGGTAGAATGTGAGAGTATTTTCGAAATTAGGAATTTGGTTTCTGTTATGTATTTTTAATGAATATTTTATTATCTCATGGAGTTCAGAACTCGATATTATTGAGTTGTGATAAGTGCATTGAGTTTTGAGAACATAATGACATTTTCAATGTTGTCTAGGAAGTTTATTAGACTTTGACAATCTTAATTCAATTGCAATAAAGTTGACAAAATGGTTAAGGCTTTCGCGGCCGAGGTTATTAGTATAACTACTTCTCTTCCGGCTTGAAGGCCGTCGTTCTTTGGAATTTCTTCCTGACGTTTCGCTAGCGCGAGTGGCCAGCTTCTTCAGAGGCTTATTCATCTCCGATGACTAAACGGTTCGATTTCTCAAGGCGTATTTATATTGATGCAGGTAGTCTGGAGTATGAATTACTTCTGTCGGGTTCGGGGAATAATCATCATTATTAGTTGCCGCACTACCTGCTGTGATTTCATTAGTTATTCTTGATTTCTTCAGAATCGGATTCCAAATTCTGTTTAGAGTCAACGCTTCTTCCTTTCTGTTAAAATTGTCCGCATGTTTTTGGATCTCTATTGCCTCCCGTACCAGTAGGCTATGGTAACCCTGGTTGGGGACAATCAGTGTTGCATTTTCGAACAGAATCCTGTGGTCGCCCTCACTCAATGCGTGTTCCGCCACCGCCGATTTGTCGGTTTGCCCCAGCCTGCAGTTCCTTTGATTCTCTTTGAGCCTTGTACCCATGGATCTTTTCGTGGTATCGATGTAAACCTTCCCACAGGTGCACGGTATGCGATAAACCCCTGCCGCTGACAGTGGGTCTCTTTTGTCTTTAGCCGACCTGAGGCTTTGTTGGATCTTCTTGGTCGGCTTGAAAACCGTTTTTATGTTATATTTCCCCAAGAGTTTTTCAATTCTGTCAGTGACCCTCGGGATATATGGCAGATATGCATTCGCAACTACCTGAGAGTCCTCCCTGTTATGAACGATGAGCTATTTTTTATTATTTTCCAGTATTTTATAGCATTATCCTATTGTTCTCCATCGTCAGAGTCTAAATTGTTGAAGAGCCATTTATTCACTTTACCTACTCCATTTATCAATCCTCTTTTGCGACGAGTACGAAATGATGGTAATAGATTATCAATTTTCTTTGAGCAGTTGTGATAAGTTACTCAGTCCTGAGCATCATATTCACAGCTAGTCCATGATACGACACGGGATTCATTATATTCATTCAATGCTTGTTTTAATTGATTTGAAATTCGTTTTCAAATTCAATTTGAATTGAATTTGATGATTAATTTTCTCAAGGTCTAGATAGTATAGAAAAGTATGTTTGGTATATATGAGTCTCGCATTTGAATAGGGAGGATAAAATTGTTAAGGTTGGTGACTTTTATATCTTCTTCACATTGAATCAGTCGAACAACCAGGCAAAGGATCGAAAACTTTATCTTCTTGACTATTCTGTAGCAATATTTTATCTTCATTTTTTTCTAAGTTTCCTTGCGGCACTTTTTTGGTATGTTTTAGATGGAGTAATTGATAAATTGAGTTATCCGTTTCTTAATTGAGGGTCAGTTTTTTTTTATTTTGGGCGAATTTCTTTTACGGAATTTTGTTCTGATATAGACTTCTTTTTGACCTCCGAACTCTGAAGCATCTGATCTCTTTTCGTTTATTAAACAGTAACTTCAAAAGGCGTAAATTTGCCACACTATGTATTGAATTTTCATAGTTCAGTTTTGCTTATTTTATTATTTGGTCTGAAGTTGGACTATCATTCTCCTCTCTCAAGCAGCGAACATGTTCGATCAGAGTGGAATGGAATTGAATACGATGTTACGAGTAGTTCTGATTTTTTAATTTAGTATCACTGTAACTGGCTATTTTAAGGGGTAATCCGTGGTGGGTTGTGAAATTCAGTAGGCCTTCCACTATCGATATGCCTGACCAAATTGGGAGAAAGCATCGATATTTGTCGAATACACGTGATTGGAAATTTTTATAACATCGATAGGAATATGATCGAATGGTTTGGATGCTGTCGGAGTTAGATCAAATTTCCTGACAGGTGGATTTCTGTCGTATTTATTTTTGAGGCATGTCTCGCAACTGTTGATATAATTTTCAGTATCTACGGACATGGTTGGCCAATAGTATCACGAACCTAACGAGTTTTTTATGTCTTCATTTCTCTATGACCTGATTTGTATGTGAAAGTATTTTAATTTTTTCTTCTGCTCTTCTATTATTTCGATATCAGTAAAGAATTTGGTACAATGGAGTAGTTTGAAGAATGAATTTTTGAATTTTTTTTTAATAGTTATGGTGAGAATTATTAAGAGATGAGAGTTTTCGAAATATAGGGCATAATTTTGTTCCGGATTGGAATACTCTCCTGCAATTATTCTTATTTGGTCAGTTTTTGGAAAGGTTACGAATAGTCGGTTATTTCCGAATAGTTTTTCCTGTAGGACGTTCGGTTTGTCTGTATCCCAGTATGTAATCACAACTTGATTTTTGCAGATATTCAGGAATCTATCGACTATGGATATGGTCAATATTGGATTTTTCGAGATATGTATTATTTGTTTCTAAGTCTGTTTCTGTATGGGGTTTCGAGGGCGGCTTTATATGAATGTTGGAAAAAATATTGATTTCAGGTTCGTTCTCATTGACCCCTAGTATATCGGTGAATGTTGCGTTTTTCAAGAAATCTTCGATATTATCTGAATTTGAAAAATTATTCAAGTTCTCTAATTCTTTTTCGATTACTTCGTTGATGTCATCCAAGTTAACGTTGGTCGACATCGCTTCCAATGCATTTATCTCAAGGTTTAGATTGTGTCTAGATGAAGCGTCTGCGGCTTGGTTGTTTCCCCTTTTTTACATTAAACAGTTCAAAAAGATTTTTGTTCGTGAGATCAATATTCAAATTCATATTGAATTCTGGAAAGGCTGGAACAAGAGCTCCATATCTAATATTTCAACACTCTAAAGTAGTTTTTATGATGGTATTCGAGTGGTAAATCTCGCAGGGAAATTTTTTCTATTTGCTGGTCTTATAATAGATTTGGGGCTACCTGTATCAATAAAAAATTTCAATTATGGAGTTTGGATTTCGATATATGGAAGAATGTTATATGAAAATAAATTCAACTCTTTCATGTCTGGTTTTTTCGTCTCGCCCTACTGTTGGAAAATTGTGTTCCTGATCATTGTCAAATTCTATATTTTCATCTCTTTCGTACGTTTCGTTATTGAAATCGCCCTCATTCATTTTTGTGTTGGTCTTATTGATTTACTTGAATGGAGTTTCAAAAACGAAATTTGAACTTCTTCGCCATTAAGCGTTCATAGGTGAGAAGGATTTTCCGTATTTTGGAACTTTTGATATTGTTATTGTGGTTTTCTTGACGCAATTGTGGGATTTCTAGGAGTTGTAGACATTGGTTATTGTCTAGGTAATCGATTTTGAGGTATCTGATTTGGTTTGAAAACGTTTTCAGGGGGGGCATATTATCACGATTCGTAGGGAATCTCATTTGCTGTTATCCGGGTTGAACAGGTATTGGTTGATTTGGCCAAGTATAAGTTCGATATTAATTCTGAAAGAATTGAAATTATTCGAAACTGGGAATGATTGCTGATACTGCGGATGATTGCTTAATATATTTTTTCAATTATATTCACGTGAATCATTACCTGATGGTTGTCTGAAAACCAAATCATTTCTGGGAGATGTATTTCTTGTACACTTAGGCTACCATACATTCGCTCAAAAATGTTCGTTATTCATTGGCATAGGCCATTGCATCTTCTAATGAACGTGGTTGCCTGAGATGCATATTATTTTTCAAAGTACCAATAGATTCTGCAATGAATATACTTAAAGCTGTTTCATCAAGGTTAATGTGATACAGTTTCTGAGCTTTATTTCACATCCTATCATTACTTATTCTTTCCAAAAATTGTTTCTCAACAGTTGTATTCTACTCCCGAAATTAATGAGGTTTTCTCCCTTGAAAGGTCTATTTCTTGTGAGCTCTTGGACTAGGTAATCCAGATCCCTGTGATCTGAAGAACACTGATTGAGTACATTTTTCAATGCTTGCCAAGTGTTCAATTCTACTCCAACCATGGCTTCTGCCTTACCGATTAACTTTTCTTGGATGTATTCAAGAATATGTTTCTGGAAAGTGACATCTTTATATACTACGTAATCATTCATCAAACTTTTACATCGAGTTATGAATATATTTAGAGTATTGCTATCACCGTCATAAGGTTTGATGTTTTCTTAACGAGACTTATAAAGGTTCCAGTGTATTTGTTGAATTTGATGATCCGCTTGAGGTGCGTTTGTCATATTTTGACTGACAAATCACTAAAGGCTGATTCATACAACAATCATTATAATTACATTAACATTACTTTATCATTACATTTTCTCTAAGAAAATGTTGCCGTTCATGCAACACATATTACATGATAAATATGTTGTTGAAATCTTTGTTTTTCATTATAAAGATATTCTTATTGAAGAACTAATTCTATCAAGGCACCTCGATTCATAATATTGCTGAATGCTGATGACATAAACACAAAAATAAACATCACATAACCTAAATCCGTCAAATGACACGTCACTGCTAATGCGCATTTGCTTTCTTCACTAAGAATACTAATGTAATGGAAATAAAGTTGAATTGCTACAAAATATTGATCATAAAGAAACAATCGTAAACGATAGAAATCAGTATTCTACTGATACACGATAGTTTGATTTTCTATAAAAAGAATATATATTCTTCATAATTATTAATTTCTCTCGTTATTGATTTTGTTACTAAAATCTATTGTCAATATCCAATGTACAGGTGATATTGACATTACTACCCTATCTTTTGAGAAATCATTGACAGAGGGGTTGTGGAGAGTCGAAAAGGAATTTGGCACTTACATAATTCGACATTGGACTACTGTAGTCTCCGGTTCCTTTCCCGATTCTTGTTCTGCAGAGTGTTCCTTGGAATCGCTTCGATACTCGCTGAAGACGTTGAAACTTCAAAGTCGGGAAACCAATTTTCGATTCGACAAAACTGTTCTTTTTCACGACCGCGAGGATTCTACTGACTGCGCCGATTTATAACATATTGAAGACTGAATTTTTCAGAACAAATTAGACTTGTGCTCTCTTTGAGAGCAAAACAAAAAATGAATTTAATTGAAACAGACAATTATTAGTTTAAGAATATGGTACGATTGTATTTCCTGGAATGGCTCGGGCTCCTGGAAATAAGACACTTTTCTAGGCAAATTGATACCGCGTACTACCAAGTCTTTTTTTAGTTTTCTCTTCATCCATTGTTCAAAATTGATTTGATTTATTCATTCATCCCAAGAAACTATAACAGTTTACAGTTTATGACCGGGATATGTAGATATACATGTGGAATAATTACGTAACAAAGAAAATAACGAAATGATAGTGATAATTAACAGTAAAATGATCTAAAACTGACAGTGATAAATACTTTGCAGGAATAATAAAATCTCAGCTGTTCAAAAAATATTTTGTCAAATGTTTTTTTAATAAATGTTCTTGCTTAATGTTCTTGAGAACACGAGGTATTGAATTATAAATATTTACACCACTATTCAATATTGACTTCTGACCAAAGTTTGTTCTCACATTCAAAGGTCGCAAAGAATCATTTTGGCGGGTATGGTGAATATGAATATTATTCACCTTCAAAAATTTTAAATTTGAGAATTTTATTCGGTTTCTGACAAAGTGAATGAATATAATTATACAGCAACAAAAATTCTCAACTGATATTTCAATGATAAATATCGAAGGTACCTCGAAATTCAAAATGTATCCAAGAATAATAACAAATTATTTCTTCTTCTACCATCGGTAAAACTGGTGGTGTCGCAAGTCTTGAAAGTATATAGCTGCAATTTTTCTTGTGCACCTGCGCTGTAGGAACTCTTCGATTAGCTATTGCTATGATTCTTGCAGTTACAGCTTATCCAATCCATCTTGGCACAGAACTAATAACGTATATGCCCAGCAATATCTGAGAAGTACACAAAGTTGAAAAATACCTATTATATGTGTTCACTGTGTTGAAATGTATTTCTAGAGGCTGTTTTTCCTTTCGACATTGTGTAATCTACCAGAGGGCAAATGGAAAAGTATCTGCGTTTGGGGCAAGATGGTTTGGATAAGCTGCACAGAAAATGGGTCCGGACGTATAATTCATTGGCTCAATACTCATTGCCTATGCAATTCTAGTGATAATTTTGGTTACTTTTGATATTGCCAACTACATTGAATATAACAATTTTTATTATTACAAGGTTTAACCACCATCTTCTTTTCTTTCTTAAGAGTAAAGCCCAACATGAAATCATAACACTGATGATTCAGTATCAATTAAGTCCAGTTTACTTATATTATTTGAGTATGCACAATTTCAAATTATTGTTTTCTGCAAACCTGAGAGATTGGTAGGCCTGATCGATGACAGAACGTGTTTCACAAAAAAGATATATATTTCCAAGTGTAAAGCAGACCTGCAATAGAGAGTTGAAGTGCTGCCATGAACGTTAACGTAAACGTACAAATTGACAGCTACGCATGCGTAGTTTTGCCTTGTTTACGTTTACGTCGAGAACTTGTTAGAGAGTTGAAGTGCTGCCATGAACGTTAACGTACAAATTGACAGCTAAGCATGCGTAGTTTTAACTTCTTTACGTTAACGTCGAGAACTTGTTTACGGGCCTACGTTATCTTGCTGGCGCTCACGGATACGTTAAAGATCAACGTACGTAATCCGAAGAATATACGAATTACACCGATGAGTTGCGAATGACCGAATTTTGAAAATTCATTTGGCGAGAGAGGGATATGGCCATTATCCTTATTAAGATCCGAAGAGACTCTAATTCAGATCAACGCATGATCCAAATTACAGAAAAAAGTGAAACATTCAGCTTACGCTGAATAATTAGTGATTGGGAATGCAGTTTCTTGAATATTCTAGATTCGACTACCTATATACTGTCTCCATCAGTAGGAATCAACTTTCATTATCTTGTAAGTGAAATTCAATATAATAGTGAAATATTTATTGGTATTTGATTATGATTTCCAGATAATATACAAAAACACAATTACATTGTTTGGCTAAGAGCCGGTAGATTCCCAATCAGGTCTGATGTGCGGTGGCCTATTGATTCTTATGAATATCATTAGATTATTGAAAAATATTCAAGAATGAGATCAATAATGAAATTATGGTGCAAATCAAAATTTTTCAATAGACATTTCTCGAAGATATTTCAGAAATCTTTATGGTGTATATTTATATTCTTCTATAAGAGTTGTCGATTATTTTCAATCACCATTGTAATATTCAATTTTGAAAGTTATTCAAGATTCACCAGGATAGACCTGAATATAATGATATGGAAAACCACATATTTTATGTCGAATTGGATTACCTGGATTGTTTATCTCAGTAGAGTTCTATTTCATTATGTTTGTATAGTACCTTGAAGCTTGGAAGGTGTACTACCTTCCAAGCTCAAGTGTTCTCATTTGAATAAAATTATATAAAACTTATTTTCATAACAAAACAATATTTTGTTCAATAAAAAATAAAAACATCCTGATCCTATTTAAGGTACCAATCTCAGACTTTTTGTTTCAGATAACATTTTTGTTCAGGAGTCAATACGCTCAGAATCCGCGCAAAATCCCCACAAACGTCCAATAATCCACGATTATTCCGCTCCCAAATGGCAGCACTGGTTAACGGCTAACAGTAACGTCATTTTTATGGTAGCGACTTCAACTCAAGAGAGTTGAAGTGATTGCAATACGTAGACCTCAACGTAGACGTTAACGTTATGAAATATAACGTTTACGGGTTTTCATGAATGAGTTAAAGTCGCTACCATTAACGACGTTCGTAGGGAGTTGAAGTGCTGCCATGAACGTTAACGTAAACGTACAAATTGACAGCTACGCATGCGTAGTTTCGTTATGAAATATAATGTTTACGGGTGTTCATGAAATTGAGTTGAAGTCGCTACCATACATGACGTTAATGTTAGCCGTTAACCAGTGCTGCCGTTTTGTGAGTTATCACCACTAATATCTCCATTTGTGAGCATTTTCGTCGCTGCGAAATGACCGTGGATTAATAGGACTTTTGTGAGGATTTCGCGCGGATTCCGAGATTTTGAGCGTATTGAATCCTGAACAAAATGTTATTCGAAACAAAAAGTTTGAGATTAGTACCGTTATTAGGATCAGAATGTTTTTATTTTTTATTGAACAAAATACAGTTTTGTTATGAATAAAATTATTTTTAAATGATTTTATTTAAATGAAAACACTTGAGTTTGGAAGGTGGTACCCTCCAAGCTTCAAGCTTTCAAGATATATGGCTACGGATTGAATAGCGATTTAGAGTAGTTATGAAATAGAACTCCACTGAGATAAATAATTCAGGTAATCCAATTCTAATTAAATTATGCGGATTTGCTATATCATTATATTTTGTTCTATTCTGGTGAATCCTGAATAACTTTCAATATTGAATATTGCCATGGTTACTGACTGAAAATAATCGACAACTGTTATAGAAGAATATGAATATACACCATAAAGATTTCTAAAAGATCTTCGAGAAATAGTCTATTGAAAAATCTTGATTTGCACCATAATTGCATTATTGGTCACATTCTTGAATATTTTTCAATAATCTAATATTCAAGAATCAATAGGCCACCGCAGAATAGACGCCTGATTGAAAATCTACAATCGGCTCTTAGTCAAACAATGTAATTGGGTTTTTGTATAGTTTCTGGAAATCATAATCAAATACTAATAAATATTATAATATTCATATTGTGAATTCATCATTCAAGGTAATGAAAGATGATTCCTACTGATGAAAACAGTAGATAATTGAATCTAAAATATTCAGGAAACTGCATTCTCAATCATTTATTATTCAGTCTAAGCTGAAAGTTTCTTCAGCAAATTTTGAATCATTCTTTGAGAGTTCTAATGCTGACACTTTTTCCTGGAATTATTAGGTCATGTTGATCTGAATAAGAGTCCATCTCTTCGGATCTTGATAGGGTTTATGGCCATATATATACCTCCCTCGCCAAATGAAGTTTCAAAATTCATATTCAATCATTCGCAACTCATCGGTGTGATTCGTATATTATTCGGATTACGTTCGTTGATCTTTTACGTATCCGTGAGCGCCCGCAAGATAACGTAGGCCCGTAAGCAAGTTCTCGAAGTAAACGTAAACAAGGCAAAACTACGCATGCGTAGCTGTCAATTTGTACGTTTACGTTAACGTTCATGGCAGCACTTCAACTCTCTAACGTAGGCCCGTAAACAAGTTCTCGACGTAAACGTAAACAAGGCGAAATTACGCATGCCTAGCTGTCAATTTGTACGTTTACGTTAACGTTTATGGCAGTACTTCAACTCTCTAGTGTTAGTCGTTAACCAGTGCTGCCATTTTGTGTGGATTAACAGATCGTTTGTGAGGATTTTGCGCGGATTCTGAGATTTGGAGCGTATTGACTCCTGAACAAAAATTTTATTCGAAACAGAAAGTCTGAGATTAGTACCTTTATTAGGCTGAAGATGTTATTATTTTTCATTGAACAAAATATTGTTGTGTTATGAATAAAATAAATTTCACATACCTAATTTTATTTAAATCAAAAGATGGTACCTTCCAAGCTTCACGTTACTATACAAACATCGCTATGGATTGAATAGCGATTTAGTCTAGTAATGAGATAGTACTCCACTGAGATGAAGAATTCAGGTAATTCAATTCTATTTAAATTATGCTGATTTTCCATATCATTATATTCAGGTCTATTCTGGTGAATCTTGAATAACTTTCAATACTGAATATTGCAATGGTTATTGAAAATAATCGATAACTGTTATAAAAAGACATAAATGTACCCCATAAAGAATTCTGAAATATCTTCGAGAAATATTGTCTACTGAAAAATTTTGATTTTCACCATAATTGCATTATTGGTCTTATTATTGAATATATTTAAATATCCCAATGACATTCAAGAATCAACAATAGGGCACCGCAGAGTGGACCTGATTGGGAATCTGCGATCGGCTGTTAGCCAAACAATGTAATTATTGGGTTACTGGAAATCATGATCAAACACCAATAAATAATTCACTATGCCTATTGAATTTCAGTTTCAAGATAATGAAAGTTGATTCCTACCAAGATGCATACTGATGGAAACGGTAGGTACTTGAATATAAAATATTTAAGAAACTGCATTCTCAATCACTAATCATTCAGCCTAAGCTGAATGTTTCCTTACCAAATTTCAAATCATCTCTTTGAGAGTTCTAATGCTGGCACTTATTCCTGTAATGTGGATCATGTTGATCTGAATAAGAAGAGTCCATCTCTTCGGATCCTGATAGGGATAATGGCCATATACCATATACCTCTCTCGCTAAATGAAGTTTTAAAATTCGGTCATTAGCAACTCATCGGTGTGATCCGTATATTCTTCGGATAACGTACTTTGATCTTTAACGTATCCGTTAACGCCCGCAAGATAACGTAGGCCCGTAAACAAGTTCTCGACGTAAACGTATACAAGGCGAAACTACGCATGCGTAGCTGTCAATTTGTACGTTTACGTTAACGTTCATGGCAGCACTTCAACTCCCTATTCATTTCATGAAAACCCGTGAACGTTATATTTCTTACGTTAACGTCTACGTTGAGGTCTACGTAATGCAATAACTTCAACTCTCTAATATTAATTGCCGGAAATGAATCGGCTGCAATAAGTATTGCGAACTGTTGAGCGGAGAGATAATTGAAAGATGATGGAATGAGTTTATGCATTTGTCTATTGCAATCGTGAACAGGGGACAACATTCTGGTACAGTTTACACTTATCAGAGCTGGTTTTTCAATGTTTAAAGTTGACTTCGATTTTATCCTTGAAAGAGTCATCAATGATATGTTTTGATCTATTACTTTGTTAGCTCCCGACTTGTGATTGAAAAATCAGCCCTTGATATTATCATTACATCAGCCTATGAATTATAAAAAGTCTTTTGGTTGCCTCATGAGAGGAGAAATGTGGGAATTGGTATCAATTTTGGTAATTTGGGTAGTCGTCCGAAAATATTTCCCTGGAATCGAGTTCTTCTGGAAATAATGGATATCTGAAAAATAAAAATTGATGTTATCAAACATAAATCACAAAGTAACAATTTGGAAATTATGAATATATTCCACGATGATATCGCATAAGCGTTCAAAAACATGTGTAATTTGAAGACATCGCATTGTTGATGAGAATCGAATAACACTGAAACTACTCCTTTTGAATAATCTTTTTTTCGCACATTTGAAGTTATATTTGGTTATACTTTCCGTGTCTAAAACAACAATTATTCCTCAAAATGACTTCGCAAATGCTGTAACAAATACAGTTGAAAATGTGGCTTGGAAAAAATTTCAATAGAAGTCATGAAGTGGTTCGATTGCCATCAATGAGGCGATATCTCCAAATACATCTATATTGAATAAATATTCGAATTTCCATTTTGATCATTATGATATTTGCCTTGCGCTGTGTGTGCCGGAGTACCTGCATTATTCGGGGTATTCATTCAACGACATGCCAGTTACAAATTCATGCTGGTAAGTTCGATATCTTACATATGTTGCTGATGAAAGATCTCTATCTACCTTCATCACTATTATGTCTTCGACTATTTATGAAATGGCGATCTTACAGTGTTTTGTTGGTAAGAGTCGGATGATTACAGTTTGCGAATATATATATATATATATTATTTATTTTCTGATGATTGCTTTTTACTTTATTCACATTCTGTATAAGAAACATATACGAAGACAAGCAGGGGCAATGGGGGCTCAAGCCCCAATAGAGAATTGGCTATGGGGGCGGAGCCCCCATAGTGAAGTTCTGGTTTACGAAACTGTTACCATGCTCTCATAGCAAAAATTTTTCGTTTAGAACAAATTATGTATCGGTCTCATTGGTAGCGGGTTATAAAGATTTTTATTATCACGCTGGCAACAGTGTCAGTGACAAAACCGCCGCAGTTACTCAAAGCCGTAGTCATTATTAACAAAGGTGCGTACGTATACCGTATATATTGTAATAAAAAATAAAAAGATGTGATATCTTATATTATATCAAATCAAAAACGTATTCACGGTCCTCGATGACACACCAAAGACTAAACGATTGTGTCATTTTGAACTTCTACAGAGCTCCTTTTTAAAGAAGTTAGTAATCACGAGATAGCAAATATTTTCATTTTGAAAAATAACCAAAGACGGCAGACCTTCTATCATGAGTAAAATTATAATTTCAATCCTATTTGTTACATATATATTATATAGATCATGCAGAAATTGGATATTTGTTTTTTTAACAATTTTAAATGACAACAACAACAATTTTGTAGTATACTCCAGTAAAGGAAGCAAATTTTTTAGTAAAATGAATGACTAATTCGAGACCACTCAGATCAACTTAATTTTTTTTGAAATTTGTCAAAAAAGGTGTCAAGTATCCGAGTAAACAAGTTTGGTTACTGGGCAAAGTTCCAAAACGCTGTAAAACTTGGCCAAACTTTTTTTTTTGTCCGAAAATTAATAAATGTTCAATATCTCGGGCAATATTAAATGAATTTTAGTGAAAATAAGTACCGGGGGGTTTTTTGGGTCACTGATTACGATTTTAATGTCATAAATTTCCGAAACACCCTTTAAACCGTGAAAACTACCTTTTTTTAGGGGTTTTTAAAAATTTTTTTTGAATTAAAGTTAAAATTATCAAATAAATGCCATTTTTTCAGAAAAATTAAGGAAGATTTGAAAAACATGGACTTTCATTGAATTCCTTTCATTAATGGCACTTCCGCAAATAATGCAATTATGTAGATAATCAAAATTATCAGATCTCAATTTGGCCCTTCCTGCTTCATTTTGGTTTTCACTTTTTCGTTTATTCAAAATTACATGCTGCTTGCATGCTTGCATTTATGTATTTGCTTCTACATAATGGATGAACAGAGATAGAGCCGTGTAAATCATTAAGATATAAATGAAAATCATCTTCTCTTTCTTCAGAAGCTTTTTTCAGAGTACTCAATCCTCTTTGACTTACTGTACTTCAGCTTTGGGGCTTTTAAACTCACCATCAAAATAATTACATAAGGCACAGTTCGGAATCGTTTGAGTACTATCCATTTTTTGTTATGTAGCGCTGACAAAAAAAATCAAATTAATGATTGTTCTAAATTGAAATTTTATGTGCGTTTGAATTAATCCTAGGTCAGAAATGGAGAAATCCGCTAATGAAATACGCAAAATAAGTTTGTATAATAACAAAAAATGCACAAATCTTAGATTTTCGTACCTTCTTTGTAACTTAGTTGTGGTTTGACGGATATTTTACTGCTGTCAAGAGGTGGGATTTGAAATTTGACAGCAGAATTCAATTGGCTTATCATTTGAACATACAGTACTGCACGGAAAATATTCATAAAACTTATAAATAGAGGGTCCCAATGGATTAACTAGAAAAAATTTATGTGATTGATGGAAAAAAAAGGTTTTTTGGCCATAACTTTTTTTTGGCTAATGATAACGAGATGTACCGGGAACCATTTTGAAGCTAAGGTTATCGCCGAAATTTTATGTCACATGCAACATGTGAATTGGATGGGCCAATTTTTTTTTATTTTGCCCGACAAAAAAGAGCATTTACCGTTATAAACATAAAATAGGCAATTTTAAACGGACAAATTTGCTTACAGATGAAAAATTATAACAAGAAATTGAAATACAACTATCCTGGAATAAATGCTGAAAAATTTGGCTGTTTAAAGTAAATAATGTTCACGCTGCTGGCCAAAAACTCAAAATGTTTTGAAAAATACACGATTTTACCCAACTTTAGCAGGCCAAAACATAAACAATAATTACCCGATAGGGCAAAAAATGGCTGGACATAGTAAGGACGAAGTGTTCTGACTTTTCACCAAAGGATTTTTTTTTCAAGCACCTTAGCCCATATGGCGCTAAAAAATTGGCATTGAAAATTTTTGAAAAAAAATTATTTTGCCCATAACTTTTTTCTTCTTATTTTAAACGGTTCTGGTTAGTCTTCAAATTTTCCCGATGTTGTCATCTTGCAAAATGATGGGAATCATTTTTTTGTAAAACTAATATTTTTCGAGATATTTACGCCAGAACGATCCAGTTTCTTCATTTTTCGTTAATCAACCACTTCTGCCATGTCATATCTCCTTCAATATTAATCGTACAAAAATAAAACAAAAACCACTTTATTTGTCAACTAAAATACTTCATATAAGTAATATATAATTTTTTTTGTAATACTAACAGATTTCCAGTAAATTTAAAAACACTGTAAAAACTTTTGAATTTTTTTTGCAAAAATCACACTTTTCCTTGCGCTCTTACTCGAATGAAAATTGGAATAAATGTTTTTATGTTAAAAAATGATAATTTATCGATGGTTTTCATTATTTATTTTTTTAACCCCCCCCCTCACCAATGAGTTCCACCCCCCCTGCCCCCCGCGCTTTTTCCCAGTAACGGAAGTTGTTTACTCGGATACTGGGCACCTTTCTTGACCAAATTCAAGTTACTCCAAGTATGTGCAATTGGTCTCGAATTAGTCCAGCCAGTTTTTACTTCCTTTACTGGAGTAGTAGTCAGACTCGCCATTTGGCATTTGAGGTTTGAAACTGGCTGTGATTATCAGTTTGTTTGTTTTTTCCATACTTCACCGAAGAGTTTGGAAATTATTTTTATTATTACATACATATACATATTATATAGACCGAGCCCCCATAGTAATTTTGAAGTTCCGGCGCCTATGAAGACAAGTAGTCAACTTGTGATATTCTAAGGTCGCGTAGGACTTACTGGCGGGCTAAGCTATTACAGCAACTTGAACTGAAATTTGTTAGTGTGACTTTATTTCAATATTTGAATATGTTTCAATCATAGCTTGTTATATATAATATCCGTCAGGAAACCTAATAATTCAGGTGCGGTTGGAAGTTTTGTTCACTAATCGATTGTATATCGACGTTTCACCGTCTTACCAAACCGAAGACGATTGCACTCGACCCATGTTTTAACAACACAGTCGACATCATCAGAAGAACATGGCAAAATGCGCGTTAGTAATTTTTTGTTTGGTGTTGTGGTGATTGCTGTTGGAAAAAGTTCCAAAAGAATCGTGCCCTTTTCCATTTCAAGTGGAGATCTCACCAAGTTAAATATTATTTTCACCATGATTATTATCCTTCATAAATAGACCGTTGGCCCATGACACAAACATTGTCGATAATCTATGTTCGTATGCCCTTTTGGGGATATACTCAGGAGGCTTGGGAAACCGGGAAAAAGTGCCTCCGAGCGTCTGTGACCAGTCCTTGCACCTGCTGACCTCCACTTCCGGTTGAAAAAAAAGGGTTAAGTATTCGAGGAACGAGGAAGCTCGGCCATGTGGATACATTATCGTATCTTGCAAAAATAACGGGGCGCTAGCCGGTTTGCATACGTCTAGGTCGCTGCCGGAAGGAGGCATACGAACCGGAAGTGGCAATTCTCCACTGGTGATGGACGATGATCGAGGAAAGTATGCCCTTTCGTGGAACGACTCCTTTCGACCCATTAAACACTATCCGACATTTGCATACGATTTCGGAAAGGGCATCTCGATTTATGCCAGCATCAACTAACCGGACTAACCTAGAAATAGTCGATAGTTTATGTTCGTATGCCAATCTCGGTGCCGATAGAATACGACATTTTAAGTAACAAAAGCTGGTTTGCATACGCCCAGGTCACTACCGGAAGGAGGCATACGAACCGGAAGTGGCAATTCTCCACTGGTGATGGACGATGATCGAGGAAAGTATGCCCTTTCGTGGAACGACTCCTTTCGACCCATTAAACACTATCCGACATTTGCATACGATTTCGGAAAGGGCATCTCGACTTATGCCAGTATCAACTGACCGGACTAACCTAGAAATAGTCGATAATTCATGTTCGTATGCCAATCTCGCCAGACTGAGGTATAAATAGCAAAGGATGGATATACTTATACAGTAGAACTTCGAAAGGTAGGCAGATGATATCTCTCTTTCTACCTGCTCGACGTACGAATGAACTCTATACGTGAGAAGTAAACTCTTACAGTTACACCAACTGACAAAGAATATTATAGCTATGGACAGCTACTCTCCATAATTATAGCTTTGAAACTAACGAGAGGATGCTTTCTGAATCGGTAAGAAACTGAAGGTTCAGGGGCGGGGCAGGTACTTCAGTGCCCCGGTTTATAGATCGTCTGCCCTTACGAAAAAATAAACGAATCGCTATTTCTCCGCGAAAAGAACGCGAATCGCTAAGGCTGGATTCACATGGACATCTGGACGTTGAGTTTGGCGGGCAAGTTTGAATGAATCGATACCACTCGTACAATGGGAGATTAATATTTTCCCGACTTTTTTAAGGTCCGATTGTATGTTATTGGAAATATTAATGTAGTAAGCCCTGATTTAACCCATTTACACACCATCGACCATGTTTGGACACTCGCAAATAGATGTGCCTTTTGCTCAGTGGAAAACCCTGGAAATGAGTTTATCGGGGGAAAAAACTTGTGGTCCCTAATGGGAGGGTAATTTCCACTTTTTTCACTTTAAATTGTTAATAAACAATAGTAGCGCGATCTTCAAGGTGGAATAATTGGTATATTTGGATTCAGCGGGACAAAAAACATAAAATAAACATTATCTGCAGAGGGGCCCTTTTATTGGAAGTTTGGGGATTAATTAAGTAATGTTGGCACCGCGCAAATTGTATGCAAACCATTATTCGATAAATACTTTCACTTCTACTAACCGTGGTCAAAATTTCAACATTTCCTCAGTTATCGACTATTTCTAGGTTAGTCCGGTTAGTTGATGCAGGCATAAATCGAGATGCCCTTTCCGAAATCGTATGCAAATGTCGGATAGTGTTCAATGGGTCGAAAGGAGTCGTTCCACGAAAGGGCATACTTTCCTCGATCATCGTCCATCACCAGTGGGAAATTTCCACTTCCGGTTCGTATGCCTCCTTCCGGCAGCGACCTAGACGTACGCAAACCGGCTAGCGCCCGGTTATTTTTGCAAGATACGATAATGTATCCACATGGCCGAGCTTCCTCGTTCCTCGAATACTTAACCCTTTTTTTTCAACCGGAAGTGGAGGTCAGCAGGTGCAAGGACTGGTCACAGACGCTCGGAGGCACTTTTTCCCGGTTTCCCAAGCCTCCTGAGTATATCCCCAAAAGGGCATACGAACATAGATTATCGACAATGTTTGTGTCATGGGCCAACGGTCTAAAAGATTATCGTGTCGCTATTCATCTATTTCAGATGCGCTGTGGAGAAAAGTACCTCGAAGAAAGACTTCAGATCGTCGAAAAACAAGCAGATCAGGAAAGGAATCTGAATAACCTGAAGATTTGGGAATATATAAAAATATAGTTTTCGAGTAATTCTTCTTTTATAGTTAGAATTTTTTCGGAAGTGCTTATTTTAATTTTTGTTTCTTCTTAATACTGTGTTGAATTATAACTTATTTTACTATGTGCTTTCTTTATTACTGGTTGGAAACTTATAAATCGAAAAATGCAAAGCATTACCTATGAAATCGATCAGTTAAAAATTTTATATGTTGGTAGTGTTCATCGGTAAGTGGAAACCTTGGATGTAAAAGCGGAATTTTTCAATAGAGATCAATGACCCTAAGACCAAAATTGATATCACTCGCAATCGACGCGCCTTTCGCTTACCAATGTAGTATCTTCGGAAGAAGCGCAAAAATTGTTTTTTCTGAAAATGAAAACTTGGTTAGCAATGTGTGCGTCGAGTGAGATTGATGTTAGTTCAGTGTTTCGGTAATTGATCACTGTCAAAAAAACTATTGAACTAATTATAACGATAAAGAAGTATAATAGAGGATTCAAATCGACTCCCCAATAACTTATTCAAAATAACTCAATTCTCTGATCAGGCAATATTCAACTTCATATAGGAAGTGATAATGTGTGGACTCATAGATGAAAAATGACTATATTTAGCAAAGAAGTTGAAGAATATATCGCATAGACGCTCCCAAAGTGGAAGACAATAAGACATCTATCAGTGATTGCATATGGACATTACATTTTAGAATGCATATGAAATCGCATTTACATCGGCTCAGCTATTTTACTTTTCAACCAATAGCTGCGGATATTAGGAATTCGTTTTTGAAGCCATTTTCATATTATTACCTTGATTATATGATTTTAACAAGGTATTCAATGAGGTGATTTCCTTGATTCAACACCGTCGGTTTTAATTTTGAAATTTCGTTTTTTTCGATTTTTATTCAAAACTTCTGCTTGAATAAACCTCAGCGTCTCGGGTTTCATTTGTTTTTCTGTTTTCTAGAAATTGAAACCAAATATTCATATTTTTCGTTCGTTATCCTTTCGAATTTGTAATTTATAATGATATGAAATACATCAGCTGTTGAGGAATGAACTTTGCTATAATTAACACTTGTAACGGAATATCGAAGTGCATCGAAGGAGCTAATCGATGTAAATAAATGCAACGATATTCACTCAATTTCTGAACGGTTTTGGATTGAATTAGGATTCGAAAATCTGCAAACGAAAGTTAGTGTAATATAGATGATTTAGAACGTATTAACCGATTTAATGAATTCAAAAGTATATCAAGACTTAAGTTTTCGGTAGATCACATGGGTTGCCACAGAGTAATGAGTAAGAGTCAACTAATTTATCGGCATATGGAGTTGTTATATGTCACAGACTTGCTCACTTTGTAGCAAGGCAGAAAATGGGTTCTATGAATATTTTCACGACCGGTGCTCTGAATTGTCCTAAATCGTTCTACCCTTGGCAATATCTACACGGTTGACTTGGAGACCTGTCGAACCTCTCTTGCACAAGGATAGTTTTCTATAGAACCGCTGAACTTTGGAACTCTTTGCAGAGAGAGGTTTTTCTTGTGGCTTACAAAATCCAAAAATCTTAAGAGAATTTTAATTCGTATTTCCTGTCCTTCGATTCACGAGGTGTTCTTTGAACATTACAGTGCTTCGTGTGAATCTGTGCAATATTTCAAAAGCTGTTGGACTCTGGAAGTTCCATGACTTTGTTACGCGTGTTCACGAATGGAATCTATTTAAAGGTTCTTGTTTATCTCATCTTGCACCATGGCCGAGGGATACCTGAGGTGTGTTGAAAGTTGCTATTGTACCCATTCAACTTCAGGATCAGATTTTTTTTTCGATTTTCAGGAATTCTATCATACGACATTCAAGAATAGTTCCTGATTGAATGATAATGGTTCGGACTCCTTTTGTCTATAATATTTACCCGAGTAATCGAATTCAAACAGAAGGTTGAAATAGATTTTTTGTCAATAATGAAATTGAAGGTCCAATAGATCAAAGAAAGTAATGCAAAAAAATCGAGATATCTGATATGAAACATTGGTAAAAAAATTGAAATAAAGAAATAAATGAAATTCTATGAATGAATGTTGAAACTAAGTCTCAAGTTGAGTGTAGTCACGACGTTTTGATTGGTGGTATCCTCAATCGTCTTCTGGTGATGACTGATAATATTTCAGAGATTGACGATTCCCTGCTTCGTAGATTGATGATGATTGCTCATTCAGGTATTGTCCATTCCTGTAGACTGATGTTTCCCAGATATATACACACACACACATATATATATATATATATATATATATATATATATATATATATATATATATATATATAAGGGGAGATATATTGGGTGAAGCAGCAAGCAAAAAGTGTACTCTTTTAACACTCCATTTCCAATATTTCGACAGTGACTACTGTCATCTCCAGGGAAGCAACAAGAATTACAAACTTGCTCTTATTATTTTATAATGTTTAACTACCAACTTTTGTATTGCAACCAACCTCGTTAAAACAGTAAGTAGTTTGCTATAACTTTCTCCATTTTTCTCAAGTAAGTTTGTAATTCTTGTAGCTTCCCTGAAGATGACAGTAGTCACTGTCGAAATATTGGAAATACAGTGTTAAAAGAGTACACTTTTTGCTTGCTGCTTCACCCAATATCTCTCCCCTTGTGTCCTGACTAGTCAGCAAAGACTACCAATCACGACGAGGAGAGACAACGAAATCAGGAATAGCATGTTTGGACAAACCACCACAGCATTAAATGGTCTGAAGGCAAGGTCATACACAAGAAGGAGCTCTGGTTCAAGAGGAAATTCAAGGAAGCCGTCAACATCCTCAACGACACATTCAGTAACCCCAGCGTGTAGATCCGGAATGTGTGGAGGCCGCTCATCCAAGGCATGGGCCGACTTCGGCTCGATGAGGAAGAATATAATAATAATAATAATAATAATAATCGTCTTTATTCATCAACGTACATATTATCATCACAATTATATAAGATGGAGAGATAACTGGTGAAGTTGATGAAAGGGCGAAGTGTCAGCTAAAGCTGCTTTTCAACTCAACCGGAGAGGCAACTACAAATTAGAGAGAGAACATGTATAATTGAATCAAGGTTAACGAATATCAGTATATTGATATTCAACACTATTTAGTTATGCCATTGTTGTACATGAAGAAAAAAAATTGTATCATCTGCTTGAAGCTTGCATACATCAATATTTGAATGAACAATAATTCTATATAAGCGGTCAGGGCAATTATTGAGAGATGGTCTAGAGAAGGTGCGGAGTTTCTTTCAATTTTTTCTTAAAATTATAGAGGGAGTAGTTCCAGAATTCGGGAGGAAGTAAATTGTAAAACTTTGATGCATTGTATGAAAAACTTCGTGTGAATGCAGCAGTGGAATGTCTAGGTATTACGAGCAAGTTATTTTTTCGTGTGTTCACCTGGTTGAAATTACGGAAAGTGATCAGCCTATTTCGTAGATAGGAAGGCTTACCTGTCGTCAGTACTTTATGAGTAATCGTGAGGAGATGGAGACTACGCAAAGTTTCCAGTTTGAGCCATCCAGACTCTTTATATTTGGCGCTAATGCTGTCGAATTTACGTACTCCATATGAAAAACGAATACAGGAATTTTGTATTCGTTGTAATCGGTTGGCATCAACCTGCAATAGTGCTGGGCCATAAATGCTGTCGCAGTATGAGAGTTTGGAAATCACAAGAGCCTGACATAATTCCAATTTAAGTTTGGTTGGTAAAATGTCGCGATTCGGATATAATTGTCTCAAAACATTATATGAGCTCTGACAGAGAATACTGACGTGTTTAGTAAACCTCAGCTCTGAGTCAAGCCATAGACCCAAATTTTTGGTTTCGTTGACCCATGGAAGGCGGTTTTCTGCAAGATTAACGCTAAACTGTTGTGATATCAGGTTACACTTTTTCTTAGAACCGAAAAGCATACTGACAGATTTAGAGGGGTTCATTTTAAGATTGTGCGCGGAAGATATGTTGAGTAATGACGAAAGATCTTCCTCAATTTTATCAATATATGAATGGACGTTTACGGCAGGGAATGTAAGATAAATTTGAGATTTTTCAGAAGTTATTTGGGCGAAAGGGTGCAACGTATTAAAATAGGAAATGAAATATCAGACCCCTTAGGGATATCTTGCGGCGTACCACAAGGCTCCATTCTGGGACCTCTGCTATTCATTCTGTATACATCTAACTTCCAACGTGCTATAAACCACTCGACAATTGATTTTTATGCTGACGATACGCAACTACATCTGTCTTTCGATCCAATGAACATGAATACCGCTGTGGAGGCATTGAATGAAGATGTGTTGTCTCTGATTGCCATTTCTAGACGACATTCCCTTCATATTAATGCTAGTAAAACATCTCTATTGATCTTTGGTAGTCAAAATATAGTCAGCGATCTAACAACTACCTTTAAAATTAACATTGAAGGTGATCTTATTACTCCAGTTGAACAGGCGAAAAATCTTGGGGTAATAATAGATACAAATTTGAAATTCAAACGCCACATTAACAAATGTATCAGTATTGCCTACATGAATCTGAAAATGATATATGCAAACAGGCACTGCTTCAACAAAAAGGTGAAAACTATTTTATGCGAATCATTAGTTTTATCAAGATTCAATTTTGGAAGTGCAATATTCAGTCCGTCTATTGACTCGGAAGATAAGAGAAGAATACAAGTTGTTCAAAATAGTTGTCTCCGCTTGATACATGGTATAAGACGTGGTCGTCGTATATCTCACAAACTGAAAGAGACTAACTGGCTCGATATGTCGAAACGTATGAGACTACACACTGCATGTTTATATCATAAAATAATTATGGAAAAGTGTCCCCAATACCTCTTCAATAAAATAAGATATCGAACTGATATTCACAACATCAATGTCAGATTCAAAGGTAAACTTACGCTTCCTGCTCATCGAACAGAACTATTTAAGAGGTCATTTTCCTATCAGATCACCAAGGTGTACAACTCCATCTCTGAGGAGCTGAAGACGTTGCCACTCAATCATTTCAAAAGAGCTTTCAAGAGATATCTAAGCGACGAACAAGATTAACTGATTACTGAAAGATCTGGTGTAAATATATATGTGTATACATTCGTATATAGGTGTGTATGTATATATGTAGTTATTTTGTTATAATACTTACTGTTTTGTATGTTCAAGTAATCTCAGCTTTTTCTCTCTTTTCGCAAACTTGACAAAAATGTTGTATTTCAAATTTATTATTATCATTATTATTTGTTTTTTTGGTTTATTTTTGATATTTTACTTCATTATCATTACTGTATTTATATACATATATATATATATATAATTCTTTTTCTCGAGCTCAAGATGAAAAACAGAGGCTGTGTCGCGAGGCACATCCAGCTGATCTTCGGCTTTTTCCCAATGTTATTCTTTTCATTTTTTTGTTTCTCTCCTTTGTTATCTTACCTATTATTGGGAAATAAAGACCTATTATTATTATTATTATTATTATTATTAGAATCGTCTGCAAAGTGATGGATCGTACAGTGTTTAATACTTTCATGAAAGTCAGCTGTATAAAGTGAAAAGAGAAGTGGTCCCAAGATAGAGCCCTGGGGTACCCCATATGCAATTGGTAGTGCTTCAGATTTGGATGAACCAATGATAACTGACTGAGTGCGTTCTGATAAGTAGTCTTTAATCAGAGTAGTCGCGTCATGTGAGAAACCGAAATAAGCTAGTTTTTTGCACAGGACCGAGTGATCGATAGTGTCAAAGGCCTTACTGTAATCTAATAAAATCAGGCACGTTAACTGGTTCGAGTCAATTGATCTGAAAATGTCGTCGCTAATGTTCAAAAGTGCAGTAGTTGTACTATGAGACGTCCGAAATCCTGACTGTACCGATGTAATAATGTTATTCTCTGTTACGAACTGGGTTATTTGTTCTTTGAGTAAACGTTCAAGCACTTTTGACAATGTTGGTAAGATGCTAATAGGTCTTAGCTGTGAAAACTCGGTAGGGTTCGCACATTTAGGTATAGGTATCACGTTCGCACGTTTCCAAGCCGATGGAAAGGTGTTGGATGTTATGGCTTTGTTCATCAGAAAAGTTAAGTGATCTAGAAGTTTATTCTCAATATATTCAATCATTCGACGAGAAAGAAGATCGGAGCCAGTGGCATTACTGGTGACGGCGTTCAGATGATCACGAACCGTATTTGTATTCACAGTTGAAAAAGTAAAGAATGAGTTATATTTGACATGGGTGTATTTTTCGAGAAGAGATAACTGAGCAGGGGAACGTGTCACATGGTTTATGTTTAGAAAGTGAGTATTAATAGATGAGGCATTTTTAAGTGCTGCTGGCAGATCTGAGTTCCTGTTATTTCTCAATATGTCTAGGGACCTAAGTGTATTCCACTTAGCTTTTGAGCCTTTATTTTTGAGAACGAATTCAAGGTAAGCTTTTTTCTCACGGCGTATTGAGGCTGTGGTGTAGTTTCTAATATCCTTATAATAAGCCCAATCGCCCAATGATTTGGAATTCTTATATTTGCTCATGGCTTTGTCTCGTACTCGCATCATTTCTTTGATGGTAGGTGTGATCCATGGAGCGGGGGGTTTGGAAGTTCTTACTGTTCGAACAGGAGCATGTAATTCGAAAAGTTTGAGCAGGTTACTGTTGAAGAAAGTTAACATATCGTCAACATTCTCCAAGGCATAAATGATATCCCAATTGACGAGGTCAACGTCTTCGTGAAAACGAACACTATTAAACTTAGAAAAGTCTCTATATGTTACGATTTTTACGTGTGATGAAATCTGTATAGATTTCATCATACAATGTATCATCATATGATCAGATATACCTTGGATGTCCAACACGTCTACAGCTGTGAAATGATCAGGTTCGGAGCTTACCAATATATCTATCAAACTTGCGCTTGTTGAGGTGACACGTGTAGGACAATCAACCAACTGATGTAATTCATATGAGTTGAGTAGGTTATAAAGGAGTTCAGAACGTCTATCTGGAACTAGTAAGTTTATATTAAGATCACCACCTATAGTGAGAGAGTCACATGTTGGGAGAAGAGACCCAATGGCATCTTCAAGTTCATTCAAAGATTGTATTAAATTTGCCTTAGGAGGGCGATATAACACTCCCATTATATAGACCTTACCTCTATAGTTTATAGATATCCACAGTTGTTCTAAAGCTGGGGACAGTTGATGAAAAATAAATTTATGAGAGAATGTACGACGTATATAGATCCCTAAACCACCACCTCTGCCATTTCTGTCAGCACGAACAAAATCGTAGTTTCGTACCTGAAAGATGTCTGGAGAATTTCCTGGAGTGAGCCACGTCTCTGATATACCCACCAAATCTAGACCCTCACTCAATATGTGATCTTTGAGTCGATCAAAACCCGTCGAAATTGATCTTATATTTAAGTAAGCTAACTTAAACATTACTAATTGCTCGGTTTTTAATAAATATTTAATACAAAGTATAAGCATACAACCAAATAACCTTTCAAAAGAAGGATTATTACTATTTAGAATTAACTATTTTTGTATTTTGTAAGCGACGCAGTATCATAGAATGTTTTGTTCCTTCTTTTCGTGAGCAATCTTCTGAATCATCTCCTGCGGTAGTTGAAGTTGACGAGCTGCTACGGGCTTTGAGCTTATTCAAAGGCAGGCTTTTGTTCAGTTCCGAGAGGGTGAAAGTTTCGCCGTCGATGACCAGTGTATTTTTCTTGATTTTAGCTTTGATATTGTGCGATTTCGTTGTTTCGAGATGGGTGAGAAGCTGCTTACGCTCTTGCCTATCTTCGTAGGACAAGTCATCCATAAAAGCAATCCCAGAGTTCTTCAGCAGAGCTACTTTCGAAAAAATTTCAGTTTTTTTCAGATATGAGATGAGGTCCAATACGATCGGATTGTTCTTTATTGTGGTATTCACGTAGCAGTTGTTGATATCCTGCTTCGTGAGAGGCACTTTCAATTTCTCTGAGATGAATTTTGTTACGAAATCGACAACAGGAGTTGTATTAGTTCGAAGACCAAAAATATAGAATGCGTTGCGTCGTAGACGTCTCTCCGCCGACAACAGTTTACTCTTCAATAATTGATTTTCACTTTCTAACTTGCAGAGGGATTCTTCTAAGAGTCCAATTTTGTCTTTGAATTCTTCCTTCAGTGTTTTTATTTCAGCCTTGGTTTCCTCGGCGTCTTTGCTCACTTTTGTGAGTAAGGCGTAGATGTCCTCGTTTGAAATTGCGCCGTTGGCCATGCTCAAATGCGAAGGGGGATTCAAACAACACCACTGGATATTATCAGTGAGTTAAAAAAGTGTTCAAAAGGAATGATCGTTCAGGTACTGCTTATCGGCCTCGTTTTTATCGAGCCCCGAGAAATTCCTATTCGATATCGCTGTATACCAATGTGCAATGATCCACTGAATTTATGGCATTAAATTCGGTTTATATTGTTTTCTAGAAGTCACTTACAATATCATGCAATGCAGCACCCCAATGAACCTAATCTGTAGATAGTTGAGGTAGCCAATAGTGCACTACACTGAGAAAACACACTTATTGTCAGACCTCACTAATTCACGACCACTCACGTTCGATATGTTCGATATCGCGCCAATACCTATTTTTCCCATTGAAAATCGATCAGCGCACTTTAAGTAGTAGCACCCGTGCGCCTCATTGCTAGTACTGCCCCTTTCCTCACCATAGGAAAATCGGGTCTCTATAACGGCCATTACCTCGAAATATTGTCAGTCATCACCCGAAGACGATTGCGGATACCAGCAATCGAAACGTCGTGAGGAACACTCAACTTGAAACTCGGTTTCAACATTTATTCAACTATGTCATTTATCTCTTCATTTAAATTTCTTGACTTATATTTCACACTCGATATCTCAGTTTTCTTGTCACAATATTATTTCATTTATTTCTTTATTCATTTTTTTTACTTATATTTCATATCTCGATTTTTTTGGAACAACATTATTTTCTTTGAACAATCAAACATTTAATTCTATTATTGACCAAAAAATCCATTTCAACCATTTGTTCTGTTTGATTTGATTACCTTACTTGATTTGTATTTTTATTCTTTCGTTCTTAGCAACAGGTTTCAATAGAGTTGACTATATATACAATGGAAGTCCGAACCATTTAGCAAGGAACAATGTCAACCACATTCAAGATTGGTTGTAGAGCCGATAGAACTTCAGTTTCAGTGACAATTTGAGTTGGGTTGAGAGTGAATACAATCCCATTAGTTGAGAACCTCTCTTCAGGATTTTCGCAACTCCTGCACGTCTCTGAAGAAAGATTGGGTCGTATCACTAGAGTAGGCCTCACTTTTAGAGAGACTATACAGTGAACATTTCAGTATCAACATCGAGTTAGACTTTTAGTGAGTTTGGCAACGTGGTACTAACGTTTTGTAAAAAAATTCTCAACTCTCGTTTCTCTCATACCCTACCTACTTTGGAAGGTGAGGCAATTCGTATGGAATTGAGGCTGGAGGCTTTCGAAAACATCAAAAACCATTCCATCCTGGGTTTCATAACCAATTCCATTTACAGTTCAGTGTGATGCGTCAGAATAAGGCTTAGGCGCAGGACTTATATAGATTTGAGATGACCGGTGGGTGTTCATCTATCCCTCAACTCATAGCTTGAGTTAATGATAAGGAAAATATGGTACAACCGAGCGTATTGTTTTCTATAAAAAAAACTGAGATCTAACATCGAAGGAATATGATTTATAAATGACATTTATGTTCCGACATATGAAAGATGGAAAGGTTCACTTGTTCGCATATGATTCCTCAATTTTGATATTTGGCACTAACAGAGATGAACAACTGGGTTAAAGAAAAAATGTATGAAATCAATTCGACAGGTGGTGTCATAAAAACAATATAATTATAAACTACTCGAGAAATTTTGTTACAAAATTTATTTTATACTATTCTGGGTCTACTTTGTGGATATTTCATACTGAAAGCGTTAATTTCGATTAGTTTTTACAAGTTAGAGACTATTGAAGATATTCACAATTCTCTGTACACCTTCTCTATTATCATACATATGAGGGCCGAGGGTTGCAGAAATTGAAAACGTTATCGTTTGATATAATATACCTACTTCGAATCGACAATTCGAATTCCATTTTCTTCAGATAACGATGCCAGTGTAAACTAATATCATTGACATCACAACTGATAGCTT
Source organism: Zygogramma bicolorata (assembly GCA_032362365.1). Taxonomy (NCBI): domain Eukaryota; kingdom Metazoa; phylum Arthropoda; class Insecta; order Coleoptera; family Chrysomelidae; genus Zygogramma; species Zygogramma bicolorata. The sequence continues at coordinate 262,487 of JAVJAQ010000336.1, forward strand.
GTAGAGAAATTGTGATGGACAGAATGATATACTTTATTATTCAAAAGACTCTATCCTTCACAAACTATCTTTATCTGATACATCGAGGAAGATATGCATCTAATAATTTTTACTTGAAGTATTCTATCTTGGTCATTCTGCTGTTTTATCTCTCTTTTGGCCAACTAATATCCATTACTATGCATGTTATACATCAATTTGATAATTTGAATTCTATCCCTCTCAGTAATTATGCCAGTGTCAACTGATAACTATTAGAAATCACACATATAAAAGTTGAATTGTACCACTGACTCAGCTTGAAGTAATCGGGCCTTTTACTTCAATATTGGTTAATCCACATTAGATGTTCTTCTTGCACTATGATATTTTATCAAAAAAAAAAAAAAAATAGAAAGTAGCACGGTGACTGTTTAATCGGAGGTGTCGTCCCGTGAATCCATGGATTTTATCTTACCTCTCTCTGACTTTTTCTAAGGTAATATTTCTGCCTATCATAACTGTAAAAATTGAATAACCAGTCTTTTTATGATCAGCGCTCCTCAACTCCAGGAGAACTAGTTGCCCCATTTTGTTTCAGTTCTGTTGTATTGCAGAAAAATAATGATAATAATGATAATAACGTATTTATCAGGCGGAGGTTAAGCTAGAAGCTTTTACACTTTTATCTATACAATAACCAGTTACATAGAATAATTTACGATAATATTGCTAGTATAAATGCGGACCGAGATTGAGTTTAGGAGTTAGAAACCTGGCCAAACAGAGTTATTTGTTTCTTATAAAATTTGAAACTATTGATTGACATGTTTTTTTGACTATCATCGAGGCTATTGTAGACTAGTGGAGCTTGGTAAGAAAATGAGAATCTAAATTTCGTAGTATAGTGATGAGGAATATTATTCTCAGATGGAAATCTTATACTTATTGTGTGGATGTCGCGTCTGAGCATTATTTTAGTGAAAAAATGAAAAGGGTAATGATGCTTCATTATTTTCAGAACAAAAATTGATGAATGTAGTTGTCTGAGATTCTACATATCGAGCCATCAAAAGGACTTAATATGCTCGGAGGTTGAGACATTTTTCCTCAAGTTCAGGACTAGACTGCAGCAACGATTTTGAACTGTCTGATTGCGGGACGAGTCAAAAGCGTCAAGGAAAGGACCATAGACACAGTAGTTAAGGCAAGAGAGAACAAGCTGATTACAGATCTTCGCCTTGAGGTGTCTAGTATAAGGAATAGAGGAGAACAATACGCTTCTCGTAGGTATTTTAAGACGTAACATGAACATTTGATGCAACTATCGACGAATAAGCTATCGCATTCTTGTTACCGAATAGAATTAAATTAGATTTGTTCACATTAACGTGTAGATGTTTTTTGCATAGCTTATAATTGAGTGTAATTTTTTGTGAATAAGATCAAATGTTAAGTGGGCCTCACTGGGATCGAATCCGTGGTAGATTTGACTGTCATCGGCAAAGAAATGACAATGAGAAAACTGTATAGCTTTAGATAAGTCTGCTGTATGAAGAGTAAAGGTCCTAGAACCGATCCCTAAAGTACTCATTTCGAAATAGGTGAGGATATTTTTCCATCGAGTTTGACGTATTGAACTCAATTTGTGAGAAACAACCTGGAAAATTCCGAAGATGTACCAGACGCTTGATAATATTTCCATTTAGATAGAAGCAAATCATGGTTAGAGATATCGAACGCTTCGGTGAAGTCTGAGAGTATTTGAGCGGTTACCTTATTTTTGTCCCACTTATGCAATTTATCGTCAAGAATATGGCTAAAAGCGGGTGCTGTGCTATGGTTAGATCTAAAACCAGATTAATAGATAGGTGAATTGCAAAAAATGACAGAGTTGCTCATGAACTATTCTCTCCAGAATTTTGATGGGTCTGAGATCATTTAAAGACTTCGGAATGGGTACTTTGGGTAAGGGACGGATAGTAGCAATTTTCCACGATGGTGAATAGTGCCCCTGCTCTGAAAAAATTTATATTATGTGAGTAATGGGTAATGATAGTTCGGGCATACAGTACTGGATCATCATTCCTGAAATGCCGTCATGTCCCACTGCCGTCGAGTGGTTGTATGAGAACAGTTGCTTTCACAGTTGCGATACCACTTCATGCCTGGCTCCGATGTTAATGAACAGTTGAGCTATAATTCGTTCTTCTGGATTTGGAATAGAAACGATCTCAGGTCATTCAGAGATAGTTCATCAGTAAAGGAGCAATGAAAGTTCGAGGCCATAATTCCGTGTTATGTCTTATGAAGGTATTTGAAGAAGTAATTTTGGCTCTCTTCAAGATCACTGATTCATTAGCCTGCTATATGTTTCAGAGCAAGCAATCACGGTCTGAAAGTTATTGTCACTTGAGTTTCCTTCACCGTGGGTATATTTGATACCTGTCCGAGCAATTAAATTCCGATTGTTATTTTGTTATTGTTGTTCCACCACTTTGTTATTGTTGTGCCGCCACATTGGGATGGTTTACTTCAGCGAGTACATCTTCGACACCTTTATTGTCACTTGGTTCCCTTGAGTGTGGGTAACTTCAATACCTGCCCCAGCAATTAATTTTCGTTTGTTATTGTTGCGGTGTCATTTGTGATAAATGTCCGATAGGTAGAGAATCTATAGTATCTCTTTTGAGAACTGTCATATCATAGATTCGTCACTGTTTGTTTTCCAATATATATTTCATGAACCTACTATTCAATAAAACATTAGCTTTCTGTTTTTTTTATTTATACCATATCTGATATGTGTACCCCAAATATGTTTTCCCTGGTAAACAAATTCAGCTGCTGTTAACAATCTATTTTTGTTATATTCTTATCAGAAGGATTCATCCGGTGAACGCTAAAATGTTCCGCAACGATTCTCAGTTTTTGTACTCTCAGATTTCGAGTAAAGTGACACGCTCCTTTCTTCTTGGAGGTATATCGGCCTGGAGTTAACGTTGTGTGGTAAATGACAGTTGAATCGCTGGCATCGCATGTAGAAATCTGAGGGCTACGTCTTCCAAAGCAACTGCAATTTTTTTTTAACGCTCCTATATTGCGTCAACACCATGTTATTATCTCTGAGGTTGCGGCCTTTTATATCACATTCGTTGAAACTTTTCGTAGAGATCAATTACTCTAACACCAAACAGATATTTTTGCACTCGACGCGCGTTTTTGGTTGGCGAAACGCGCTTCGAGTGCAAAAATATCAGTTTGGTGTTAGGGTAATTGATCTCTTGGAAAAGTTTCAACTTTTACACCAAAGGTTCCAAATCTCATCGTTTATTATCACATTCGTTATCACGTTGCCTCGATTCATAAGTTTCAATAATATAATCAATTTACTTGCTATGTTTCTGATTCAACTATGTAATGGGAAAATTGCCGAAATAATTCCAAAACGGTTCAACGATTTTTTTGTGAATTATTGTAATTGAAAAGATTTTACGACAAATATCTGAATGCTCCTTATTGTTTCTGATTGCTTCACACCACACTCTAGATGTTTGTATCACAGGTAATATCAGTTATACTTGTCTGGGCCCAATGACGCGACGGGAAATTACTCCGGAATGGTTACGATCACTCCACACTGTAATGGTAGTGCACCCTGTGTATGATGTCATGTGTTTATGTATTATGTCATAAAAATTATATTGTGATTTTGAAGAGAGTTGAATAATAAATAGTTACAGTATTCGTGTATAATTTTGAGAAGTTAAAACAACAAGTATTACTATATAAAGAATACCATTACACACACTTGACCAGATCATACTTTCGTTTGGACCATACCGATCGACAGTTTTTTTAACTCAAATCGACTTAATTTCTATCATCGCCCAGTCTTGAGCTAGTAGCTGGTGTCAATACAGTCGCATTCCACCTCATACTATCAACACGACTCGTTGTAAGCATTGGACACGCCGACGGTCCGGATTCAAACTGCAGATAGAGCAAGTAGGTTTTTTTTCAGGTTATTTCCAAATTTGATTCCTAGGTGGCGTATCTCATAGGTGGCGCTTAGGGTCACTGGATCTAGTAAGCTAAAGCCTAGCTTACTAGATCTAGTGACCCTAGTGGCGCTAAGTACTCGTACCTGGTGACTCATAGGTACATAGGTTATAGGTTCTAGTATTCATAGGTGGTGCTGAGAATTCGTGGCGCTGGGCTGGGATCAAGTACTGATGGACCTTGATGCGGAAAATTTCCCCAAGTGTCAGCGAAACAATAACATATCAGAAAGTTAATTACTGGGGCAGCTGTCACGGTAACCCACGCTCAAGGAAACCCAAGTGACAATAACATTCGGACCGTGATTGCTGGTTCTGAAACATACAGCCGGATAATGAGAAAGTGATCTTGAAGAGAGCAAAAATTACCATAAAGATTTTTCATAAGGAATAACACAGGATTTTGGCCTCGTGCTCTCATAGCTCCACTCATAATATATATTTTCATAAATGGATTTTGTTCGGATCATTTGCTAGTTTTCCACGATACCAATAAATATAAATTCTATTTTCCACATTTCATATTAATTACTTCAATATTTTCATATTTTTTATGTCATAGTAGTTAATTATTAGATTTTTACTGCTGTTTCCAAATACATAATAGTGTATGTACTTTATGCCAGTGCGGACATGAACTAAACTCTATGGCACGAAAGTATACTGCATGTTAACGTTTCATTTTTTACAGTATCACCCTAGCAACCGTAGTATCTAGTTGAAATCGAATGGAGTTTTCAAGTTTCTTTAAATATTAATATTGTTGCAGGCAATAACGAACTAGTATGAGATGAAAGTGTTTATGCACCACGTTTAAATAAATGGATATGCCTTCTGCTTATAAAGTCTCGATCCAGAGGTTCTCGGCTTCGTAAGATCGTCGCCCTCAAGGTATGAACATCTACCTTTTTCTCTTGGTACATAAATGATTATTATGTGTCAAACATTACCTATTGGATTATCAAGTCGAACCTGAATCGAAATAGCTTTGGGTAGAAACATTTTATGTTTGTGGTAGCATCGAATTTTATTCATTCCTCAACGGAAGAATATTAAAACGACTCACTCCTTTCGCTATACTTTACATTCAGTTCACCAGTTACCGGTCCTCCATATGCGATTTGTGAACGCCTTGAAAAACATTATCGAAGTTAAAAGCGTATTCAATATTTGAATTACAGGAATATATTTCTCAATTTTATATTCACCCTCATTTTCATGGTAACGTTTATCAGATCCATTCATCGAATTTATATGAATTGTCATTCTACGCGACATGAAAGAAATGCTATGGAGTTAGTTATAGTAATACCTTTTTGAATATATGGTAAGGTGGATGGAAAAAATGAAAATTTCACCTGTGCCTGAAGCAGAAAAAACGGTCAGTTGTTTATTGGGGATTGATATTGGTTTTAGCATGACTTGGTGGCAGTGACATATTTTTTGGAAGAATTTTTTTCACAGTTTGCTTTTGGAAGGGAAATATATTGACGTTAAAATAAATCGTAATCTGCAGAAAAATACGTTGATTTCAACAAAATTTGGATGTAATCTTTTTTACACACTGCCTTGCATTTTTCACACGTAAGAACATGGAAGAATCGTGAAGATATAGATTATCAAATGATACAGGGTGACTTACAACTTTCCGAATGTATTGCAAGAAATTTTGAAATAATCTTTTCACACTATGCTCCTTTCAACTCGAGCTAGTTTCATCATGAAGCGAGAATTTTAGGAGGAAATATGAAACGCAGATTCTGGATTTCACAAGAAGTAACACGGATCGCCTGACCTTTTTGGCAGATTATGATTTCTTTTTACTTCAAGTATTTCATCTTTCAAAGGAAGACTGTAAAAAATTGGTCTCTACCCAATGGAAATAAGGATTTTTCTGGCAATAGCCCGTAGACAATGGCTCAGAAACTTCCATGACCAAGATTCTTCTACTTTGTGTTTTCAACGATTCAGGGAAACTTCAGATGAAATGGGGGTATAGATATCCATAATGATAGATGTCGAAAGTACTATTAATATGATCATGATAAGAAAGAATTGCATAACTATAAGATATTTGCTTTAGAAGAATATGGCGAAAGGTATAGTTCTTAGCATCATTACACACCTTTGGTGTATGAGTCGGTTAAAATGCCAGTAAAAATAACAGAAATCTTTGCATTTTTTGTGAATAGCAATACCGTTACTGAAAATATCTCACAATATCATTTCTATATACATACCGCAGTCGTTCATTTTCTCTCATCAGTGGTGAAGGAGGATTGTTTATATCTTGCTCATCAGGAGGAGTCTGATCGAGGAAACTGAAATGATAAAAAATCATGGTATTCAAAATTTTAGTGTGGGTGAATTTCTGAATTCAAAAGTCAAATCTCTGTGTACTCAGGTTGTGAAGGGTTATTCCTTCGAACGGGACAAGATATCAAAGTCGAACAAAGTTTAATTATTAACAGGGACGAAGTCAAAGCTGGGCTTTGCTGATGGAATAGTAAAAGACTCTGTTGACTCTTAAGTTTCATTACTGGATAATTTTAATCATTAGCCCTATGATTATCACAATGACTTGTTCTAAAATTTGAGTTTGAAAATTCACAATTTCTACATTTCAGGGCGGATTCAGGACAATTCTAAACATATATAAACAAATATCAACAATTTTTTGAAGAACGGTTGAATCTATAACATTTGTAACATTGTGATAATTGATTGTTTTCATACACTTTCAGATTTTGCCAGTTAATGAATAATTTGCCTTGGTTTTTCTCAAAGATAGTTCTGGAAAGATTTCCGTTAACTTCTGCATAAACCGTGGAATTATTTTTTTGGGAAATATGTTTGACATAAGTAATTTTTATGAAATCGTTCTCGCCAATGAATGAGTTCTGATTTCTAATTATTTTTTCCAAGTCTTCTTTAAGGATTGGTTCACAAGCGATAGTTCTACAATTTTTATTTTTGGGTTTCGTTTTTCTTCAGTTTCTACCATATGATTATTTTGTAGTTTGAGTTCGATTTCTTCTTTCAGCTTCCTGTAATGTTCTTTTCTTTTCTTTTGCAATGAATTTCTGAACCCCCTTGTTTGGTTTGTTTTACTGATGTAATACTGACATTAGACGACCAATACCAATATTGATGCTGAGATCTTTTTTAAGTTTTAGACGAATCTCGACTTGATTTTGGTTTAATGACGATTGAATCAGGTTAAATGTTTGACTTCTTCGTGATCGGGCTTGTTAAGATTCGTGAATATGATGGAGCATTATTCAATATGTGTTTTCGTTCAATGTTTTCAATTTCTTTATTTATTTTGTCCGAACTTTCCATGATGCTGTCTTTTCTACTATATTAGTAGTGAACAGATCATAATTATACTGTGGTTTTCATTTTATTTTTGTACTCGATGAATATTTCTCTCTTTTTCCATCAATAGAAGTTATTTCTCCTCAATTATCTTCCACAGATGTCGATTTTCTTCTTCGAGTTTGTTAATAATATTCAATTAATTTTTTTGCGTTTTTCATAATCTTTGATGAATTGTGATTCAGATTGAAAACTATCAACGGACTTATCTAAAATAGTACATTTACCTTTGTGTTTAGGCATGTTTGTTTGATTTGTGTCAATTTCACTGGACTATTCAAATGAAATGTTTTTTATGAATGACATCTTCATTCATTGTCAAAATTGAATCAATCTTTAAATATTTTTACAAATTGACTCTATTTTCAATGGATTGTATGGAATTTTCTTCCTGGAACGTTTCTTGATGATCTGGGTTCTTTCACCAATTTTCAATTCAGTTTTGCTTCAGTAGTAGATACTTTTAAATAACTTGTGACAATGACAACTTTACAGGTCAGTAACATATAAATCTACCACTTCCCGAAAATGACAACTGAGAAGGGGGCGAAACGTTTGAGATCACCAGGATATATTATATATATATATATATATATATATATATATATATATATATATATATATATAACGGATAAAAACCCTGAATATGCACTCCGCATATTGATATTTTTGTGATATGAAATCTTTTTTTTTAAATTTTTGTCCTTTGAAAATGAAAATGCCTCAAATTTTCATGATATCTGTTTATAGGGCGAATTGGTATATCAACGTAACTGCAATATAATGAAAAAGCAAAATTGTCTGTTGGCAAGCCACAAACATTTTGGATCCATTTGACGATGACGATGTTGAGGGTTGTTGACGAGTGTTCTGAATGCCTTTTCTGATAGAAAATTCTGCTGACTGTGGAATACGCGATGTGATAAGCTTTCTAGATGCCAAAGGATCTAGATTCATCGTCAGATCTGTGAAGTGTACGAAAAACATGAGTGATGGGAAGGTAAGGAAATGGGTGAGAGCCTTCAAAACTGTCCGTATGAATGTGCATGATAAGAAACGAAGTGGACGACCTGTCTGGGAACAAGTTGAACATCCACCATACAGCCCCGAACTTCTTGAATTTGAGGAAGCATCTGGGAGAACAACGCCTCAACGTCGCTGACGGTATCAAAACGATAGTGCTGCGGTGGTTGCCAGTCAGGCAGGCGACAGATTTCTTGGAGGAAGGTCTTCAAAAGCTGCTTGTACGATATGACTTATGTCTCGATATCGATGGGAATTATGTTGAAACATAATTCAAGGTACAGGTGTCCGTATAATACTGATTTTGTTACTGTATGGCAACAGATAATAAAGTTTTGTGACTGACATGAAAGTATATAGTGATATTCATCATTATTATTACTATATTTTTCTTAGTCGAACTCTTTTGAGTGAGTTCACTTCTCGAAAATGCGAAATGAGATGTAGGTAGATAGAGGATATCGGATGGCAACTGTGAATGGAAAAATCGATAATTCTCCTCAAATTCGATAAGAGCAAATGTTCTTGAATGCTTCGGTATTCTTGTGAATTGAAAAATGAACTAGTCGAATATTCCATGCGTACATAACAAAGGTTGTTCGCATTCTCAACTATGAGAAGTTTGAGGCGCTTTTATTTTCAATTGGCAAATTCTTTGAACTTCAGTATCACTACTTTTATTCGGGTTTGAAGGCCGTCGTTTTTTGGAATTTCTTCCTGACGTTTCGCTGGCTCGAGTGGCTAGCTTCTTCAGAGGTTCATTCATCTTGGAATTCACTCCGATGACTGGAGATTGTTTCTTCGCAAGTTGTATTTATGCCGATTCCGGTAGTTTGCGGTGCTAATTATTCCATTCGGATTCGGGGAATTGTCATTAATATTGATTACCTTGTTTACTTCCTGTGGGTTCGGAGAATAATCATCATTAATATCTGAAGAACTACCTGCAGTTATTATCGATTTTCTTAAAATGGGATTCCATATTCGGTTGAGGTTGACAGCTTCTTCTTTTCTGTTGAAATTATCCGTGTGTTTGTGGATTTCTATTGCCTCCCGTACCAGTCGGCTATGGTATCCCTGGTTGGGTGCAATCAGTTTTGCATTTTCAAACAGAATCCTGTGGTTTCCCTCACTAAGTGCGTGTTCCGCCACAGCCGACTTGTCAATTTGCCCTAGTCTGCAGTTTCTCTCATGTTCCTTTAGCCTAGTTCCCATGGATCTTTTGGTGGTACCGATGTATACCTTCCCACAGGTGCACGGTATGCGATAAACCCCTGCTGCAGACAGTGGATCTCTTTTTTTTAGCCGATCTGAGGCTCTGTTGAATCTTCTTTGTGGGTTTAAATACAGTTTTTATGTTGTATTTACTCAGGAGTTTTCCAATTCTGTCTGTGACCCTCGGGATGTATGGCAAATATGCATGTGCAACTATCTGAACGTCCTCCTTGTTTCGAACAGTGGAATTCTTCAGTTTCATGGCCCTGTTGATCTCGGGTACACTGTATCCATTCGACCTCAAGGTCACTTGAAGATGTTCCAGTTCTTCCTCCAGATGTTCTGGTTCGCATATTCTTCGAGCACGTTCCGTTAGAGTAGAAATTACTCCTCTCTTTTGGCTGGGATGGTGATTCGATAGCGCGTGCAGGTACCTATCCGTGTGTGTGGGTTTTCGGTACACTTTGTGGGTTAGTCTAGCCCCACATCGTTCGATCAGAACATCCAGGAATGCTATTCGTTGGTCTTGTTCAGTCTCCATGGTGAACTTAATATTGGGGTGTTGAGCGTTCAAGTGGTCGAGAAAGAGTTTTAGAGCGTCCCTACCATGTTTCCAGATGACGAATGTGTCATCCACGTAGCGTAGCCACAAGGTCGGCTTCAATTCGAAGGCGTCGATTGCTTTCTCCTCAAACCGTTCCATGAAGAAGTTGGCTACTAGTGGGCTAAGTGGACTTCCCATTGCCACGCCATCCAATTGCTCATAGAAGTTTCCCCTCCATTGAAAGTAACTCCCCGTGAGACATGCTCGGAAAAGTCCAACGATATCATTAGGGAACAAGTAGGCTAACTCTTTCAGGGAGTCTTCCAGTGGGACGTTGGTAAACAAGGACACAACATCGAAGCTGACCATAATATCTGTCGGTTCCAAAGTTAAGCCTCTAATTTTACCCACGAAGTCTGTCGAATCCTTGACGTAGGAGTTTGTTCTTCCTACATGAGGCTGTAGGAACGAGGCCAGATGTTTTGCCAAGTGATATGTAGGTGAGCCTGGGGCACTGACTATTGGTCTCAGTGGCATGCCGTGTTTGTGCACCTTCGGAAGACCATAGAGTCTGGGTGGAACGGCTTCAGTTCTGAGAATGGTTTTCTTTATGGTTTCGGTCAGTGAGGACGACTTAATGAGTTTGTTTACATTCCTCAATTTTGATTGTGTTGGGCCCCTTGCGAGTTTGCGGGGAATTGTCATTAGGAGATCCACTGTCTGCAGCAGGGGTTTATCGCATACCGTGCACCTGTGGGAAGGTATACATCGGTACCACCAAAAGATCCATGGGAACTAGGCTAAAGGAACATGAGAGAAAATGCAGACTAGGGCAAATTGACAAGTCGGCTGTGGCGGAACACGCACTTAGTGAGGGAAACCACAGGATTCTGTTTGAAAATGCAAAACTGATTGCACCCAACCAGGGATACCATAGCCGACTGGTACGGGAGGCAATAGAAATCCACAAACACACGGATAATTTCAACAGAAAAGAAGAAGCTGTCAACCTCAACCGAATATGGAATCCCATTTTAAGAAAATCGATAATAACTGCAGGTAGTTCTTCAGATATTAATGATGATTATTCTCCGAACCCACAGGAAGTAAACAAGGTAATCAATATTAATGACAATTCTCCGAATCCGAATGGAATAATTAGCACCGCAAACTACCGGAATCGGCATAAATACAACTTGCGAAGAAACAATCTCCAGTCATCGGAGTGAATTCCAAGATGAATGAACCTCTGAAGAAGCTAGCCACTCGAGCCAGCGAAACGTCAGGAAGAAATTCCAAAAAACGACGGCCTTCAAACCCGAATAAAAGTAGTGATACTGAAAACCTCGGCCGCGAAAGCCTCAACTATTTTGTCAAAAACCTCTACGGGGAGGAAATATGGAGACTTTACAACCAACTTGATAAAGGTAGGAAACGGAAAGCACACTTACTGGAAACGTTGACATTCTTATGTCGCTGTCGGGACTCCAACCTCATACCAAACTTTTTGAAGCTGAAACGAACTCTCAAATCAGCTCAGGCAAATCGAATCTATTCGAGAAGTGAGAAAGCCTTTCTACGAGAACGAATCCATCATACACGAAGCAGGCTAGCAGAGATAGACAATGCCTTGCTGAAACTACACCTAGAGCTCAGCAACCGAATGAAACCTGAAGATTGGGATAAATTAGATGGCATATCGTACTCAAAAGTGAGAAATGAACGGGACAGAGTGAATAACAACCACAAAGTGAAGTTTGACAAGCTACACAAGACTAGAAGTTCGGCCACCCCACGCTTAAACTTGTCCAGAATGGTCATCAACCGAACAGACCGGGATCTCACTGAAGACGAGATGTCAGTGTTAGCACGAGGCGGTAATTTCGCAATCATTCCTCGGCAGGTACCAAAAGAGGAAATCATCGCCAATACGGAAGCAGCAATCAGGAATTTACCGGATGAAAAAGCTGAAGAAATCAGGATCGTGACAGCAAATATCCTGAGCAAGGCACGGCTTCCAAAATGCAATATCCCAAAAAGAGAGATTGCAGCCTTAAGAAGCTTGAATTCTGATGAGGGGATCACGATTCTACCAGCGGACAAGGGAAATGCCACGGTTCTTCTCAAAACGGAGGAATATAATAACAAAATTGAAGAACTTCTGGAACCTTCTAACTACCGCAAACTCGCAAGGGACCCAACACAATCAAAATTGAGGAATGTAAACAAACTCATTAAGTCGTCCTCACTGACCGAAACCATAAAGAAAACCATCCTCAGAACTGAAGCCGTTCCACCCAGACTCTATGGTCTTCCGAAAGTGCACAAACACGGCATGCCACTGAGACCAATAGTCAGTGCCCCAGGCTCACCTACATATCACTTGGCAAAACATCTGGCCTCGCTCCTACAGCCTCATGTAGGAAGAACAAACTCCTACGTCAAGGATTCGACAGACTTCGTGGGTAAAATTAGAGGCTTAACTTTGGAACCGACAGATATTATGGTCAGCTTCGATGTTGTGTCCTTGTTTACCAACGTCCCACTGGAAGACTCCCTGAAGGAGTTAGCCTACTTGTTCCCTAATGATATCGTTGGACTTTTCCGAGCATGTCTCACGGGGAGTTACTTTCAATGGAGGGGAAACTTCTATGAGCAATTGGATGGCGTGGCAATGGGAAGTCCACTTAGCCCACTAGTAGCCAATTTCTTCATGGAACGGTTTGAGGAGAAAGCAATCGACGCCTTCGAATTGAATCCGACCTTGTGGCTACGCTACGTGGATGACACATTCGTCATCTGGAAACATGGTAGGGACGCTCTAAAACTCTTTCTCGACCACTTGAACGCTCAACACCCCAATATTAAGTTCACCATGGAGACTGAACAAGACCAACGAATAGCATTCCTGGATGTTCTGATCGAACGATGTGGGGCTAGACTAACCCACAAAGTGTACCGAAAACCCACACACACGGATAGGTACCTGCACGCGCTATCGAATCACCATCCCAGCCACTCGAGCCAGCGAAACGTCAGGAAGAAATTCCAAAAAACGACGGCCTTCAAACCCGAATAAAAGTAGTGATACTGAAAACCTCGGCCGCGAAAGCCTCAACTATTTTGTTCTTTGAACTTGTTCAGAATAGTCTTTGTTGAGGACGCGAACAAACCCTTTACTTTTTCTAAAACACGTTGGTCATGAAGCAACCTGTTTTCAGAAATTGCTGTGAAGTTACTTTATACCTCTCGGTGCTCTCGGGTTATAACTATTGAAAATAGCCTCCAGGATTGCATGTGTTCAATCACTGAAAAGTATCTTCCATGCAAGTCAACTCACCTTGGCTGCTCATATTTCATAGATCTTTTTCCTAAACATCCTCCTGCTTGGAAGAAGCAACTCCTGCCAAATCGTCCACCCAACACAAGTGAACTGGACTCTCTTTCTGGAAAAAATATCTCGAATTAGAATCATACATGATTTCTGAACTAGTTGCAGTTTACTGGATTTGAGGTTTGTTGTTAAAATTGTGAAATGAAATAATTTCATTAATAAATGAATAATGAAATCGCCGAAGTGAATGTCCATGTTGTGAATTATTTTGGTTTTACCAAGGCTATTAGTCGATTCGTTCGACGTACTAGCAAAGCTTCAGGTTTATAAACGACGTGCGATCATAAATATTGGTGTGCTTTATGAAGCTGCTGACTTCCCTGCAAGGAGAAGGAGGGGGAGCAATTGCAAGCTGTTTCATCAAACCATAACCTGTAATTGGCATAGTTTTTGGTCTTTCGGACAGATAGTGAAAAGCTGGCTGCTGGCTGCAAGAGTTGGACCTGAACCTTGAATCCAGCCCATCCCAATCGACCTAGCTGGTGAGATACGTACATCGAATTCAAAGAGCGATTCTGTAGTACTGTAGAAGTTTCTCAGATTGAAATAGCATGTAACTTGGTTACCAAAAAATTACAGAGTAACTCCGGTGCACTATGACGATCAATAATGTCAACAGTCCCTTGCCCACACGCGACTCAGCGATCTGGATGCACACGTGCCGTTTGGCACGGGGAGTAGGAAATAAGTTATTTGATAATGTTTGACAAATCGCGTATTTCAATACTCCAACTTCCCTAACAAAATACTCAATTTCCCAAAAAATTCCAGGGAATTTTGAGTGTCTATTACTATGAATTATTTACTTTCAAAATAAAAACCATGAACGGCAACAAAATGCCATGGACGGCTGGGAATATCTCTACTCAATAAAGTCCCTTTCTGATTACTATTCTGATATCTTAACAAGAAGTACTATTTTTTACTGTGTCAGAAATTTCCTTGTGTATGGGAGGCAAATAAATAATTTTCTGGGCTCTAAATGATGTCTTCCCATATGATTATAATGTAATATAGACTTGATATCTCCTCTCATATCCTCTGGAAAAATCAACTGATTACCTTTGAAAATCACCCCTTTATATTCAACTAACTCATCTCTCACACCCCAGTACGGCATGTCCAATTCGAATTCTAGGGGAGTTTTGACAAATTGAGGTAAAATTCAGCAACGTACGTAATCATTCCTAAAAATCTGATCGAATTTTTTTTCAGTCCTTACTGAAAGCCTTACCGTGAAGTTGAATTGTATAATTGAATCTGTGAGATTTCACACTGACTGATTTGATTAAGGTATGAAATAGGCATATAGTTTTGTTATGATTTAATCTGGGTCGCCTTTTCCACAAGCCTCTTCCCCCATACAATGTAATATGATTGCTTCTTGTTCCTCCTTGGGGTTTCCTTGCATCCTGTTGCAACTGAGTAGAAGTCTAAATTGTTCTTGAACCTTCGCCAGTTCAACCCTAGGTCTCCATTCAAGGCATCGACGATGGTTACAAGAATTCCATTGCTTATTCTGTTCATTAACTCATTTGACGTGAGTTCTTTTACGACTGCACCATGTTGTGAGTGGATGAATTGCGTATTTTGATTCATTCATATAAAGTATATTACTATAAAGTATATTACTGTTATTCATATAAAGTATATTACTGTTATAAGTATAATATCATCGAGTTCAACAATCCATCTTCTAGATTTCACGTTCCTCTATGTATATCATTCGTATAATCAGGCAACATCCCTTGCGCCTGGGCGCAGTAGTCTATTGGGTTATACGGCTAACCATCACCTAAGTCATCTGCTAAAGTAGACTCCAATTGCTAGTAACCCCTACAGGTGGTCAGACCTGAACTATTTTCAAAACATCCAAAATTCACTGTTGCCCGTGGGTATTCCAGAATTCATTAACGGCTGAGCTGCAGTGGAGTTGAAATACGTCGGTAACTAAACCTGTTCCGCCGAAGGTCTATCTTTGGGAAATAACACGCATTGAATAGTTGAGAATCAGCTAAGAAATCTTGCACCCTCACCAGCAGTCGGTTCTGGAGTAGGTAAAATCGGTACAGTGTTGACGTCCGGGATCGGTTGATCCAGAATTGATTGTTTGGCCACATACCATTCTGAACTTAGCCCGAGTGGTTTTCACTACTCCATGACGTTTTCGTATCTTTCCGACACCTTCTCGACTAATTGCATGAAATAATAAAAAATATTTTGGAGCTTGTCTTCGTTCAATCCGGTTGTACCTTGAGGCGACTCAGTCTGTCTTGCCGCGATCGAAGGAGTCCCTGCCGTTTCGTGATGTACCCCTAAGCATAGCATGACTACAATTCGTGAAAATCTCAAGGAAATCTATGTTCATCCACGATAATTGAAATTTATCCTCATGCTCCATTTTAATTATGAGTTTCAACGAAACCTACCACTCCTTTCTCTCCTCAAAAAAAAAAACGGGAAAAAACAAGCAGCCTATCATCGAGAGGAACTCAATTCAATTGGAAATATCAGCCTTAGTTTTCAGGCCTGGGTGGGTATAACCGGACGCGCATATGCATGTTATATAAGAATTATGAATGGGCCGTTTGTCTGAGAATTGCGCAATGTTGCCTCAGCTTCTTTGCCGTAGCTAGAGGAACCGTTTCAACACTTTCCGAGGATTTCTATGAAAAGTGGAGAACGACGTAGATCTTCATTACCATCTCCGAAGTTACAAATATAAAGAGCCAAGAGAAAATCGTCATTCAAGTCTTCCGAGTGATTCGAATCAGTTATTACCTTATTTGATCCGATATTCTAATATCGCGATTTTGTAGTATCAGAGTGAATAAAGTATTTTTTTTTAAGTTGACAACCAGTTTATGATTCAACATGTACAATACACAACTAAGATAACTTAAGTTAATACGAACTGCAGAATTGAATACGATCCGCAGATTACCTACCATCAGACAACGCTCGCAATCTTAGGTCTATGATCTCTGTTTTATAGACCTTAACCCTTGAATGTCAGTTAGTACCACAATATATTTGGAGGAATTAAGTGGTTGTTGATCATGTGCTACCTGAGTGAAATTTTTAAGATTGAAAGGAAGACTGAAACAGGCGTAGTTCTTCAAATGTTCCTACAAAGACATCTAAAAATGAACGTTGTTTTCAACTGAAATAAAGACTAGATTGAAACAGATGTATACATTGGCCCCAAATAACAAAAAATATGTTGCTCACATTAGATGTTGGCAAAATTTCGTTCTGAGGAGAGTAATTCCGAACATTCATTGTAGATTGATACTGTGTGCGAAATTTATATAAAAAATTGTGCTTTCTGAATACGTTCAGACATCTCTATTCAATGTTCGAAATTGATGTGGAAGTCGAAATTCCAAGGGTTGCTGTGAAATTTATTTTTTCTACATCCGTATAACTATGATACTACACTCATATGCCCATAATCCGTTATGAAATCTATCATGATACAGATTTTTCATAACGATACAGATTTTTAGTCAATTAGAAATTTGATTCAGTTGCCGACGATTTCATTGCAAATTCCGTTCAGAATTGAATCAGCATTTACAATACAATATTGAACTCTATCGAGACTAGCAATAATGAAATAAATGTGGATATTCCTTCCACTTCCGAATCATATGGGAAGTGGAATGAGCTTTACAAACTACACAATGAATAATCTTGATATTGTACAACTTTGGTTTGGGGGTTGCTCAGTAGCTTTATGAGAGAGATAACACGAGGGAAACACCAGAATACTTGAATACTAGGTTTAATGCCTAGGAGTTGTACATAGGGGTCCTTCCCCAATCAGGTCTTAATAACAACTGTCTTATTATAATATATGATAACATCATCAAAAATTGTCGAGTTGAGGAATCAGCTACCGCGGTCCCCCCTCGCTCCGTACGCCTCGTGTTGGTCATAGTGACAATGCGTCGTCGCTTCGCAGGGTAGAGTCCTTTACCGCCATAGGTCATCATCTCGCAACAATATTTTTAAGAAATCAGATAATATAAATATAGATATTATAATATTTATAGTTTTCCTATATCCATGGTAATAACCAAGGTAATACCATTCGAATAAAATTTTGTAGAATCTTTTGAAGAAATGCTAGTAATATAATATTATACTATTATTATATATGAATATGATATTTATAGTTCTTCATATTCATCGGGTGTGAAAAAAATGCGTACGCAGCTCTCATTCAATGGTTATTATCACACTCGTATGAATTCGTGTAACCATCATTACATGATCGTTGCATAATACACTATTACAGGCTGTTATTATGATAAGACAAATCGCTTGTCTATTCTGTTTGAGTTGTTTTTTCTATTGCGTTTTATGTATAATATGTTAGACTGATTCGAATTTTGATTTTGTATATCTGTTTTGTTATTGATGATGTTTGTTTCATTTTTGTTAATCATTTCCAATTTTTTTGTAGGAGTTTTTTTCTGAAGTAAGAACTTTGGCATTGTCAAAGTTGATTTTATAAAAAGGTGTAGCAATATGTTTCGATAATACACAGGCATTTTTTCCTACTCTAAAATCAATTCCATGAGACGTGTAACATGCAGTATATTTGAAACACAAAAAGGTTGGTTTCCACCAAAGCTTGTGAAAATCGAACGATCCCAAAAAACATATCAAAAACACAGGTTATTCTGCTTTATTTGAGAAATTCTGTTATGTGGTGAAATTGACGAGTCAAAAGTAATATATGTTCTCATTACCCACAAATTGTATTCTCAACTTTTCTCGATGGGAGGTTTAGTTTCGCTGGAAATTATGAGCCATAGTCACCTGAGAAAACTCACCTCATTTCCGTTATTTGTGACTTGAATGGAGTTCAATTAATCCTTTCCATAATTGTCACAATATTTTTTTATCTTTAAAACAATTTCCATATTATCACTTATTTTTTTGTTGAAGAAACTATCCATTACAGAGCCGAGATAATAATTAGTGAAACAATTCAGAAAGCGTTTTTCATAGCGAGTATTGAGTCTCAAATTTGCACATACCTTACACTTTCTGAATATTTATAATGAAGATGTCATTCGGTAAAATTGAGGATGAAAAATTAAAATTCAATATTTCCGAGGAGAATTGATGGAGTATTTTTTTAACGAATTAAAAATCCATATTGTTGAAAATTAAGGCTGCTTCAGTAAACGCCTAAGCACAATACAGTGGATAATCCATAACTTCAATGAACATTTATTTCATGAATGTTAAATACCTAATAGTTATTTCATAATTGATAACCTTGAATTTTCAACTTTTCTCGTGCATTGAAATGCGCTTGCAAAGAATCAGAAATCGTCGTCACATGTAAAGGCAGTAACCACACCTATGACCAGGTATAATTTCATAACAATGTTTCCCGCATATGCATTGTACATACAGATGTCCACTGGATTATAAATGGTGCATTATTCACCAAATTATGCCTATTCGTTCACATATGCCGCCTGTTCCATTTGGAAAAACATAAGGTCGATCAGTAACATATTTATACAAATGTTTTTGGTGCATAGCTTCCATTGCTGCCTATAAATTTCACCTGAGACATTTTTCAATATTTTGAATAGGGAAGCATCTATCGTTGACCCAAGCATCGAAGAAGGTAGAAGTGTAGTGAATTATTTTGCAGATATCTTCGGAGCTGCATGAGTGGATGGTTTCGGCAGAATTTCCCTGATGGAAAGAGTTTGTGAGGGTGGTCTCCAACAGCTGTTAACGGCTTTGATTCTTGTCTCGATTTTTGTCGTTTGCACAGTTCATTGAAAAACTTGCCGTTAGAAATTCTCATATCTAATATCCCAGGGACTTTGATAATTAGCGAAAAATTCTATCACAGGTTTCGAGAGCACGTTAATCTGGCGCCGAAGGCGGAGGGCTGTTGCCTGAAATAGGGTCTGTTTGGTTTTGAAAACTGTTCCTATGTTCTTTCACGCGTGTGTTGAATGATTCTCTCGTTTGATCTTTCTGAAACATCCGACAAGATGGGTGGAAATTATGCATGCTACAACTCACGCACTGAATCCTTCAAACAGCTCGGAAGACGGCCGGTCCTCTTCAAGTACCCGAGTAATATTTCGGTGAAGGCGTTGGATAGATGATACAGATAAAATCGGTTGCTCACAGGCCTGATCAATGGATGATGCATTATTCTACGACTACTGTGTACATAATCATCAAAAAAACATGGCAATTCCTAGATGGTATCATATTTTCGGAAATTTTTTCCGACTATACATTGACAACCTCTTGAATTCCACCGACTGTTTATATCCTCCGTTGGGGATGTGCTCGCACAAGCACGGTTGTTCTGTGCACCTTATTGTGCCTCGCTTGTCGCTTTTGAGCCCGAGTTTGAAGCCTATGGTGAGCGAGTTCAATTATTGCTTTCTGATCCAAATGTGATAGTCGAGACTCTTCGAAGTTATAAATTCTTCATAAACTAGTTAGAACCTTCTTTTTCAAAAAAAAGGTATCCAGGTGAAAACTTTGTACCACTATGGATAACACGGTTCAGTCACCTTTATACATCATCGAGAACACAGGCCAATTTTGTATGCCTTGCATATTATAAAATTCTTAGTAATCGCTCTGTTTCACGATTAATATATTCGGATGGGTTACCTTGTGGAGAATACACAGAAGTTTGTCTTACTTTAATTCCATGGATTTGGAGGGAGGTGCACAACAATCTACTAGTGAATTGGAAACCATTATTCGGTAATAGTATTTTTGGTCTCCTCGCCATTACACATTATTTTTGGGTGAGCTGTCCCAAAATCGACTGAGTACTTGCTTTTTTCAAGGAATATGAGGAAAGCATCGACCACAACCGGAAGTTGAGTTGACCAAACCGAGATTTAGGGAAAGGAGCCATCAGGTCCAAACACAGTATTTGGTTCATTCCCTCTATATATACTACTGTGCATCGAACCATATAAATGTGGACACACGTGAACATTTAATTCAATTTATTTAATTTAACATATGTCACACGTGAAGATCAGTTCGAGACACATGTTCCTTCCTCATCTTTGACCAGTAGCGGACCAGAGACATTTTTTGAAAACACTTATCTGCCCCTAAGTGATCCTGCGTATTGTGCTCGTGCAGCAGAAATGCTTAGTATGATGGAATACGAAGCTAACTTCGGAAGCATAAAACATGCTGCTTGCGGATGCAATAATGTTTCTTCGATAAAGAAGCTCCTATCACATTTTCAGATAAATCCGTTTGAATAAAAAGCCTTAATTTCAATATCAATATTCTTCATTTTTTTTTAACAATTTATAGTTCAAAATTTTCTATATCTCGGCAGTCCATGATCCACGCTTTAATATAAGAGAGTATTCAATTAGGCATTCCAGATACTTGTCAAAAATGTCAAATAAATCGAAATGAACCAATACGGCGGCATCTACCCCCGGAACTTTCGTTTGTTTTCTTTTTTATCAGTGTGTGATTGGTTAAAACTGGTATTTGCCCCCCAGACATAACCTGATCTGGAATGCCTAATATTGACTCAAGGTTACGTCACAGCCTTTGCTGACGTAACCTTAATCTAAGGTTATGATGACTCGTGAAAATAGTCTTCTGAAACTGTCTTTGGAATATTCTGGATGATTTTTTGAAGAAATGTTTATACAATGGACTACTTTCACAAATACCTTTCGTTCGATGCATCTTCATGTTTGTGTATCACCTTTCCTCAGCTTTCCTCAATGGATTTTCGTCTTATTTTCAGGTAAGTTCAAATTTGACTTTTTTCTTTTTTTAATTGACACTGGCATCAATTTGTTCTCTGTTGATCAGCTTTTCAGATACTTTATACGCGGATTTTTTTTTATATTTTCAAACTTCAGGCTATTTTTTCTATTTTCCTCTCGGTTTGACTCCTCAGTAAACCATAGCAATCTGTCCACTCTCTTCTTTTTCTTTTGGACACTTTGATTGTTATTAGGTTTTCTTGGCTCTTCACCCATTTTTTTTAATTATAAAGCAACTCATTAACTATTTGTACATACATTTATCGCATCATTATTATTTATATTTATTTTTCTTCAATTCTGGTATTCCAATCCTTTATTTTTCACTGCAAAGTTTTTATTTCTTCGAACTGTCAAAGTCACTTTCTAATTGTTCATAAATAACTGGTATACAGTGTGATTATCATTTTATTTTCCTTGACTTTCTGATATTAATAATTTTGTCAAAATTTCAGTATCTGGCGTTCCTTGAATCATTCTATTTTTGATCATTGATATTTATTTCTTTAATTTTATAGATTTCTCAAGAAAAATAATGGTTTTATTCCTTGGAATGATATGAAGTTTGATGATTCATATAGGATGTGTATAAAAATATAGCCAAATACAAGTGAAGTGTCTCTCTATTTGATAGTGAGTTCAGAATTTCTTCAATAACTCAAATTCACAACAAACCATATCACAACAATAAACAGATTCCATCACTTATATATATATATATGTATATATATATATATGTATATATATATGGAATGATCTTCTTGTCTACCTAGGCTCCCATTTCGGAGCCATTTTCAAGACTGAGTGACCTTGCGTCTAGGTCTGAGTTGTCTTACTAGCTGGCTATCATCACTGAAGATCGAGGATTGAAGGTTGGTGGGATTTAAGGGTTTATTAGTAATTATGGCAGGATCAGGGATCGGACGGTCGATGGGAGGTTCGAACGGATTAGTTCTCAAGTCGGAGTAAATAGAAGTATGTCGGACCAAGAGTGGTTTCCAGGTATTGGGGAGTCTGTGAGAAACGTCGAGTTCATTGAGACAGTTGGGACGTTTTTCGATTTCAATGGCACTTCACTTCAAAAACAGGTTTAAGTGATTCTACCTCATTCTACTGATATAATTATTCATATTTTTTATAAGTACCACTGAACTTATTCTGAAAGCTCTCATATTTCTGCATATTTTAGTTTTTTAATATCAAACCTGATTTCATTTCGAACCTTTTCTGAAAAGCTCAAATGTTTCATTTCCATTTTGAAATGAGAATATACAATGTAGTTTCATGGAATCACAGGGTGACACCTCTTGAACGTAATGGTTTTTCACCTGCACTACCGAGTATGAATCGAAATTTAAAAATGAAAATACCTAATGATGACAAAATGGCGTGTCATCAGATAATGTTCATATATGATTAGTTGTAAAACAGCCTAGGTACAAAAATCCATCATGACATACAAGTGATGATGACTTTTCTGGATCATAATGGTTCATTGAAAAATATAGTCGATTCTTATGATAAACAAGAAACAACAGCGAAACAAAATTTGCAGCGACAAACTTGCATCGTCGAAACAGGCTATTACTTTCCATGGATTCTTCAGATGAAAATTTGACAGATTCAGTTTTGGAAGCGGCTAGAATTGCAAAAATGCATCTGCTACCGCTAAAATCCCGTTATAGGTATGAAAAAAAATATTTTTTGTTTGAAAACTGGTACCAGAATACGAAGCTAACTTCGGAAGCATAAAACATGCTGCTTGCGGATGCAATAATGTTTCTTCGATAAAGAAGCTCCTATCACATTTTCAGATAAATCCGTTTGAATAAAAAGCCTTAATTTCAATATCAATATTCTTCATTTTTTTTTAACAATTTATAGTTCAAAATTTTCTATATCTCGGCAGTCCATGATCCACGCTTTAATATAAGAGAGTATTCAATTAGGCATTCCAGATACTTGTCAAAAATGTCAAATAAATCGAAATGAACCAATACGGCGGCATCTGCCCCCGGAACTTTCGTTTGTTTTCTTTTTTATCAGTGTGTGATTGGTTAAAACTGGTATTTGCCCCCCAGACATAACCTGATCTGGAATGCCTAATATTGACTCAAGGTTACGTCACAGCCTTTGCTGACGTAACCTTAATCTAAGGTTATGATGACTCGTGAAAATAGTCTTCTGAAACTGTCTTTGGAATATTCTGGATGATTTTTTGAAGAAATGTTTATACAATGGACTACTTTCACAAATACCTTTCGTTCGATGCATCTTCATGTTTGTGTATCACCTTTCCTCAGCTTTCCTCAATGGATTTTCGTCTTATTTTCAGGTAAGTTCAAATTTGACTTTTTTCTTTTTTTAATTGACACTGGCATCAATTTGTTCTCTGTTGATCAGCTTTTCAGATACTTTATACGCGGATTTTTTTTTATATTTTCAAACTTCAGGCTATTTTTTCTATTTTCCTCTCGGTTTGACTCCTCAGTAAACCATAGCAATCTGTCCACTCTCTTCTTTTTCTTTTGGACACTTTGATTGTTATTAGGTTTTCTTGGCTCTTCACCATTTTTTTTAATTATAAAGCAACTCATTAACTATTTGTACATACATTTATCGCATCATTATTATTTATATTTATTTTTCTTCAATTCTGGTATTCCAATCCTTTATTTTTCACTCCAAAGTTTTTATTTCTTCGAACTGTCAAAGTCACTTTCTAATTGTTCATAAATAACTGGTATACAGTGTGATTATCATTTTATTTTCCTTGACTTTCTGATATTAATAATTTTGTCAAAATTTCAGTATCTGGCGTTCCTTGAATCATTCTATTTTTGATCATTGATATTTATTTCTTTAATTTTATAGATTTCTCAAGAAAAATAATGGTTTTATTCCTTGGAATGATATGAAGTTTGATGATTCATATAGGATGTGTATAAAAATATAGCCAAATACAAGTGAAGTGTCTCTCTATTTGATAGTGAGTTCAGAATTTCTTCAATAACTCAAATTCACAACAAACCATATCACAACAATAAACAGATTCCATCACTTATATATATATATATATGTATATATATATATATATATGTATATATATATATGGAATGATCTTCTTGTCTACCTAGGCTCCCATTTCGGAGCCATTTTCAAGACTGAGTGACCTTGCGTCTAGGTCTGAGTTGTCTTACTAGCTGGCTATCATCACTGAAGATCGAGGATTGAAGGTTGGTGGGATTTAAGGGTTTATTAGTAATTATGGCAGGATCAGGGATCGGACGGTCGATGAGAGGTTCGAACGGATTAGTTCTCAAGTCGGAGTAAATAGAAGTATGTCGGACCAAGAGTGGTTTCCAGGTATTGGGGAGTCTGTGAGAAACGTCGAGTTCATTGAGACAGTTGGGACGTTTTTCGATTTCAATGGCACTTCACTTCAAAAACAGGTTTAAGTGATTCTACCTCATTCTACTGATATAATTATTCATATTTTTTATAAGTACCACTGAACTTATTCTGAAAGCTTTCATATTTCTGCATATTTTAGTTTTTTAATATCAAACCTGATTTCATTTCGAACCTTTTCTGAAAAGCTCAAATGTTTCATTTCCATTTTGAAATGAGAATATACAATGTAGTTTCATGGAATCACAGGGTGACACCTCTTGAACGTAATGGTTTTTCACCTGCACTACCGAGTATGAATCGAAATTTAAAAATGAAAATACCTAATGATGACAAAATGGCGTGTCATCAGATAATGTTCATATATGATTAGTTGTAAAACAGCCTAGGTACAAAAATCCATCATGACATACAAGTGATGATGACTTTTCTGGATCATAATGGTTCATTGAAAAATATAGTCGATTCTTATGATAAACAAGAAACAACATTAAATGTAGAGTCACCATCAATTAGTTCTGATAGAAACCAGCAAGTTCATAGAAGTATACGTAATATATATCTTCCTATTAGAGTATAATGAACTAGCATAGAGCTTTGTGTCGAGTATATTGAAAAGGGGGGATTATGTGTAAAAGTATTATTCAAGATATAGTTACCCTCTACTTTGAAAGGATTTCTTGAAAACCCATTATAGGTTCTTAGAGCCTTTTTTTGCTGAAATATCGATCAATTTCAATTTCCAATCAATGGTTGTTATTTCGTGTGCTTCGATTTCAATAATGAATCTTTCTCATTTTCTGAAAGACAAAACGTGGGGTATTGAGTAGTGTTTATATGTAAATAGGACACCTGCATACACCCTAAGTTGGATATAAGTTGAACTTCACCTATATTGTAACGATTGATGCCCTACCATTATAGGTTTAGTGTCGTAGACTATTAGGATCTTGGAGTATCCAAATATGTCAAAGGCGATATCCTCTTCGAAGTTTTTCAAACTCATCTTGCATGGGTCCATGTTGTTCACCATCAGTTTCATTTTCTGAAATAGCATAAAATTCCTCAGATGTGTCAGACTCTGCATAACACCGAGTATTGCCAACATCATGTGTCTCTAGAATGTGAGTTATCACAGGTTTTGGGAAATACAAATCTCTAGTTTCTTCGTTTTTCCCAATAATATTGAACCAATTTCACGTTCGGAAAAAATAACGTTCCTCCAGACAATAACTTAATTTCTTGGGGTTCATAGAGCCTATATGCTTTCGTCTGCAGATTGTATCCAACTGTATTATGTACCTGGGACCAGTGACCCTTTCTGGTATACGTTTCCACATGATACCCTTAAACCCAATAGCCTTCAGTGAAGGCCATTGCTAGACAGCATGGGATACGTGAGGTTCTGGTGTGAAAGGTTACCATCCAATCAGTGATTAATAGAACTTAGTTTTGGGATACCGAAGGCCTGAGTGTTGTAGGTGGCTGAAGGAGATGGAATATGAGCATTATCTTGCATAGAAATTTTGTAATTTTGACTGGTTTTTCCATACCAGCCCATCGAAAGTATAAAAACTCACATCGTTGGAAGTATAGAATGTTATCGGTTTGTTAGAAAGTACAATAAAATTGGCGTGACTATCGGATGTGAGAGGAACGGAGGCTAGCGTCAAAAAGTTACAGGAAATTTGTTTAGAAATTGACACTATTTTCTCACGCAAGCCGAAAGATTTGAGTGTCAAACATGGTTATAGTATTGATTATACGAAAATACATTCAACAAAGAGCTCTAGTGTAGGTCATCATATAAATATTAGTATATTATGCAACGATCGTGTAATAACCATTACATGAGAGTTGCATACGCTATTTTATCTACACCCGATAAATAGTGAAGAACTACAAATATTATATTTATATTTGTATTGCACACAATAATACTAATAAAACGAATTTCTTTGAAAAATTCTACAGAATTGTAATTAATAGTATTACTTCGAGAAATAAAACGATGAGATATGAAAAGAAGATCAAAAATTAAAGAAAAAAAAATACCCGAGGACGGATTCGAACCAATGCCTCTTCCAACATGAATATTCAATTTCAGCGCCACAGACGGCACGGCTACGAAGAGCTCACAAAATTTGATGAAAAAATAAGTAATAAATCATGCATTTGTCAAATGAAAAATTTAATCATTCTAACTGTATTTCTGTCGGTGAAGGTGTCGAAGGTGATTCTCCCATATCGCAGACATTTTCTTATGATATTCGAAGTTTGGCTATATTCTTAAAAAGTTCAATACCTATACCGATTTTGACTTGACGAACGTCAAATGCAGAGCATGCACATCATGCTTGATTGAAGAATAATGGGTTTCTATTGGTTGAAAATCTGTATCGTAATGAAAAATCTGTATCGTAATAGATTTCATTATGAAACGCGTTGTGGGCATATAAGTGTATTATTAGAGTATGGGTGTAGATAAACGTAATTTTCCTACTAGCGTGCGGAAAAGTACACTTTTCCGCACTCATTTTAGTGTTGAAAGAGTCACTTTTCCGCACTAGTGCGGAAAAAACTTTTTTCCGCACTAGTGCGGAAAGTAAAGCTGTTGAGTTTTTGGGGAGTATACTGACATTTGACTATTCAAAATATACATTTGTATGATTGTAGTTTACAGAATAACCGAAAATGAAGAAATTCATTAGAATTCTGCTATAATTTTTGATTAAAAAAAGTATGTTTCAATAATTTTTCAATGGCCCTGGTATAAGCCTTATCAACATCTGACATTTTCCATTTGTCATTTTGAATTACCGTAGCAACAAAGAAAACAAATCTGTCAGTCATAACACTATCTTGTGAAAACGAATTTTACCGTCACAGTTTTTCCTAGTGCAGTAGGTACCCGCCTATGGAGGGGCAGTTGACTCAGGTTGGTTATCGGAGTGACCAATATAGTTATGTAATGAAAGGGGATAAGGGATTATTCATGTATAATTGTTCATATTGAGAATAAACATAGAGAAGTACAGTCGAATATAGGTGTGTTTATTGTGCTTAGTGTATTATTCCGTTTTACCCCAAGTACCTACTACATCAGAAGTGGTGAAAAGAAACAGTGTGAATAGTGCGGTGAAGGATGCCAAGGCACGATAAGGGATCGAAGAGGAGATATTCAAGGTGCAGAAGAAGCCCCTCCAGTTCAAGCGTTGAACACCGAACACACCGAAGAAAATCCAGGAAAGCTTCGAAAACACGAACAAGCCGGCCTGTAAGTCAAACCATTTCTGATACGCCACAAATGTTCAACATACAGCCAAGCTCTAGTACTGTCTTAACTAGTATCATTCCTGAATTTGATCCGATGAACATGGAAATTTCTGACTGGTTAGAAATCATCCAACACAATGCAAATACATACCAGTGGTCTGATAGCTTCATTGTTTATCAAGTTATTAATAAATTGAGAGGTACTGCCAAAATCTGGTATGAAAGTTACATTCAGTGTGAATTAGGGTGGTCTCGGAATACTTGGGCAGATTGGAAAGAGTTATTGAGTTCTACTTTCCAAAGTACAAGAAATGCATATGAATTGTTTATGGATGTTGCTAATCATAAACCAGCAGTAGGGGTATCATTATATGAATTTCACTTTGAGCATTTGTCGAAAATAAATAAATTGAAACTTAATTTTTCCGACTCTGACAAGGTTTCTCTCATAATGGGAGCTAATAAATGATCCCAATCTGAAATCTGCCATTGAGGCATCAAATATTCGAGACCCTAACAAATTGGGGGTATATCTAAAGAATAAAATACATACACAAGTAACGATCGAAAACCAAAAAGTTCCTCCACACCCAACACCGAGCGGTATTCACATGAAATCATTCAATAAAATTACAAACGATAATAAACATGCAGTATGTACTTGTTGTGGTGGAATGGGTCATAATCGAGATAGCTGCCGACACGAAAACAAAATATGCAATTTTTGCACAAAAAAAGGTCATATCGAAACCGGTTGTATTAGTAAAAATAAACCAATAACTGCAAACAGACATCAGCAAAACAAAAGGGATCATTCTTATGAAAAAGATAAACGGAAAGACTTGTAGGTGGCAAATAGTGAAAGCTAATCATGACGATATAGGACATTTTGCATTAGAGAAAACTATGGACAGAATTAAAAAAACATTATTGGTTTCCGAAAATGAAAAGATTCATAAAAAATACATAAACGCTTGCTTACATTGCCTCTATCATAAAGAAAATAGTGGTAGGAAGCCTGGATATTTACATTCGATGCCAAAGTATGCGAGACCACATCACACCCTCCACGTGGACCATTTAGGTCCTTTTGTAGAAACTTCTAAGGGAAATAAGTATATACTTGTGATCGTGGACGGGTTTTCAAAGTTCACTTATTTGAAAGCAGTTCCTAATACAAGCACCAAGTGTGTGCTGGAAGTTTTGACAGAGATGTTTATAATTTTTGGAAATCCCAAGAGAATTATTGCAGACGCAGGAAAAGGTTTTGTTTCCAACGATTCAAAAGAATACTTGCAACAAAAAGATATTCAATTGCACACCATATCGGTGGGCATGCCTAGAGGAAACGGTCAAGTTGAAAGGATGAATAAAACAGTACTAGATGCATTGGCCACGTCGGGAGCGGACACGGACGGCAACAACTGGGACTCAAAAATTGGCATAATCCAGCAAGGCATCAATAGCACAAAACACCGCATCACACAGAACACGCCAGCCGAACTATTATTTGGTTTTCCACTGAAAATGGATGGCGATATCCATGACAGCGAGGGACCTGACTTGGATGTAACCAAAATAAGAGTGGAAGCTGCACAAAAGTTGGAGAAAAACAGGACCATACAAAATGTCACCTTCGATAGGAAACGAGGTCCACCAAGGTTTTTCAAGATAGGAGATTTGGTACTGACCAAAGTCATTAGCAACGCGGCAACCGGGGAGAGTAAAAAGCTTCTTCCCAAATTCAGAGGGCCCTTTAAAGTTACAGTGGTGCTTCCAAATGACCGGTACAAGGTGAAGGAGGATTTGCATACGGGTAGATCAAATCGCCCATACGAAGGGGTTGTAGCGGCAGAACATATGAAACCATTCATGTTCCAAAAACGTTAAGGTAAATAATGAATTGAGCTTTCAATGGCACAGTTGAGCCCTCCGATGGCATAATTGAGCCCTTTGATGGCACAACGGAGCCCTTTATGGCACAACAGAGCCTTTGATGGCACAACAGAGCCTTTGATGGCACAACAGAGCCCTTGATGGCACAACAGAGCCCTTTGATGGCACAACAGAGCCCTTTGATGGCACAACAGAGCCCTTGATGGCACAACAGAGCCCTTTGATGGCGCAACAGAGCCCTTGATGGCACAACAGAGGCCTTGATGGCACAGCTTCTTGACGGCATGGTACGAGCCCTCTGATGGCAATACGAATCCTGTTGAAGGCGTCGGAAACCAGAAATTTGTTGAGGACAACAACAAATCAGGATGGCCGTGCAGTAGGTACCCGCCTATGGAGGGGCAGTTGACTCAGGTTGCTTATCGGAGTGACCAATATAGTTATGTAATGAAAGGGGATAAGGGATTATTCATGTATAATTGTTCATATTGAGAATAGACATAGAGAAGTACAGTCGAATATAGGTGTGTTTATTGTGCTTAGTGTATTATTCCGTTTTACCCCAAGTACCTACTACACTAGTAATATTACACCTCGTTTCGACGATGCAATTTTGTCGCTGCAACTTCTCGCGGCGACTTGTCGCTGCGAGATATGTCATCTAGCTGTCAGTTTGCATTGCCAATATTAAAAAATAGCACTGAATTGTTATCAAGATGAACGTCTACATTATCACAACTGATATATAATTTCATTCATTTCTAATAATTGATATTGTGATTGAATCACCTTATTACTCAACTTTATTCGTATAGTCTCGAAAAATAATTGAAATGATCAAAATCAATATTCTTCACGATGATGCCACCACATATTTGTGGTTTGCGGCAACAAATCCACCATGGAAATAACTAAGTCGCTGCAACTTATCGCACCGAAAAAGATTCATGCAACTCGAAAAACTTGCATGAACACATGCAATTTTCTGAATTTGCAGCGACAAACTTGCATCGTCGAAACAGGCTATTACTTTCCATGGATTCTTCAGATGAAAATTTGACAGATTCAGTTTTGGAAGCGGCTAGAATTGCAAAAATGCATCTGCTACCGCTAAAATCCCGTTATAGGTATGAAAAAAAATATTTTTTGTTTGAAAACTGGTACCAGAATAAGGAAATCAAACTTTCAAAGAAGACGTTGTTTTGAATTATTTCGCTGAAATTTCCAAAACATGCAAGCCTAATACTCTATGGTCCAGGTACTCAAAGTTCAAAAGTGTGATTGAATTCAGAAATGACGTCGATTTAAGCAAGTTCTTCAAGGTCATACATAAAAAACAAAACATTGGAATTAGACCAAAAAATTTATAAATATTTTCTCGCCAACCCTTCCACTAGTCAGCAGCTGTCACCAGTGAAGCCTTTCAAAATGACTTCCTCTTGCAAAATTGCTGACAAAACAGTGAAAAACATTTTAGCCTCTGCAATTAATTTGTACAACGCAACAAATAGTACGTTTAATATTAATTATATTAATTATATTAATATTAATTATATTAATTATAATCAATAGTTTGATATGTAATTGATAATAAATGTTTGTGTTAACTTTTGAGTCTTTTCCGCACGCGATTACTGGCCGAACTCCGCTAACGCGTCGTTCGGCCATCTGCAATCACCTGCGGAAAAGTATCACTTTCCGCACTTATTAGGTAAACTACTATTATTCAACAAATAGCTGAAAACAAAACCATTGAAATATTTTCGATTCTTGAATCATTCTTGCAATAGAAACTCACGTATTCACGAAACCGTTACAAATGATGGGTCCAGTGTAAAATACAAAATGGCCGTCAAATTTTCTGAGGATGAGAGACGAATATTCTATGGAAATTGATACTATTTTCTCACGAAACCTGTTTGGCATGAGCTAAAAAAAAAGACTAAGCTGAATGAGAAAAAGCTTGACTTTTGGCATGGTCATAATGTTAATTATATGTAATTTATATAACAAGGAGCTGACAATAAAATTCTGAGTGATTCTGAAACTATATCTTTCTATAACGTTAAGCTTGAGTGTCACACAAAGAGCACATTACTTATCCATAGAAGAGCTGCCAAATATTATAAAAAAGTTCATATACGTAGGGTATCATTATCATTATTCTCATTACTTGATAATCGTATTATCATTTAGTTATTATTTCTGTAATATTTATAGAGATCTTTGATATTTAGACTTCGTGTTCGAATAATGAATATTCTAGTAATACTTGTTACTAATCGATTTTATATGTTTTTTGATCTTAACATAAATTTGAATTGGTAAAATATTTTCAACAGATATTCTTTTGAAAGATTGAAATTGTTGAAAATGACTAGGAAAATCGAAAATTACCATATCAGCAAATGGATAAAGCTAAACGAATGATACAAAGAATATTTGAAGATTTTTTAAACTCATTGGAAGTTCTGGAGATATTGATGAAAAATCAAAAAACGTGAATTCACCTTCCTATAACACAAAATGACAAACGATAGGATTTTTGTCTATATTTCGTTGAGTCAAACAATTTTTATCTGAACCTTTCTCTTCTAACTCGAGGGAGAGAAAAATTGGTGCGATCTGAAAACAATCAAGAAATTTTGACTACAGAATTTTTTGTTACACGATATATCTCGAAAAATAAAAGAGATATTGTTTCGAAACTTGGGTCATTTCAACTCCTATAAATGTGCCAAGGTTTTTAGATTGTGAAGGGAATCGAGAAATCGGAAAATTGTTTTTATGGGGTTTAGTCGAGATTTTTACAATTTTTTTCCAAAACTTCCTCGGCATCAAAGTTTTGATATTGTTACGAAATCTCCCAGCGCCGGCCCTGTCGCTGGTAAACGCGGAAATATATGAGAGATCGAAGAGAGAATGTCATTTTCTACGAAATCTCGTCTCTCGTGAAAAATTCGATCATCGAGATTTTACTGAAATATTTATCATAGGTGTGAGCAAGTATATATACGGAAGCGATTCATCGCTGTGGCAGAATTTCTATCACAGAGAGTTTCAGTACAGAGCGTTGGATAGTTATCGGAGCAATTTGAGTGATAATATTGTATTGTGATGAAGAGTTGTAATGAAAGTAGTTTAGTGTTGTTTGGAGTTTGAATCAACGAACCGAAAGAAAAATCGCGACAGTGGTGTCAGAAGTAGTATTTTTCGATACTGTGAGAGTTGCCAACGTGTTTCCTGGGGCAATAACTGTTAAGGGGGGCGATGTCATTGGAACATGTGAACCTGTTACTTGGGTAGCGAACTGTAATTATAATATACATCAAGAAATGAAGGCAGACTCTGAGAGTGTTATAACAACTCTTGAAAAGTATTTCAACTCTTGTAAACAGAGGAACTGAAAGCTGCCAAGAATTTCATCAGAAGTGGAAGTGGCATATTTGATTCGACAACAACAGGAATAACTAACTTGGTCAAACACAGAATCGATACTGGCCAAGCTCATCCGATTCGGCAACCACCAAGAAGAATTTCATTCGCCAAGTAACAGTAGGTGGAAGAGCTTGTCGACAAGATGAGATGAAAGACGGTGTGATTGAAGAATCGTCTGCACCTGTTGTGTTGGTTTCCAAGAAGGATGGATCTACGAGATTCTGTGTCGATTACAAGAAATTGAATGAAGTCACCAAGAAGAACAGCTACCCTCTACCAAGAATAGATGACACATTAACTACTTTGGCAGGTTACCGTTGGTTTTCAACATTAGATCTGAAGAGCGGATACTGTCAAGTTTGCATACATGAAGACGATAAGGAGAAGACTGGGAGTGGACTTCGAATTCGGTTCATGGTGACTGAAAATCATTGAGGAATGTGTAGGTCTGAACAATATGTGATTTTTGATATTCGTAGTCAATATGGGGATATTTAAAATTTTCAAAAGAATATCAGGAAAACATTATTTAACAAGTATTCAAAGTTATGTTGAGATCAAAGAACATAAATAGTAACAAGTAATACTCAAATATTATATATTCAAAGTTATAATATTAGAGAAATCTATAAATATTATTAAAGCGATAATCGAATGATAATAAGATTATCAACTCATAATGAGAATGATGACCCCACATAAATAAACAATCATATAATTTTGCAGCTCTTTTATGGATAAATAATATGCTCCATATGTGACACTCAAGCTTTACGTTATATAGCTCATTCTGAACATATGCCGAAGGGCTTGCATAGCAAAATAGTGGAAAAGTCTAGAATTTTGATGTCAGCTCCTTGTTGAATAAATCACGTATAATTAATGTTGTTACAATATATCCTTGGGTTCGTTTAATAATACTTCAATTGCTCCGCTAGTTTTCCAACGCTCTGTACTAAACCACTGTGATAACCTCTTTTCCATAAAAATTTTCTACTTTGACTTTCGCACTTAGCAATAACGAAGCTCTCTCCACCTAGCTCTGAATAGCTCTGCTGAATAACAAACTGTCTCCTGCGCGATGAAGCGTCTCCTTTTATACCTGCGTACGCCTATGGAGAATCTTCGAGTCAAATTTCAGTAATCGAATATTCCAGGCGTGACGAGAGTTCCTGGTAAGATGACGTTCATTCTTCGACCCCTCATCTGCGTTTACGATCGTCAGGGCCGGCGCTAGGAGATTCGTAACAATATGATGTCTATACCGACAGTCAAGCCTTTTCTTATTCTGATTGATAATCGCTTCTTTTGAGATTATGCCAAACAGCGTGCGTGAGAACAAAAAAACAATTTCCATACAATATTCCCACAATTCTTTCATCTTCGGAAAATTTGAAGGCCACAGTTTTTTTACATTGGAACCATTTTTTTAACGGCTTCTTGGATTCATAAGTTGCCATTGCAAGAATGAGTTGAAAATCTAACAGAATTTCCTTTGAATTTTTCTACGCATATGTGAAAGGGCTTGGGTGGGAAAAAGGTGAAAAGTTCAAGAATTTTGTTTTCAGCCTTTGGTTGAATGAGTTGTACTCAATATCAATATACTTTTCAATCCTATTCGAGGCTTGTGTGCGATAATGGGGCACCAAAATCTAACACTTTTTGACGATCTCTTTCTTCAATTACCTTTTTTCAATGCGTTGAAAACGATTAACAACCGAAGTCTAGAAACAAATCAGTATCACTTGCGTTTGATATATTACATTCTTTCCAGTTGTAACATTTTCTTTATCTCGATCTCTATCATCGTTTGAAATTTGCTTCATTTTGCAGGTTGTTGCAATGTGACGATGATAATTATAGTGAGAACAACGGGGCTATTTCCTTTTGTGATTTGTTTTCAATATTTTCTGTATCGAAAGGGTTCTTGTGTTGCAATCCATCCCACTTGCTGAAGTCATACTCAGAACTTTCTATATTCGAACATTGTTGCTTCTCTTCTTAAGATCTCTATCATCGTTTGAAATTTGCTTCATTTTGCAGGTCGTTGCAATGTGACGATGATAATTATAGTGAGAACAACGGCGCTATTCCCTTTTGTGATTTGTTTTCAATATTCTCTGTATTGAAAGGGTTCTTGTGTTGCAATCCATCCCACTTGCCGAAGTCATACTCAGAACTTTCCATATTCGAACATTGTTGCTTCTCTTCTTTAGAATTTCATGGTAGAAATATTCAGAAGTTTCGTTTCTATTAAATATGCTGTGACGTCGACCTGAACTAACCTAACCTTTCTATTCCCATCATTATGGGCTAATATTTGAAGGATTGAATCACACCATTTTCAAGAGCCATCATTCCTATGCTGCTATGCTGAGTTTATGCGTGGAAGTTTTCATTTTGTCGGCCAACTCCTTTACCGAAACACAGTTTTTTGCCAACTCCTTTACCGAAACACAGTTTTTTAAGTATTATACGTTGAAACAGAGAAAATTCACGTATATAGTTCATTGGTTTAATGCTGGTAGTCATGCGTTGTCGCAACAAAAATAGTTTGGAGGTCATGAAATTTTCTAGTGGGAACAACAGGATTAGCGACAACTGACGCTTCTTGTTCGTGTATACGTGAATATTCTTTGGTTGAAATTTAGAACAAGTCGAGTCGTCTTTTTAAATTCGAGTCTTAAAACACAGACTTCAAAGCGTCCCACGGTTCAACTGGTGGAATTATTCAAGCTCTGGATTGAGTTGTTTCATTGAAAATACCTGAGATGGTATATCGGAATCGGAATTACTTGCCTCTATAACATCAATATCTTCTCTATGAGCAGCGTCCTGGGTTTTCTGATGTGAAATATTGCCATTGAATACGCGAGTGACATTTCATTCAGGCAAATTATCCAGATATAAATAACTGACTTTCTGGTGAAACAAAACATCAGGTATCATTCAAGAAACACTCCTACCTAATTCAATTAACAACTGTAATGGAAAAATTGAGTTGAATTTAATTGGAAAAAGTGAAACTATACTCCAAGAACGGCCAAAGAACTTGTTTCCTGGATTAGATATTGCATTTTTATCTCTAAAAAGGTGGGATTGTTTCGGAATATGAAAAAAATATGTGAGATAACAGATATTTCGTGAAAAGTTGAAGAATTGCGAATCCCTTCTTTTCCGAGTCGTTTTTTCGAATTCAGCAGTTTTAGATCAAGAAATTGCGAAGTCGAGCTTCACCTATATCTTTTGTGTACTTTTGAATGTAACTGTCTATAAAGATGAAAAATGTAACTCGCAAATTGGTTATTATAAGAGTGTGATGTTCATAGCGGAATTGTAGTGGGATTACCTATGCACTAGACAATTTTAATATTATTATGAATACATTTCACAATGTAAAAAAATGGGCTATCACTTGACGCACAATGCATTAATTGTATACTTATAAATCGAAATCTGAACTATTGCTATGGAGAAACAACAGAGATATTATTGTTTGAAAAATCGCAGCTCTTATAAGACTGATAATTTTTCCCCAGAAACCGATTATTTGAAATCATTCTACAGTATTTTCGATCACGAGTCTGTAGCGAGAAACGTGCTAATATTTTTCGAGTGGTTCTTGAGAAAAAGCACATCTTTTTTTCGAAACACTGTTTCCACAAAACTTCGAGATACACACATTATTTTTTTCAACTTTTCCAGTTAAATGAAACGAAAGGAAATTTATTTTATCATTCGTTTTTATTTTCATTTAAGATATCAGTGTGAATGAACGAAAATTATTTGTGTTGTCCTCTTTCGGAGTGTGAAGATTCGCAGATAACAACTTGAAGTTTATTGCTGGTATATAATCGGATTGAAGGTTTTATTCATTTTCAGCTTTTGAAATATCATTTCTACGTTCGATGTGATTATTGTGTAACATAGAACAATTATAATTTGGGCAGATTCCTTAATAAAATCTGGTAATCTTTCTTCGATCTGACCATGAGGCAGGATTGCTGTATGTCATCTTGTCTCTGATTTCAATTAGGACGGATTATTTGATTGATCCGATTTTGAAAGTACACAGTTCGTTCCCGAACGGAATTTCATTGACAGATTTTACTCCGTGGTGAAAATATTTCAGAGTACTCATTGCATTTGTTTTTGTGTGCTCTGTAATTTTTTTTAAATCTATACTCCTTGAACTGAGAGAATCTGAGAGAGTTGTGAGGTTAAGGAAGGGACAAATGTGGTGGAATCATATCACCAAATGCCCTATAGATTTACTAGAGATGAAGATTCTGCTCGGAAAATTGTGTCAGTTATTGCTTTTTATATGAGCTTTCAATGGTCAATTCAAGGTAGACTTTTGAGCCCTGTCATTTTCCAGCTTTGAGAAGGGGGTATGTACCAAAATATGTATTTGCTGATTTTGTTTAGTTGATTTGAACCCTCCGTTCAACTAGATTTAGCTGAGTTTCTAAAGGTCAACGGGAAATATCTATACCTACCATTCGTTACTTCCTTCTACCTTCCATTCTCTTGTAGTTTTATAATTTATTTGTGGAATGGATATCTTAGGTGCTCAGATTGCTGAGATATCTCGGAATTAATATCTTGGTTATGTTCCAATCAGGAATTATCTCTTATCAGTATCTAATCGGAATCGGAATCAAGCTCCGTTTGTCTATTTGGTGCTGGAATGTTTGAGCTTGACTGCTCGCTATCAATAACAACCATTATCTTTCACTCATTAATTTTCATGAATCAACATCTTTCTCTCATTATATCTCCATATATATTTGATAAATCTTTCTTTCACGCATTCATGATTTTACATACAACTACAGGGTGGTTCAATAGTTTCCACCTCATCATAATTTGGTGTGAATTCCATAAGCAAAGTTTGATATGCAAATCAGTATTCGATGACGTCTGGTTGATTCAATTTACGTTTTTGGGATGTTCAATTTTCATCTTTTTTTGTCTTCCATTGCAATGGTGCATTATGATAATTCACATCTTGGTCGATTTGTTAATTTGTGAGTACTCTATCCCCAGACACCCCATTTGTAACAAATTAGTCGCTGGTTATGGTTATGTGCTCTCATAGCTATTTGATAGGAGAAAAAAAATCTACGAGAACACAGACCGATTAGACTGGTCAACAGTTACTCCTGAGAAACAGACAACGACCGCCAGCGTCGTCTTGAGGCAGCCTCACAGATAACACTGGTCTCGTGAACTCGCCTTGTGAATTGTAAGTCCGTCCTGACTAGCAAAACCTGATCTGAAGAAATGAGAAACAGTTAGATTTGAATTCGTTAATGAATTGATTATTGACAATGTTTTTGATTCCTACACAATCAATGATTGAAAACGGCCTTTCAATACCTATCCATTCTATTCCTATTTTTTTGATAAAATTTGAATAAAAATATTCTGGCGCTCAGCATGTTCCCCATCTTTCTCCTCTTGAGTGTTGTCAAAGAAGAATTTATTTTTCTATATCAATAACAGATGATGACACCCATGATCTCCCGTAACAATATGAGTAGCTTATAGGCACCGCTATGGAAAAATAAGGATAGTAACGTCTTTCTTTACCTACCTTGTATTTTAACGTACAAGTTCAACCTTTCAGGAAGTCATTATGCATTTCGAAATGTCTGTAAATGTATTATCTTCTGAGCAACAATTGTTCCAACATTTGCTTTCTGGGATAAACAATCAACAATACGCATTAACTATCCGATCGGCCTGAACTTTCATGTACTCAAAAAAGCCCATAATGGTCTCATCATAATGCAAGAAATTGTTATTCTGCTATCATTCCGATGAATTGCTCTTCAATTCTTATATTCAAAAAATGAGAGGCCTTCTCAATGCCTACAACTCCCACTCAATGCCACCGGAGAATTATTTGGATAAGATACCGAATTTTTCGACTTTAGCCGTTGTTTACGAAAAAAACAGACCCGATTTGAGGAATACCTTCTCACGTATCTATTATGTACTTGCATATCCCTATGACTCAAAACCTTCTGTTTTCTGTATTTTTTTATTTTAGTTAATAAGAATGCCTATTTCTGGTTCGATAGATAACCCGTGAACTTGTAATACAAGTGATACAATAGTAATATCATAACACAGAAATTATTCACACCAGTGTCTGATCATTCGCTCTTCCTCTATGCAAAACATAAACGCCAGAGTAAACAAAATATGATTTTAATTCAGTGTCACAACCATTGTGTACATCACTTTCAGTTCTCGGGAATTAATAACTCAGTGGTTCAACATATTGAAATTCCGTAAAATGTAGCTGAGCGGTACATAGGTTTTCCTGATGAAGCTCTGATGAATACGTTTATTACTCAAACTTCGTCCAATGAGACTATCTCCGCCAATATTATCTGAACTACGACCAATCAGGCTTCCCCCTCCTATGCCATCTAAACTTCTGCCAATGAGACTTCCTCCATCGATAGTATTTATGCCGCGACCTATTAGACTTCCTCCTCCAATTCCATCCAAACTGCGTCCAATGAGACTGTCTCCGCCAATATTGTCAATTCCACGGCCTATCAGACTTCCCCCGCCTATTCCGTCTAAACTTCTGCCAATGAGGCTTCCTCCATCGATAGTATCTATGCTGCGACCGATTAGACTTCCCCCTCCAATTCCATCTAAACTGCGTCCAATGAGACTGTCTCCGCCAATATTGTCAATTCCACGGCCTATCAGACTTCCCCCGCCTATTCCGTCTAAACTTCTGCCAATGAGGCTTCCTCCATCGATAGTATCTATGCTGCGACCGATTAGACTTCCCCCTCCAATTCCATCTAAACTGCGTCCAATGAGACTGTCTCCGCCAATATTGTCAATTCCACGGCCTATCAGACTTCCCCCGCCTATTCCGTCTAAACTTCTGCCAATGAGGCTTCCTCCATCGATAGTATCTATGCTGCGACCGATTAGACTTCCCCCTCCAATTCCATCTAAACTGCGTCCAATGAGACTATCTCCGCCAATATTGTCAATTCCACGGCCTATCAAACTTCCCCCGCCTATTCCATCTAAACTTCTGCCAATGAGGCTTCCTCCATCGATAGTATCTATGCTGCGACCGATTAGACTTCCCCCTCCAATTCCATCTAAACTGCGTCCAATGAGACTTCCGCCACCAATATTGTCTAGGCTACGACCAATCAGGCTCCCTCCGCCTATCCCGTCTAAACTCCTGCCGATTAGGCTTCCTCCATCGATAGTATCTATGCCGCGACCTATTAGACTTCCCCCTCCAATTCCATCTAAACTGCGTCCAATGAGACTGCCGCCACCAATATTGTCTAGGCTACGACCAATAAGGCTCCCTCCGCCTATCCCGTCTAAACTCCTGCCGATTAGTCTTTCTCCATCCATTGTATCGATGTCACGCCCGATCAAGCCACCTCCATCTATCGGATCTATTTCTCGGTTGACTCGAGTTGCACCTGAAATGTATAAACTGATGATATAAATATTCTCTCTTAGCGATTTTCTTGCTATATTTACAAAAGTTACTTACTCTCTAAAAAAGCTATTTACAAATCGTGCCATCGGTTGAGGAATGTACATGTACAATTGTAGATAGGTTTTGAAATGTCCAAGACTAGTGAAAGGTAATATTTTTTTTATATCTGGTGATAGTTGCCGATTTCCCTTTCATTTTTTCTTGAGAATCAAACGATCTGAACGGTTAAATATTATGTACATTATTCACATGAATCTGTTTGATTCATGATTTTCATAGCGTCTGTAACTTCTAGAAATGCTTACTTAAGTTGAAAATATTTGTCTCAACTATTATATTTGGAGTGTGCAGGAATTTCACAGGAAGTGTGTATCACATTGAATTTTCATAACACCTGCGAGGTTGAGTGAATTTATCAACGTGAGTGCAAAAATAAGTGTTCATTTACGATATCACATTAGCAATCTCTGAAATTGTCAGAGTTCCTCTACTGTTTTATGCCTGTATTATACATGTGAACCTTTCGCTTGAATCACTATATCTTTGAAAAAACGCCTAAAAATCCTCGTAGTTTCGAGGATCTAAGCATACATAGGGACAGACAGACAGCGGGAAGCGGCTTTGTTTTATACTAGCTGTATTCGGGTTCGTACACTCATCTAGGACGGTTCAAAATAGTTACCCACCCAATTATTGTAGATATATTCGAGACAAACCTTTGCTCGAAATTTGGACTCTTTACTGTCACTTCGACTTTTTTCCAATTTTTTTAATTTTTCGAATCTTTCGCTCTATCGATTCGAACGAAACATGATTCAAATTTCATAATTTTGATGAATACGAGACTTCAATGTCATATCTTGCCCAGAAAATACCCGCATTGGCCTGTTACCAGAAAAAGAAAAGAATACACCTCCAGAAATTCGTCTTTGTTGTTGCAAAGTTCATCTAGTTTTTTCATTTCATTGTTGAACTGATTCGGTTTTTCAATGTATGGACGTTAATATGTCAGTAATCAAAAAAACGTATTTCTCTTTATTCTTATTACACTCGTATTCCTTTTTTTAATAGCATTTCATCCAGTTTGATTATTTTTCTGACCAATAATTCAGTTACAAACTAACCCGAAATATCATACTTTTCTGTAAACTAAACATTGACCTACAGTTTCAAAACTTTTCAAAAGACTTTGGTTCTAGCGATTTGTACTAAACATGATATATAATAACATAAAATTATATATATATATATATATATATATATATCCGAACACATATATATATATATATATATATATATATATATATATATATCATAATTATGATTCAAAACGGAAAAATGGTCAGCAACATTTTTATCAATGACCCTACCACCTTTATATTCCAGGAGAGCATTACTGACTTGAAATGAAGAAAAATAACGGAGTCGAATTTAAAAATTCGGGCGTCGGGGGCGGTACAGCTCCAGCAACTTTTTTATTGAAGACCCTGCTACCTTCTTATTTAAGTAGAGCGTTACTGACTGGGAATGAAAAGAGATGATGGAGTCGAATTGAAGAATCCGGGCGTCGGAGGCGGCACAAAGTCAGCGACATCTTCAATAGAGACCGCACGACCTCATATTCCATCATGAATAGTGATAGTCTATTCATGATAAAAGTGAAGTAATACAGAAGAAATACATTTTCTTCAATAATTTTGTCTACAAATATTCAAGTTGTCCATTCCTGTATCTTCTCACTTCTCACCAATCCAAAATTTGAAATCTGTTTCAAAACTTAATATAATTGAACTGTGTAATGCATTTGATTTGCAAATCGATTTGATAATTTTTACCAAAAACAAAATTCATCAGGAACAGTTGCAGCATTGTATTGGCGATCCAATGGATAATCTCTTCAGTTACTGGTCGAAATGGAATAAGTACATCACATACATATTACATACAGGTATATATAAATCATTCGAGTAACGAGATTCGTCAATTACAGTACATATAAAAAATTATGAATGTGTCACATATGTACTTCTATCGCTCGATGATACAAGGCTCAGATACGACCTGTCATGGAATACAGTTCTCATGTATGAAGTTCGGCAACAAAACATTCATTGAGGCTTCTCGATTCCATTCAGAGAAAGGCAATTCGTCTTGTTGGTGATTCTTCTCTCACCGACTCGCTCATTTCATTGGAACATCGTAGAAGGGTTGGGGACTTGTCTCTCTTCTATAGATATTTTCACGGTCGATGCTCTTCCGAATTGTTATCAATCGTTCCCCGCTTGGCACTATCTACACGGATGACTCGACGAGTACAGAATTCCCACCCCTTTGTTGTGACTTTGGAAACCTGTCGAACCTCTCTTGGATCTTTTTTCAATAGAACAGCTAAGGTTTGGAACTCCTTGCCAAGAGAGGTTTTTCCTGAGGCTTACAAACTTCAGAAATTCAAAGTAAATGTTAATTAGTATCTCCTGTCCCTTGATTCACGCTGTGTTCTTTGAACATCACAGGGCTTCCCTTTTGTGTGAATCTGCATATAAAAAAAACATTCCCGAATATATTCGAATTTTGTTTTCGAAAATTTTCGGAGAGGTAAGCTGAAGGAAAAATTATTCAAATGTTTCGAACAGAGGATATGCGTATCGGAAAACCTAGAAAATGAATTCAGCCTTATCAAAATCGGTTCATTTCCATAGCAGATATTAAGAAGCCTCATTACCATTTTGGAAATTCGTGATAACTTCGTGAAATTGACCATCAGTCTTCACTTTAAAAGTCGGTGAATAATATACGGGAGTTCATACCAATACATCTCACTCGAACTAAGTTTCGCCCACATAATCCTTGAACCAAGTGCTCCCTATTCAAATCCTGTTTACCGTCTGGAGAAAACTACTTTTAACGAGGATGTGAATTATTATTTGTGTACGCCTTAGAGTTTCAAACTTCCTTTCGGATTGCCTGAGGGCTATCTTTCTTGTTCAAAATCGTCTATTAGAATCGATGAATCGAATTTTGTTTTGAATATCAG
The DNA here is from genome assembly GCA_032362365.1 of Zygogramma bicolorata. NCBI lineage: Eukaryota > Metazoa > Arthropoda > Insecta > Coleoptera > Chrysomelidae > Zygogramma > Zygogramma bicolorata. Next base: position 306,457 of record JAVJAQ010000336.1, read on the forward strand.
AGTTGATGTAAAACTTTTTCAGGTATGTTTTTCATACCGAAAATGAATGTGGAGATCAACAAGAGTTGAGAAAAATATCAGTCATTTTGCAGGAAAATGTAAAGATTCTCATTCACTTCAAGTGATCAAATCTATCATAAAATGAAGTGTTGGAGACACTGGCATGGAAGTACGAAGGAATTAACAGTACTACAGAGTCTATACAAGAAAATAGACATGAATCCTTTGTCTGTAATTGTGATGGCTCTCTTTTTCCCTCAAAGAATTCCATAGAGTATTTTTCACCTGAAAAAGGAGAGAACAGCACCATCTATTCATGTTAATGCTTTCATACACGGATTACATAGTCTTCTTTTTTGGCACAGTAACTCAAGCAACGGGAAGTGAATAACATGAAATGGGTTTATCGACATTCATCAGTTAATGACCCAAAGGTCACTCTGGCTCCCAGTAAAGAAGAGTTCAGACCAGTTGCTACATCAACAGAACCTGAAAGGTAGAACGTAACATACAATTAAGTGATCAATATACTGGTGGGTAAATCTAATGCCTTCGTGGTATGGAGGTGAATACCTACCAACTCTCTTTGTTAATATCGAGAGATTTGATTTCGAATCATAGTTTAGGTTGTTATCCAAACTATCGTCAGGATTTACCAGTTCGATGTACTCGCCAAAATCTTTCAAATTTCCTGGAACTGAGATTCCAATTCAATCGTTTATATGGGGTGTTCCTTAATGATATGCGACTATTCAGAAGTGTAAATTTGCATGAAAAAACAATAATAGCCTGCTATATGAACTATGGTCCAAAAATGTTTCGTTACGAGAATACGAGGAGTTGAAGTTTCAATAAAAATAATATGGAAAATATCTAATTCAATTTCCGTACACACGCCACTGTTGGGGATGAAAATTATGCTCCTGCTGACCAAATTCTACTGGAATGTACCTAATGGTTTCGGAAATATCAAATGATTCCTATTGTTCTATTAAAACTTTAGCATGTCGTATTTTCGTAGCGGAACATTTCGGACCATAGCTTATATAGCAATCTATATTCATTTTTTCATGCAGACCCCAGAATATTTTCATGTGATTATTAAACACCCTGTACAAATTAGCATAGAATGCTCCACCCCATCCTTTAGTGTAAACGATAAACAGTCATGTCTGAGTAATTTCTGTTTTCGAAAATATTTCACATTATCAAAAAGCACACCTAGAATCAATCCAAAGCAATGTTTGAGGAATGAATTGGGAAACTTTACAATGCAGGAACTGTACACAGGGTTCTCATTGGGAACATGAGTACTATGATAATTATCCTTTGTTTCTGAATTCTGTATTTTTGCCCAAATAGAGATAATAATATAGTAGAATGATAATGGTTCGGACTTCAATTTTCTAAATTATGAACCCTATTGAATCCTCTTGCTAAGAACGAAAGGATAAAAATACCAATCGAGTAAGAAGATCAAATCCAAACGAAAGATTGAAATGGATTCTTTGGTCAGTAATGAAATTAAGGTTTGATTGATCAAAGAAAATAATGTTGTTACTGAAAACTGGGATATTGAATATGAACTATAAGTCAGAAAAATTCAAATGAAGAAATGAATGAAATATTATATTTGTGATCAGAAAATTGAGATATCGAATGCCATATATTAGTCAAAAATAAAGAAATAAATAAAATGGTATGAATGAATTGTATGAATTGCGGATACCAGTAAAATCAACTTGAAAATTGGTTTCAACATTTATTCATACAATTAATTTCATTCATTTCTTCATTAACAATTTGTGACTAATATTTCACATTCGATGTCGCAAAATTATTTCATTTATATCATTATTTATTTTTTTTGATTATTTGTTGATATTCGATATTTCGATTTTTTTAACAACATTATTTTATTTGATCAATCAAACCTTAATTTTAATTCCATTATTGACCAAAAAATCCATTTCAACCTGTTGTTTGAATTTGATTTCCTTACTTGTTTTGTATTTTTATCCTTTCGTTCTTAGCAACAGGTTTCAATGGAAGTCCGAACCATTACCATTCAGCAAGGAACATTGTCAACTACATTCAAGTAAAATAATATTTCATATCGACTATACAATTAACAAATCCGTATTTACATTACATAGAATACTAATCCATGCACTTTTTCACTTACTTGGACTTCTTGCTATGTGTCTGAATGGAGCACCCTGGAAAAAGCAAAGAATAATCTGTAGTTCACAAACTGTTTGGATTTCGATTGGATTATGTGACATTAATAACAGGAGAAAATCAATGGATGAATTGGTGTACAAAGTGGTGAATCTTTCACGTCTTCGCCTTTTCTTCAACTTTCATCTACCTTCTCATTTCGAGCGCTTCTGGTTGAAAATGAATATTGGATTTTTTGGAGAATATTTCAGAATGCTCCCAGAAGGCATTCTAGATGTGATCAAAAACTCATCAACCATGAGTTTTTTTCGGTACCTTTCTAAAACTATATTTTTCGTCGTCTCAACCTGAAGATAGAAGAATTTTGTCCATTTTTCATAATCTTCAGAATATTCCACAGTATCAAATGTCCCATCAATATATTCCCAAATATCCCAAAAATATTATTGTTGTGGAATATTGGATTCAGAAAAACTGTTTATTTAGGATATCAATCAGATTCAGAAGCATGATTATGAAAGTAGGGGATATAGATATTCAGAAAGTTCTCCATGATGATTTTATATTGTATTTAACAAACAATTTACTGGTAATATCTACGATATTTTTAGGAAATGATCGAGTATTATTAGTTCAACACGCTTGTTATCAGCCACAATCACTAATATCACTAATCCTTAATGACTACCAGAGCTCAACAAAATATGCGTTATTCGCTCTGACAAAAACCTATTATACAAATAAACTCCAATCAGTCATTTACAGTAGATTCAATTATATTTCTCAAATTCTACAATGTTTGCTTTGATTCAAACTCACAACCACAATCAACCGGATTGCAAATAAATTTGCATATTTTGTTCGTTTGTGCGGTAGAATATTACTTTTTGGATACACGAGACTGATTAACAGAGGTGAGCTGAATGAGAATTTCTCCAACTAATCGGGAGTTTGTCTGTTTTTTTTTCTTCATGTGATTAGTTGATGTGATTAAATAGTTCATGCATCACAAGTCTGTTTGAAATATACACTACACTACAAGAACACGAATTGAAGAATGCGATCCTAGAACATCCCTGCACAGATGTGTGTTAGCAGTAACTAATTATTTGAAAAAACCCAGAAACAATTCGTCTTCTGTTGGTCTTCTTAGGTTATTTGTGATGAGTTTTATTTGGAGGATAGGTATCATCATTTTTCGGGTTTGAAAATATCAAAACGGATGAACTTGTTATTCATCAGAAAAATGCCATTCAACAGTAATTTAAGGGGGATCGGGTGAATGCCCTTCTTTGCTATCAAACACGAAAGGTCCTTGTCCAACTGGTATGTATTTATCAATGGATTAATTGAATGACATTACTATCCAAACTGCTCACCGTCTCACCACCCACAATCTATCACCATTGGCTTTCACAAGAATTTTATAAAAAATTCCTAGTTATGACGTGATTAGTCAATTTCTACTACTTCTTTTTAAGATTCAAGCATACCAAGTTTCAAATCTAACTGACGCTCAAAGAGGAAAATGGAAGATATTTATCGGTATTTTTGCCCAAAACACCTCATATCATGAATGCGTTGATATTATTCCTTTCTTCAAGTATAGTTCAGTAGAATGTTGACATGATTTACTTAAAAGGGAGTTACTGACATACACTCGTAGAGAAATATGCACTCATATAAATAACGCTATTTTGTGTGAAAAATCTAATAGACTTCCTGAAAATGACCCACTACTGGGAACTATATTATAATTTCTTAATGTATTTCTATACCTCGCATGACAGATTTGAAACCTCAGTGAAGAATATGGACAAATTGTACAATATTCCGATAGTAGATATTATTTTTATATTTGTTGGTATTCACCCATTCCATTAGCGTAATTTTCATTTATTTTATGGTAAAGAAACTTTCCGTTTTCATTTCAAAGTATGAAAGAAGAATCTCGAAAGAATCAGTATTGAATTTGCCATAGTGTCAATTCATATACTTACACTTACATTAGTATATTAATTACAAACCTATACTGACCTACCCCATATTTCTTAGTTTCGACTAGACCTATTTCAAAAGTTATTCTATATACACTCAGTGAAAAAAGTTTAGAACTGCCTTGTGAGGAATTGTTTCAATTTCAAATGAATAATCATATTATCATATATTTAGTGTCACTGTACCTTTAATGTTCATATTTTACGTTCTGTCAAGTGGCTACATGCCACATATAACTGGTGCACTGAATTGATCCAATCACGTAATCCAAAGAATATATAACAGATACACTTATAATTTCAACCTCCCCTGTATATTCAAGAATATTTCATAGTTCTCAGAAATCAGTCAATCTTATCGGATATACTCAACACAATAAATTCAATTTTCATACGATCCGACTTATGTCGTTGATGCTCCATTCTGAAATTATTTTCATTTTCTGTAACTCGGAAAAGTCATCATTTACCCTGTATACAATTTCCCGAAATGGTCATGTATGGTAGTATCGAAAATCCACCAATAATCTTATGATATTCCCAGCAATAAAGTTAACCGAATACTGATCTGAAAGTGCCATTTAACAACTTCAAAACTCTGTATCTTGTAAACTTTACATATAATTTCGGTGTTCTCATAAAAAATTGTTGAGGAAGGAGGCCAAGCTCAACATACTGAAGATTTTGACAATTTGACCGAAAGACTTTTTGCATAAGGGGTGTGCGTGGCCCTTTCCGGATTTTACAATTAAAAAAAGTAACTATCTGTCCTAGACACCAAAATGGAATCGTAAATTATGGAGAATTCAATTTTCTACAGCATTGTATATAATTTTTTTCTTGCTAAAACGCACCTAAACGAATATATAAGCGAAAATTTCGAGATTATATATATATTGCTGAACATGAAAACAAATTGAATGGGATTATATTAATCTACTCGAGACAGAACAAAATGGAACAAAAAGAAAACTCAAGAAAGCTACTTGCATTTTGTTAAATGGAAATGAATATATTGCTACTCATTTAATGAGTTTAGATCAATAATGGATGCCTCTTCTGAAAAGTTGAGTTGAACTGGAAAGATTCAATTCGAAACTAGTTGTGTCAAAATCAAGACTTTGTACGGCTGTTGATGAATCAGTCATGCCAATGTCATATTTTGACACCACGTGCCAAAAATCCCAATCTCATCTCAAACTTTCAAAAAGGCGTGAAAGGGGATGCAGACTAACTTCCTAAACGTCGCCAGTTTCGAATATATTTTTGTAATTCAATCTCCAAATTTATGAAAAATACGATACGTAACTGGCGAAATAGTCAGTCAATTCTGCTCCTTTATTTTTAATACTGCAGTTACGTATCGAGGCAATAAAATTGCAATTCTACCTCCTCAAGAAACATTCAAACGATATTTGCTTACAGTTATCACCTCTCGAAATTGAAATTTAATACGGCGTTTTTTGAAAATTATTGTGTTCGTATTTTTCTTCGTAAGATAAAAAACATTTTAAGTGACATTTGTTTCCTTATTCTGAAAAAATAAATTACCGTTATCCAATCACGTTAGCGATGGATTGAATGAGGGAATATATTTCTATTTCGATTAGGCATCGTGGTAAGAGCCAGATACAAATAAAATCTACGAAAGGTATCAGGTTTCGCGTTCAAGCGAGCTATGTCAATGATCGAATTGATTAAAACAAGTAAATAAGTAGTTCGACCGAGATTGGCTATTTTAAGAACATTATAACGTTTCTGAAGGGATCGATAACACTAGTTGATAGAATGCAAATAGCCCACTGACTTACTACAGTTAGTGATTCTCATGAGTTGACAGAGTAAAAATTGAAAAAAATTTGAAAAGGCTTTTTGATTTCATTTCCCATCGCAATAGTTGAGTTACTGGTGTTCGACAGAAAAGAACGACCGAGCTGCTCAACTTTCAATTATATCCGATATGTGGTCTTATCAACAACAGTTTTTTTCGGAGGTGAGCTGAGACTCGTTTGCTCAGATACCGATACCATAACATCGAATACACTAATTGGCCCAAAATCCACGAGTGTCTTCAGATAATGACAATTATCGTCTGAAGACGATCACGCGTCTTGTTTTAATACTCCTCTTTAATATATCTCCAAACAATCTCGACTTAGTTTTATTGAGTACTCACCTTCATTTTATTTTTTCGACCCCATTCATTTCATGACAGGTTTCAATAGAGTAAATAATGTAGATTAGCTATGGAAACTCTAACAAATATCATTTCACGAAAAAATTTGCCAACCACACACAATCAAAAACTTGTGATCTATTCGTAAGAGAGTTATTCCTGTATCAAGGGAATTGACTAGATTACAGAAATGAGTTTAGAGCATACGTGTAAAAACCAAAAAGTATTATGCCAAATTCCTATGGCGGCTGTTGACCCCAACTATTCAACAAAATTGGATGGATTAGAGAAAACTCTAGAAACTAAAAATGCAGAATGCTGTAATATCACCACCAAATTACAACACATCCTCTGTGCGAGAGGCAGTTTTTTTCGGCGGTGTCACATACCCTAACAGGTCTATTCTGTAAAACACCATTAATGAACGATCCGTTATCAAACGACTGTCGGTAGCTAGTATATGAACAATAGGTATATGAACAATATGTCAAAAATACCACAAAACTACTTCCAAGTCGTTAGCCAACTGAACCATTTCTATTCCCGTTAACAAACGTTATATTATGTCGTTCACTACCGATTTGCAACGATTTTATATTTTTACGGAATGAGATTCGACACAAATATCGTTTAACGATAGTAGTTGGATAACGACATCGTTATGAGTTACGGAATAGACCTGTAAGACGACTTACATTATACGACGCAGTTCAAAAGAATACATTATTTTCTGTTACTTCTGGAATTATGTAAGTCTTCTTCGAATAGTGGCAGCGTGAATTCCGAAAAAAACTGTACTTTGAACACAAAATATGGTTTGAAAGTTCGATTCCGTAAATATTTTATAGCATGTTGGTTTGACTCACTCGATCCAAGACGATGACTTTTCCGCTCATTATTTTGAAAACACGGTCTTCATCTACTGGTGAATAAAAAAGAACACATCAATCGCAGAAAACTATTCCGTTGAAATAATTTTGAAAGTTATGCTTCAGAGTATTCAAAATTTCAAAAATGCATTACATGTCAGGTAGACATCAAAGTACAGTTGAAACTATTGTATCTATCGTAGAAGTCTTCGTTTCAGTATTTACCCTAGCGATTGCCTTCGGTTATTGAGTTTATTAAGTGTAATAATTATCAAGTATAATTCCCGTGGTACATACGTTATTTTATATCTCATTGGTTTTGAAAAAAAACTGTTCATTTTCAATTCTCAGAGAACATTTCGAAATGGTACATTCATTATTTGTAATGACGTGAATAAATTAAATGAATATATACACATATTTATTAGCATGTCTCATTCCATTTTTACTTGTGAAAGATCAATCAAGGTTCCTGTAACATCCCAAGGCAGTTATGACCATTTACATTGATAGGGTAACTATGACAATATAACTTTATAATCCCGATCAGACACCAACATCTATTTTGATTCTTATTCCTTCCTTTTGATAGCTCATAATAGTCTTCTATGAATGACTGAAAACTATTCTTTCCTTAATTGAATATTTTTTGTTCTCGAATTATTCTATAGTCAATTCAAACACTTTTTTGACCCGATGTTTGTTGATTTTTGAGAAAATAGGACATACTTTCTCGGATCGAAGAGTAAGGAAAAATTCCATGCATTCGTGAGAGGCATATATTTATAATAATATGTTTGCTCTGGAAAGACTCCATTGACATAGCTTAATGTAACTTCCGAATGAGGTAAAGAAATCAAGTTACTAGCACCATTCAATAGTTTGCAGTAGGGGTAGCCAACTTGCAAACCTCATTTTCAACTTACTGATTCAGATTTGATTTGAATTTATAAGTAAGTATATTTCATTTTTCAATTCTGCTCAATTATTGCATGTCCTTCGACTAGAATAAATCTTCATTTTTCAAGAATGTCGCAAATAACCAGGATGATGTTTCTGTTATGGTCATTCCTTCTATTGGGCTAGAATGAATGAGACTTAGTACTAGAGTTCTGCTGCTAGGTACTGGATAGCGATGAAAACCCCATCATTTTTTTTTTTCGATATTTCCATTTTTGAATTCAACACCCTCTAAAGCATTTCAGAAGAAGTTTTACTTGCGAAAAATTGATAAATCGTGGAGGGAATTACATATACTATATGTTTTTAGATACATTCCATGCGGCTTTCATGAGTCTTGCTCGTGCTCAACAGGTTCAAGTCACTCTTGTAATATCCCTTAAGAACTGAGAATTAGTTGCCATTGCAGACATGAAAAAATGGCAATTATGACGGTAATGATGAAAATGATTCAGAAAGTCACCTGATTTTTTCAATTTGTCTATCACGCATACTACCTTCTTATATAATATATTGAAAGACTGAAACAACTATAAAACGAGATGAGTAATGAGTGTCGTGGTGTAACTTCGGTTTACCTCTAAGCAACGACCAAATTTTCTTATCCAGCATCCAATTCTCATCAACAAAATATATTCAGGTATATCGTACAATTTGAGAAAATATTTTTCCAACTAGTTGAACAGTTTCAGATCCTGCATCAATTTTTTGTGAGGGAGAAAAATCCCTTCAGGTTCACGAATGATTCAATTAATTTCAATTTCAACTGTTACGAATGTAACACTGGGAAATTAGGAACTTCTAATACTTTTAGTCAACATTGAGCAAATGGATAGGATCTTCGACTGTATTTGTGGATATTCATTGATACAATTTTTTCAATACATGGCAGGCATATAAAATACGGGAAAAATTCTCTTCGCAAAAAGAGGAGACTATACCAATCAATTGTCTCCAACCAAACTGACACTCACCAAAACTATGCACGCAAAATAAAAATGGAACACTCACCTCTTTTGGTACACCTTGTACTATAACAAAAACGGCAAAAACCGCAAGAAGCACAGTAGCTGACCACATCATATCAGGACAGTTGAAGATGGCTAGTGACATGCACCAGATACGGAAAACCTTTTATATCCCGATTCTTATCCTGTATTTTGGGGTAGGGACACTAGCATAGCGTCATACTCTGTGTAGGTAACACAGATGCCTACGCAGGTGCACTTATCGCTTTCAAAAGCTTTTTGATAAGGTTTTATTTCAATATAGTACATACCGGTCGTTGGATTTTATTGTAATCAGTTGATTGGGTTTTATTTGCTTCCTTTTTTGTTGTAAGTCAATGTTTTTCGGACTTCTAGAGAGAAACACCAAACGATTCAGTTCAGAAAGGATAGGCGAGCTCATTCGTTATTCTACAATTCCATCAAACCCGGAAGGTAATATGAAGGATTCATTGGAACGATACTGCAGGCCGTATACAGAATTATAGGGAATATAACAAGAGAGTTTTGAAATTTGATATCAGTATTGCACGTTTTTTAAGAATGAATATTCGTACAGTTTGAAAAATTGGGTTACTTGTTTTTTATTTATTCATACTGAGAGTAATTTTGTGAGAGATTGGTTTCGTTACTTATGCACGAAAATAGAATTCAACACTCCTAATTCAGTTGCCGTGCTTCTGCATATTATAAGAACGTTCCATCGGTTGAAATGGGACTTATATTCGAGATCAAACTCGTTTTGATTTTATTTGCTTTTGGCTTTTTTAAATCAATAGTATCTGGATGACCGAGCTTTGCTCAGTATTTTTTTGGTAATGAAATATAAATAATATTTTTTGGTCGAGAATACTTATCATCTCTATATATATAAATATATTTATATATATATATATATATATATATATATATATATATATATATATATATATATATATATATATATATATATATATATATATATATATATATGATCGGCTAGGCTTCCGCGGTTAGAAATGTGCTGGCTAGAACTTCCGGTTGATCCGCGTCTGGAAAGATTTACTTGTCTACGTTTCGGCTCCCATTTCGGAGCCATTTTCAAGACTGTGTGACCTTGCGTCTAGGTCTGAGTTGTCTTACTAGCTGGCTATCATCACTGGCCAGCATATATATATATATATATATATATATATATATATATATATATATATATATATATATATATATATGATGTGAGAAGGTTAGACGACTGTCTAAGTTAAAGAAGAATCCTTTTAATATTCGGGTGTGCAGTCAACAAGGAATTGGAAAAAGTTAACTCTTTATTCTGTTCAAGCTTTCGAGTCTTTATTGGCTCTTCATCAAGAACTCTACAATGAATTAGGAAAATTGTAAGAATAGAAAAGTTTTTTAACATGTGCTTACTTACGAATGTGAGGTTAATAATACTTTCTTAATAAAAACATGAAGGACAACATATCACAAACACATCGACCTAATGGTACAAATATAATATAAAACTTTAATTAAAAGATATGATCAATCAAACATGTAAAAGAATTGAAAAATGGGAGAAGTTGTTTCTCCTAACGGGCATTGGAAACCATATTTGTGATTTTAACGGAAATGATGTGAAAAAGAAGGGAATGAAGTTGACAAGTGACCAATGATTACAGTTTCCTGTGACTATTGTGTGTTGGCAACAAGGTCACAGGAAACTGTAATCATTGGTCACTTGTCAACTTCATACCCTTCTTTTTCACATAATTTCCGTTAAAATTACAAATATGGTTTCCAATGCCCGTTGGGAGAAACAACTTCTCCCATTTTTCTCCAGTTATAACGTTGCGAGGAATACGAAACAATGGCCTTTGGTTGTGTTGAAAGTTTTTTGAACATTGCTTATATAAATGCATTCATAATTATCAGGCACAACGAAGCGAATCAGAATCATAATAAACTGAGAAGATTACTTATCGAGAATTTGGGTTTGGAGTTAATAAAAGACCGTATGCAGTCCAGAGCTATACTGCAAGTATTGCAAAACTAAAAAAAATCTCGTTATTTTTGGAAATTTTATAAATCATGGCTCTGTATGAGTCACATAATACCGAGTTGTAGAGAATGTGTTCAGGACCGGCCCTGAGTCGGTACTGTCAATTCACGTCAATGCAGTTTCTGTAATGGCAAATTAATTTCCAATTTTTATTTGAATTTTGGTTTTTGTTCTTTCATTTTTCTGAATGATGAATGATTTTATCTCTGTATTGATTATTTGTTTATAATGGGTTATTCTAACAGTAAAGCCGAAAAGCAAGGTTTTTACATTTGTCAGTTTTTCTGTGTTTATTAACAAAACTAAATATCTCGTTTCGTCAAGTTATTGAAAATACCCTAAATCAACCTACGGAAACAACTTTTGAAAATATCAAAAAATTTCGGGTGAGAATTTGTTATATTTGAGTTGGTCCTAATAGACCACCCACTTCGTGTACGGATGTTAGTCTGGCTGTGGTCGTCCATCGGAATGATATACAACAAATGCTCGTTCAAAGGTATCAGACGAAAAGAAAAAACGCTTCTCTGAAATTTATATTCCCCAAAAATCAATAATTTTCTACATGAACTGATTAATCTTTGATGGCGTTTGGATGATTTTTGAAATCGTAATGAAAATTGAAATATCAGTCTCAAACTCATCATTCATCTGCAATCAGTAAAATTGTGGAAAGTTCCCTACTATTCAACTTCGAAGAGAAACAAGTCGATTGAAGTTTGCATAAAAAGATATCGTTTTTTGTACGTATCTATTAGTCTGGTCAACAAGTGCCTTTCAGGTCAAACTATTTCCTTCTCCGAAAAATATGAGCGAGGTGTCATTCGATTCGAACTAGACTGTGGAAGCTTAAGAAAAAATTGAGTACCGCTTGCAAAAAAATCACAAAATATAAAATAAACAATTAACCGAAAAAAAATTGGGTTTGTTTTTTTTTGGCAAATATCTCGAAAACTAATTGAGATTTTTCGAATTTAAAAAAAGGTTCAGAAACAAAAGGAAATTCACCCAGACAAATGTCCTACATTCCGAAACTGAAAGACCAATATTTAAAATTTTCTCAGAGGGCTGAAAATACATCCTCAAACGGGTACTCTGGCTTGAGCAAGACATGCCGACATTAGGCTTTCAATAGAAAAATATCATTTCAACTTATTGAGTATCAAAATAGGGAATTGTATGAAGAATAACCCGGGTCAAAATTTTCTACTCAAACAACACATTGAAATTGCGATAATTGTTAAATAACAAATCTAAGAATTTTTTATTTGGATAATAATTTTTCAATTTGTCATCAACAATTTACTGAAGTTGAAAATTGGAAAGCTTCATAAATTATTGATTTTTATTTTGTATAACTGTTGCTAAAGGAAAAGGATTTCCAAAAATTTGCATCTGCTATTTTTAAATTCTCAAGAATAATACATGATTGTTTTTGTGACATTCTGTAGAAATAGATAAAAATATATAAAAAAAAATTAATTATTTATAACAAACTGTCTATTGACTAAATAATGAACATTTAAATGAAAACATTTTTTATCGAAGATCAAAATACATTACGATTTTTTTCAAACGGTCCCTTGATATTTAGCATTGTAATATATTGGACTTGATAAATAATGCTCGAATTCCGAGTATGAACTCGTTCACTTATCACATAATTCTAGAATAGAAACACCGTTGAAGGCACGGAGGAAAATATTACTAAAAAAGACGGTTGACGATGGGCTGTACCTCATTTAGGTATAAATAAGTAATGTTTCAGTAAATTGCAGTATACAGCATCTCACTTTAATTCATGCAAATATTTGCTACTATAGTTACAGTTAATTTTTCCTAGGAATTATGTAGCCCGTTCCCATGTGAATCGCTGACCATGCTGGTGCTGGTGCCATGCTGGTGCAGTCTCCGCCGATTCCTGGAAACAGATGTGTCAGGTTTTCCTTCTTTGTGGAAACATTTAGTTGAGAGATCATTCATTTTGTTACCGTTGAACCGTTAAGTTGCTTTGTTTTCTTTGATAAATTTTGATTTTCAAAAAGAAATTTTGAGATCCAAAGGTTATATTTGGCGCAGTCCGTAGGGTACTCGAAATTGGGCGTATCGAAGGAGCAACTTTTGGTTCAACAATTAATCGAGTATCGAAATTGTTGGTTTGTGCTGTGGAGGTGTTTGCGGCTTTTCTAAACTCAAGAAACCCAGTCCATCAGAAAATACATTCCAGAAACCAACCCCTATGAGCATTCCGAACAGAAATTTCTGAACTAATAAAGGGGCCTTCAAATTCATTCCAACAACAACATCAGAAAAAATCATTTCAGAAGAGTTCTTCAATACGGTAGTGAGCGATTCATGCACCGAAAATAGTTATAATCCATAACAAGAATATTATTTTAAAGAAAATTTCAATGGAATTTCATGATACTATAATGCTTACGAAAATCAGCATATTTGAACAATACTGAAGAAAATTTCATAAGCTATAACTTCAGCGAACTATCATATATAATTTTCAATCGATTCGGGTTCTACAAAATCTTTTATCAATCCTGGAATCGCTCAGATACTGTTTCCAAACTTGATAAAATATGATACATTTATTGTTCCGACTGTTTTCCAGAAATCCGCACACGAATTCAGTGCTTCTATACCAGCCTCAAAATCATTCAACTCGACAGAAGAAAATATTTGAAATTCTTCCTTCTCAAATTTCACAACATTTTCGAAGGATTAATTGGTACTGATAACCTTAAACTCTTACAAGCCAATTTAGATTTTGGCGAAGGTTATATCATTACCCCTTGTGCAAGAACTCAAATTTCAATTCCAAAAGACGAAAAGTGATCTGAATCTAATAACTATAGCTCACAGATCAGAACAGGTTATTCCAGTCGAAACATCCATTCAAAATGTTGAAATCATAATACCTTACTAACGTTTTCATAATTGTGAAATATCGGAATGCTTGACATTTGCGAAAAAAGGCAAGTAAATTACTATCATCTCGAACAACACAACTGAACCTGTGACGTTCAACTTTTCGGAACCTTTTGTAGTTGAAACTTTTGAAAAAGATGAAATTCAAGAATTTTTATGAGACCCCAAAAAACTAGATTTCTAAAAATTCGTTGTGAATGTCAGATCGTTATTTTGATAGATCAATAATTCGTGAACCCCACGTAATGCAACCCGATTCGATATGCAGTTCATTTCGTTAAAGAAAATGATTGGAATATATCTCCCACAATATTGGGAAATACAGTATGATACAGTATCACTACTTTTTCATAAATCAATCACCCTTACACAAAGCTGATGATTTTTGCCTTCGAAGAAGATTAACATCTTCAAACAAAAAAATACTGGTACGGAATCAAACGACCTGCAAAGTTGTTCGAGCCAACATGGATTTCGTCTGTTAAGAACTGATTATTCTGATTAATTTCTCAATAATATACTACGTACGTGATTTTTGCTATTTAGTGCTGAATGGGCATTCTCGAAATCGGTTATCCTTGTATCATCCTCCAGGACGATTATGTCATCAACATATCTGATCCAGACCCTAGAAAAGTAAGTTATTTCCTGGCCTCTGTCTCAAACCTACCCTCGAACAGGTTCGCCATAAATGGAGACAATGGGTTACCCACGACTGTTTCTTTGTGCTGTGTATAACAGAAGTCATTACATTGAAAACCATCTTGATCCATACAAAGCTTGATGAGTCTAATGTATTCTTCAACAGTGTCCTTTTCTAAGTCCTTTTAGCACTAAACAGCAGGTGGAGGAGGGATAAAATCAACGTACGAAATAGAAAAAAAAATTTTTGAATCAAAACATTGTCCACAATGTGAAATGACAGCTATATTCATGGCTATGCTTGAAGACTGGCTCTAAATCAAATACTCTACATGAACAATTTGTTCAGGCCAGCCTCAACTCACCTACACTGAAGGTTGACAGACTAACACCCATCAGAAAACAACTACTTCCCTGGCTAATACCATGAAGGGCATTGAATTATATCCATTTTATCTTATTGATGGTATCTGAATTCGAAATCTGCCCTTGTAAAGTTTTCCTTGTATTACTTCTTCATTCTGATTTGTCAGTTATTTCTCGTTTTTATATATCCGTTTTCCAGCAAAAAGAACACATTGCACTGGTTTATATTTTCCTGGCATCATACTTCTTCAGAATATCTGGAGGTAGTAATTCACTCGTGATTCAATTGCACATCAAAAATTTTCAAAATCATCAGACAAAATATGTAGTAGCATTACTGACAATAAATTTTCGTTGACAGTGATCCGTTCTCCCAAGCTTGTCAACCAAAGTGGTATATGCTTTCCAGTTTCGGCAGATTCTACCAAATTGAAACTTACATCATTTCACTTGCTTTGAGTCTGTTGGACATGGAAAGATAGGTTGGATCTTCTGTATCCGTAAGTGAGAGGAGGTGAACCTTCTTGAGCTCCACCGCACTTAGGCCTCATTAGGCCCGTTATTCTTCTTCTTGTCTATCTTTTTGGTTGTGATTAAGAAGAATATTGAAAAATCAATATTTTTTTATTATGTTTTATCGAAAAAGAAATAACCTTCTCAGCCCTGGCGACGCGACGCCATGTGGACGGTCCTTGTTGGTGCAACGTTGGCCATCATAATCAGGCTAGTTGACAGCCCGCCTGTGAGTGGACCAATTTCATTGGAGCGATGTCGGCTCTTTCGTTCAATTCTTTCCTTTTTGCCAATCCTCAAATTGTTTTGAAAGTTGTCATAGCACTACACCAATAATCATATAAAATACATACCCCAGCTTGAAAATTCAGAAATTCAAACCGATAACATACATTCATTCATCAAGATAGTCAGCTTCTGAGTAGTAACATTTTTCCAACAGAAACTGTTTCAATTTTTTTTAAAACATGTTAACAATTCCTGATATTCATTTGATGTGGGAAGTTACTGAATAATCCAGGCCCCATTCAATTTGATATCTTCAAAGGGACCGTCTGAAAATGTGAAAATCTATATGAGTTTGAAGTTTTTTATTGAGTGGAATGAAGAGTTATCTTTTCTCGTTGAAACATTTGTTATCGCGCGTTTCGAGTGCAAAAATATCACTTTGGTGTTAGGGTAATTGATCTCAAGGAAAAGATTCGATGTAATTCGTGTTGGCCACTTCACTATTGGGTTTAGACCAAAAATAGACATCTGTCGATACCGTCCTGGTCAATCACTCCCCTTACGAAGTAACCAAGCAAGGATAGGCAAAGACTTCAATTGTCTGTTCGCTATAGAAACTGGTATTTATAATGATTCTCCTCAGTTATTATCCGACTAGGTCTGATATTATTGATGATTATATCATCAACCGCTCTCTAAGGTTGTATCTTGCCCGTCCAGGTATTATGTAGAAATTGATGTTTTCACGGATCTTCGATATGCAAGATGAATTTTCTGGGTTTTTATCCGTTTGGTATCTTCTGATTTGTTCGACGTTTCGACTTCCATTTTGAAGTCATTCTCAAGAACTGTGAGACGAATATCTGTCCATACCGTCCTGGTCAATCACTCCCCTTACGAAGTAACCAAGCAAGGATAAGCAAAGACCTCAATTGTCTGTTCGCCATAGAAACTGGTATTTATAATGATTCTCCTCAGTTATTATCCGACTAGGTCCGATATTATTGATGATTATATCATCAACCGCTCTCTAAGGTTGTATCCCGCCCGTACAGGTATTATGTAGAAATTGATGTTTTCACGGATCTTCGATATGCAAGATGAATTTTCTGGGTTTTTATCCGTTTGGTATCTTCTGATTTGTTCGACGTTTTGACTTCCATTTTGAAGTCATTCTCAAGAACTGTGAGACGAATATCTGTCCATATCGTGCTGGTCAATCACTCCCCTTACGAAGTAACCAGGCAAGGATAAGCAATGACTTCATATATATATATATATAATATATATATATATATTATATATATATATATATATATATATATATATATATATATATATATATATATATATATATAAACAAAACTCGGGAATTATATTTGGGACAGCAGCAAAAGCGAAAGTGTACTCTTATAACAATATATTTCCAATATTTCGACAATCAATTGTTGTCATCATCAGGGAGCTACAAAATAATGTTAATGAATGAAAATATGACATAGAATTTTTATCCTTACTTACATTGTTAGTGAGGATGTAAGTAAGGATAAAAATTCTATGTCATATTTTCATTCATTAACATTATTTTGTAGCTCCCTGATGATGACAACAATTGATTGTCGAAATATTGGAAATATATTGTTATAAGAGTACACTTTCGCTTTTGCTGCTGTCCCAAATATAATTCCCGAGTTTTGTTCTTAACTTGTCAGCAAAGACTTCCTCTCCTCTCTTCTATATATATATATATATATATATATATATGCTCACTTGGTGGCGAGGCCTAAGTCTCCTTCACCCCCAGCACTCATCTTGATAGAGTGAAGATTGTGGTTTGGTGGATAGAGGGATGGTATTTATAGCTATATGAGAATCCGACGTTGTTGAAACTGTCGGACTGTATACAGGTCTGGTTTGAGAAGGATTAATTAATGGATTTGTTCGAAGGGATAATAATGGTTTCTAGGAATTGGGGAGCCTTTGTGAGTCGTCTCGTTTGTTGAGGCATTGAGGGCGTTTTTCAATTTCTATTGCTTCGCGAATGATTCTGGAATGGAGTGTTTTTGCTGTGGCAATGGCCTTCGTGTTGTTGAAGTCAATTTCGTGTCCGGTTTCGTGGTGGTGTTTGAAGAGAGTCGAGGTCATGTCCGAATTACGTAGTGCTAGTTCGTGCTCGTAGGACCTGTTTGATACTCGTCGGTTCGTCTGTCCTATATATGTTTTCGGGCAGTCGTGGCAAGGAATTTCATATATTCCTTGTGATTCGTTGGGTATTGTATCTTAGGAAAGAGGATATTTGATTGTTTGCTGTGAAAACTGTCTTGATGTCGTATTTTGTCAGAAAAAAAATTACGTACAGAAAAAAATATTTCCAAACGCCTTTTTCTTGAGATGGTCGAAATAAATAAATCTTCAAATTGTATGAATGAAAGAAATGACATTGATAACCTCAGCAACATATACAGTAACTTACTGGAACTACATCAAAAACGTAATGATTAAAATCTTCCCAATCAATACATCTCTCTGTAGAATTAATGATCAAATCATCATAGACGTGAAAAATGAAATATATGTGAGGGTATGACATTTGTCAAAAAAAAAACAATTTTACAAACATGTATACACATTTTTTATCAATTTATGTTTAATTCAACATTTTTACACCATTTTTACTGTAAGTATAGTTAATGATGTTGATGAGAAAAAAAACAATAAATTATAGGCCCTGAGGAAGCTTCACAATAGAAGCGAAAGCTTGGCGAAGTAAAACAGAGACTTTTCATTTGGACTGACTGAGAGACCCAGCTATCCATTTCACTATATATATATATATATATATATATATATATATATATATATATATACGTATATTATATATATATATATATATATATATATATATATATATATATATATATATATATATATATATATATATATTTATTTATTGATACATTCATGAGCGTAAGTCAACACTAAACCTAATAATACATTAAATTCGAGTGCCGAACATTTAAAAGAATATGGAATCAGAAACAGAAGGTAAAAGGTATAGGTCATGACGTTTTTACATAATAAAATAAAACAATATGACAGAAAAAAAAAACAATATCACAATATTACATGAAGCGTCAAATATAACAGATTCTCATGCACAACCTGAATTGAGTGTGGTTTGCAGAAAAGTGCAGGGTAAGAGAATGAGTATTAGCAAGCCTAGAACTCTTGGGATAAAAGAATTGTTAGCTGCATTTGATTTGTGTAGGGGAATTCGAAATGAATTAGTGGAGCGAGTCTGTCTAGACGGAAAATGAAAGCAAATATTTCCAATAAGCTCGGGACATGAGTGGACCGAATTTATAATATTGTATAACATCAACAGGTCTCTCTCGCTGCGCCGAGAACATAAACTTTCAATATTCAACTCCATTTCTATATCCTTGTAGAGGAAATCAGTAAGATTCATCCTTAAAGCTATGTAACGTAAGAAGGCATGTTGAACTCTTTCGATTTTTTGTATATGGGTATTATATTGAGGAGACCATACGCAAGCTGCATATTCTAGGTGAGGACGGACAAACGTGCACTAGAGAAGTTTAATGGTAGTAATCGAAGTGAAGTCTCTAGAACATCTTTTGATGAAGACAAGCATCTTGAGTGCTTTAGACGTTATGTTAGAAATGTGAAGGCTATAGTTGAGGTCAGAAGTCAAAAGGATGCCCAGGTCTTTGATGCTTTGTACTGTTTGAACACAGGTATCGTTTATTATATATGGATACGTTATTCGGTTTCTGGAGCGGCTGAAGGATATTTTGAAGCATTTAGCAGCGTTCAGATCCATATAGTTTTTGGTGCACCAATCGGTTAAGTTGGTCAGATCTGACTGGAGATTTCGACAGTCGGTGATGTTAGTGACAAAAGAATAAAGCTTTAGGTCGTCGGCGAATAAAAGGAACTTCGAGTGGCTGAAAGATTCATGAATATCATTAATGAACACATTGAATAAAAGTGGCCCAAGGTGTGAACCTTGAGGGACTCCGGAATTTACAACAACTTCCTTCGACTGGAATCCGCAAACCTTAACGATTTGTCTCCTGTTTGAAAGATACCTTTCGATCCAGCTGAGAAGTGGGCCATTAAATCCGAGCTTCTCGAGTTTGAATAGAAGTAGACTGTGGTTCACTTTATCAAATGCCTTTGAGAAATCGGTATGAATAGAATCAACCTGCATTCCTTGATCCAGGGCATTTGAAAGAAAATTATCGTATGTCAACAGGTTCAGTTCTGTAGACTTATGCGCCTGAAATCCGAATTGTTCGTCGATCAATAGTCCTCTTGTTGATGGTGTTATGAAGTCACACTCTAATGATTCAGTTACTTTCGGTATTGAATTTAAAATGCTTATGGGTCTGTAGTTTTCGACATAATTTTTGACTCCAGATTTGAACAGAGGTATTGAGAAACTAATTTTCTAGAATTCTGGGAAGCAGCCGCTAGCTAAAGAAAGATTGAAGATGAAGAACAGTGGTCGAGCCAGCTTGAAGCTACAATATCTCAGTATACCAGGGGGTATGCCGTCAGGACAGTGATGTTTGAGTTTTTATTGTTCAGACAATAATAGACGCTACTAGTTAACACTTAGGTAACTCTTTATTATAATCAATATTCAAAGTAACACAGTATTATATTTGAAGGAACGCGACGCGATACAGTTGAGAACCGTTTTGTGACTGACTTGGCAGCGTTGCCAGATGTGTCTTAATAATAATCATATCACTCGAACAACTACATATAACAATACATGACACGCCCCTTTTCAAGAAAAAATAGAAAATACATGAAAAATAAAGAATATTCTACCGAATACACAATCTTGGGGCCTCTTAGTAAGATAGTCTTTCTGGGGGTTTAATAAGTCTTCCATATCTGGTTTTTACACATTGAATTGTGTCATTTCCTGATTTCGCTGTAGGATCCCGTTCAGGCGGTGAATATGTAGGACCAATTGACAGTCTTTTTTGTGCCACACTAATCTCAGGTTCATTTTCTGGTGAAGTTTTAGCAATATTAAATGGTCTCAGGAAAATTCGGTAACGTCTATAATTAGTGTGGTTACTTTTTACAATGAAATCATTCGGGCCTGCTTTGTTAAGGATTACTCCAGGTTGCCATTTTCTCTTCTCTTTTTGCATCAATACATTCTGCCCAGGTACTAGTTCAGGAAGTTTCTTTGAATGTTTGTCGAAATAAAATTTGTGTTTTTCATTTCTGCACTCAAGTTTTTCTTTGACATTTTCTGGAACACAGGTTGGTTTCAGCAGATCAATGCTCACAGGCAGAGTAGTCCTCAGTCTTCTTCCCATCAACAATAGACAAGGAGCAGGTAAATCTTGTTTAGGAGTACAGTTGTAGTTTAAGATTGCCAGAAATGGATCTTCTTTCGATTGGATTGATTTTGTTATAAGACTTTTTACAGTCTGTATTGTACGTTCAATCATTCCGTTGCTACGGGGGTAGTAAGGACTGGACGAATTTAACTGAATACAGTACTTTTCAGCGAACGAGTAAAACTCGTGGGAGTTGTATGGGGGGCCATTATCTGAAAATATCTCTTCTGGTGGCCCATGTGATGAAAATATATTTTTCAGAGAGGAAATTAAACTTGAAGCAGTTTTACTGATAAGTTTGTTAACTACGACAAACTTACTATGATAGTCAACAAGTACTAGAAAATTGTTCGAATCTAGAGACATAAAATCCATGGCAATTTTTTGCCAGGGTAGAACTGGAACGTTGTGCGGAGACATAGGTTCGTTTGTATTACTTTTTGAGTATTTTTGACATATTTCACAGTGACTCATTAATTTTTCTATATCTGAAGAAAGTCCAGGATAATATATGCTTTCTTGAGCTCGTTTTTTACACGAAACAATACCCTGATGAGACTGGTGAAGGATATTTAAAAACTCTTGTCGTAAAGAAGTAGGAATGATCAATCTTTTGTGGAAAAATAGCACATTTCCATGAACAAAAATATCGTTTCTGATGTCCCAGTATTTTTTCACCTCAGGAAGCACACGACTTTTATGCGTGGGCCAACCGTTTAGTACATAATGTCTGACTGTTCTAAGAATATCATCTTGTTCGATTGCTTGCTGGAGCCTCTCTTCATTCGTTTCAGAGGTTGAAAGAACAGAGTATACACGCAAATTTGTATCCAGGTAGCTAGTGTCAATCGTGTTCGCTAGGGGGTCACGACTTAAAGTGTCAGGAATTTTTAGTAGCTTCCCAGGAACATAAACCAGTTTGAAATGATACCGTAGTAGACGAATAGCAAGTCTCTGGATACGGGGAGACATATCATCTAAATTTTTCTTCAGAAGACCTATCAACGGACGATGATCTGTTTCTGCAGTGAAATCTCGAGCATATAAATAAAAATGAAAATGCTCGCAGCCAAACACCAAAGCTAGCAGCTCTTTCTCAATATGATTGTAGCGCTGTTGACATGCTGTTAATGAAACGGAAGCATATTCTATTGGTTTTCCATCTTGAGTAATAACAGCTCCTAGCCCATAAGGGCTGGCATCTACTGTGTATATGTAGTTGTTCGAGTGATATGATTATTATTAATCACAAAACGGTTCTCAACTGTATCGCGTCGCGTTCCTTCAAAGTAACACAGTATTATTATATTTGAAGGAACGCGACGCGATACAGTTGAGAACCGTTTTGTGACTGACTTGGCAGCGTTGCCAGATGTGTCTTAATAATAATCATATCACTCGAACAACTACATATAACAATACATGACAAGGACCAGCACTTTTGAATGGACTCAAGGTACACAGTTTCTGGTACACATCTGAAATGGACAGACAACACGATGATAGATTTAAAATGGTATTGAATATGTGTTGGATGGTAGGTCACCGGATTTGTTACTGTAGACAGTAGAAAAATAATCAGCAAACATGTTCGCTATTTCTTCTCCTGAAGAGCTGGTTTTCCCATCATAAAAAAGTTCTGAAGGGATGCCGCTGTTTTTCCTTCTGCTGTTGGCAAAACTCCAGAAAGTCTTGATGTTCCCGGGCACAGATTGCTCAGTGTAGTTAACATAGCTTTGATAGTCCCTTTTTGCGAGTTTTTGTGCCAAGGTGCGTAGTCTGGAAATTTCTTGGTAATCTGCAGCCCTGCTCGATGATTTGTATCTTAGATGTGCCATTTTCTTACTGATGATGCATGATTTCAGCTCTGGAGAATACCATAAAGGAAACTTTTTTGATGAGTATTTCTTTAGAGGAACGTAGAGATCTATAGAAATGTAAAGAATATCGTATAATATGCTAATTATATCGTGTAAAGATTTGTTTGCAAATAGATCATCCCAACTAACTTGGTCTGAAAGTTGGTTGATTAAAAAATAATTTCCAGACTTGAAGTCCCTATAATACCCGCTGGGGCACAGTTCACTGTTGTTAGAGTAAGATGCAAATAAAAGTTCGAAGAATAGGGGTGGGTGATAGGGGTCCGGTGGTATAAGAACATCCATGGCGGGGCTAACTGTGCTATTTGAGTTTTGTGTCAAGACGAGATCTAGTAGGGTGCTGGTGCTATTCACAACAGTATTTATATATATATATATATATATAAATAATATTTTTCAACTCATACAATTTGTTATTTTTGTAAACGTCGGAATTATAATCCCACAGGAAATACCATTCTCATGGGTTTTATTCAAATAATATAGCACCTCAAATATACTTTCCAGAAAAACATCATTATTCCCTGAGGGAGATCTTCAACAATTGAGATCAGTATACTTACCTCTCATCTTTTTATATACGTCACAGCACTATTTCAGAAATGTTCTCATGGCAGAACCTAGGTAAATTAATTGTAGTTGCCTCAATATATATTCTCCCTTGGTCATATAGCTGTCCCTCTACATGTTTTTATTGGTCGACAGTATTAATTTATTATTTCGAATTTATTGGGATAAAAGTATTCACACAGCTTTTGTTCGACTCATATCTCTGTTGAATATAAAAGTTCGAGATTATTAAAATTTGAAATATCTGGCTGAATATAGTGTATATTATAAAAAATGAATGTCCCTACATTCAATAGAGAAAGACTTGGTTTGAGATTTCTATCTCCACAGCTGTGTCTGATGCTTGCCCCGGTTTTTGTACAAAAAACGACTTACACACGACCCATAAGGCCAGACATCCCTCGCTTTTCTGAAATTATACTCCTGATTGCTTTGGGGTGAAGACTTCTACCTGAACTTCCGAGAAGTTTTCTTTCGAAAGCTCTTGCATATCTCCTATTGTGGTTGCTGAATCTACTATACTCACATGCAGCTTCGCATACCTGGGGATATCCTTCACAAACATCTATTTCGAATTCGAAGTCACTGATGGGCCGAAGGCTTAAAGACTGTAGAAGGGGGTGGGCCGTAAAACATTATCTCAAAGAAGACAAACTAATGAAAATCATACTGGAAAAAAATAATAACTATATTTACCAATTTCTCAACCGAAAGGACATTACAACTAAACACATACATTAATTCATTTTATTCGTGGTGTAAATTTATCGACTCTTAAAACTGTGTCCAAATGCGCGTTCATTAATCGTGATCTTGCTGTAGATTTGTTACCTTTCATCAAGGGAAATAATTGTTCACACTTATAGGTACTTCCACTGATGAACTTTATGGTGTGCTCATTAAGTGTGAAAACGATAAGTCACCAGGTTCTGATGGAATCCCTCATGAATTCTTTAGAAA
The DNA here is from genome assembly GCA_032362365.1 of Zygogramma bicolorata. Taxonomy (NCBI): domain Eukaryota; kingdom Metazoa; phylum Arthropoda; class Insecta; order Coleoptera; family Chrysomelidae; genus Zygogramma; species Zygogramma bicolorata. The sequence continues at coordinate 331,174 of JAVJAQ010000336.1, forward strand.
CCTTCCTTATGATTGGATTGGATCTAACAACTTTATTCAATAATATCATTGAGTCCGCTACAATTCCAAAGACATGGTGCAATATTACACTCACTATGTTACACAATAGAGGTCGCAAGACAATCCAGTAAACTTTAGAGATTTGGCGTTGGTAAATTGTTGGGGTTACCCTTTTGACTAGCATCATACTTAATAGATTAACCTTGTGAGTTGACAGTTAGGCATTCCAGTTACTTGTCAAATGACGAAATGAACCAATACGGCGGCATCTGCCCCCCCCCAAAAAAACTTTCGATGTTCGGTGTTTGCCATTCAGACATCACGTGATCTGGAATGCCTAATAGTAACATTTCACTAGGATTCCGTGCTGGAAGAGGTTGTGTGGACGATGTTTTTACTCTCAGCACGATTATTAACGTCCATATTAGGTTGAAACAGCGCAAACTTGTGCTATATTTGTAGATTTTAAAAGAGCCTTCGACTCTGTGAAATATTATTTAGGATTAAAATTGTTCAGCTTAGGTATCTCTGCTAAAATCCTCTGTGTAATAACATTATTTCATTGTCAGGCTACTGTCGAGGTCTCCGATGGTATGAGTAAACCCTGTTCGTTATTATTTGCGTTATTCATCGCTGACTTTGAATTTTTTTTGCCACAATGGAGCTCTTGGCGTGAACATTGACGATGAAAACGAAGGTTTAGCCTTATTATATGCTGATGACCTTGTCATTCTGGCTCATTCCGAAATCGATGTAAAATTCTGGGAAAATATTGTGCCTTCAATGAGTTAGTAGGTTAATTTTCGGAAGACAAAATAATGCAGTTTTGCAAAGGTGGCTTTCAGAAACCAAAATTTCATTTTTATTTCAATAACCAAATAGTTCTGTAACTGATAAATATGTATATCTAGGAGTTACATTTACCTTGACCCTTTCTACCATAGTCCATAGTCACTTCTAACGAGTTTTTCGATAAGAGTTCCTTTAGTTCCCAATAATATACCAGATGCGATTATTCGTTTGGAAAAAGGCAGAGTAAAAATTGCTTCCAATATATTCAAGATGACTCTCAATTGGATAGATACAATGTTTTCAATGGAAAGCCATCGGTATCCTAAACTCTGTTTACAACAACAACTTCGATTAGTCAATGGTGGTTATGCCAAATATAATTGGTTAATGCAGGTAAAACAGTTTTTTGTAGATATGAACAGTCTCGATTCATGGAGGAACCTAAGAAATATCAACATGAAATCTGAAAACAACTGTTAAGCAAATATGTTTTTTTATATTCAGATTCACACGAACGGGAAGCCCTGTATTGTTCAAAAAACACCGCGTGAATCAAGGGACAAGAGATACGACTCAACATTCACTTTGAATTTTTGAAGTTTGTAGACCTCAGAAAAACCTCTCTCGGCAAAGAGTTTCGAAGTAGTTGTTTTATTGAAAAGAGATCCCTGAGCAAGAGAGGTTCGACAGGTCTCCAAACTCACAACAAAGGGATGGGAATATTTTCATTGTCGGGTCATCCGTGTAGATACTGCCAAGGATGGAACGATTGATGACAATTCACAAGAGCATCGTCTGTGAAAATATCTATAGAAGAGAGATAAGTCTCCGACTCTTCTACGGTGCTCCAACAAACTGTCTATGAGCGAAGAATCATCATCGAGACGGATTGCCTTTCTCTGAATAGAATCAAGAAGCTTTAATGAATGTTTTGGTGCCGAGATCCATACATGAGAACTATATTCCAAGACAGGTCTTATCTGAGCTTTGTCGACCATTGAAAGCTGACGAAAGGTGGAGTGTTTCTTTGCACGAAATAGAAATTCAAGTTTCTGGGAAGCACCTTTAGCGATCGATCTCACATGGTTTTTCCATGAGAGAGTATTACTGACTCTGTACGAATAGTTACTCCTAACATGAATACTAAATAATGATAGATCAGCTTCCTTCTGGTATGGAGACTCTGGGAGAGAAACTAGTATGGAGAGTACAGTCGTCCGCAAAACTATGCACTGAACAAGATGTTTTCTGTAGTAAATCATTGATATGAAGCAGAAACAAAGTGGGTGCCAGAACTGAACCCTGTGGAACTCCTGCATTTATTGGGAGAATATCAGATGATACTCCATCAACCACCAGTTACAGAGACCTATCAGACAAGGAACTCTTTGATAAAGCACACAACTGAGGAAACAAACCATAAGAAGGCAGTTTAGAAAGGAGACCCCTATGCCAAATTCGATCAAATGCTTTTGAAATGTCAAATGCAATAGCTAACGTTTCTCCGAATACTTACATGACTCTGATATTTATACTGCATTCAATTCCTAGTTTATGTTCATATATAACTTATTCGATATATCAAGTATTCCTAGTCCTCACTTAAGATTGAAATTACCTATCCAGTTCACTCGTACTCTTGCTCAATTGCGTATGGCAACTGAATTCACGATTAAATTCACTTCAAATGGCATTGTTTACAAAATTGATCCAAACTTAGTATGTTCTGTATGCAATGCGAACCTAAAAGAAAAAGAGACACTTATTCACATACTCTTCGAATGTCCCATATATAGTGTAATGAAACAAAATGTCCCTTGTCTTCAGGAAATTGAATCATTAATAGCTGCCCTTCGAAATATCACTATTCCTGATGCTAAATCAATCTCTGCCTATATTTGGAATATTATCAAGCTCCGGTTATTCATTCTAACCGAATTATTCAAAATAGGTCACAACATATAATTGCTTTTTTTAAGTAATACTTTCAAGTCCATTGTATATCTTTCTCATTTGGTCTCAACCCTGTAATGTTGTTATTATCAGTATTAGATTACTACATTCAATTCATTATGTTAGTTTTGTAGTATATTCTTTTCTCACTTGTATTCATTGCTGTAACCTTTGTTTCTGAAGCAATTAAATTCATATTAATTTTCTTTGAGATTTTCACCCCAATGAGGTTTGCAAAACCGCGGTAGGTATTTCGCTATACAATAACTTCTTCAAGCAGTAAATTTGGTTTGAGAAGCTATTGTGATGCTGAAAAAGTGTCGCGGGTTTGTCACCCTTTTTACGGTAAAAATTTTAGCGGAACTGTATGAATATTTTTCAATGTGATTTTTCATCAAATATTGACGTGTTAGTCAATCTTGAATGTATTGAATCATATTTTCTCAAATTATGGCATGACTACAAATTAAAATGCAACTGTTGGGATCAGGACCTCTTTGAGGAAGAAACATGTGATCAAAAACAGCTCAATGATATATTTTTCATTACGGTAACGGAGAAATGTCTCTTCCAGGGTCACTTTAGGTGGATTCTTTTCTTCTTCTTCTTCTTTCTTTTCATTCCTCCTAACCCAGTCTGAGGTTGATCTCCGTTTTTTTCCGTTATTTTCTAATTCATCATGTCGTATTTTCTAAAAATTATATTTCAGCAGAATTTTATGTGTCCTTCTGATCTTTTCTACAGAAAAAGTAAAAAATTTCATATGGGACAATTATATATATATATATATATATATATATATATATATATATATATATATATATATATATATATATATATATATATATAGAATTTTGATTCATATTCTCAAAAAAATCATCAATCATTTATATGACACAAGAAATGAAAATAATTTGACTTGAAAAGGTAAATCATATAAAAAAATAGCTACTAGGAATTTTATATATATCATACCGAGAGTATATTATGCGATGTTTTGCCAACTCATATTAAAAAAATCAAACCCTTCTCCTTCAGAACAGAAGTGAGAGAACGGTTATTAACAACTGATCGATGTTTTTTCTGAAATCTCATGAATCAATGATTCATTTCACAAAAAAAATTTAATAATTTTCTTGTTCGTTAATTAATGGTATCTTGGTATTTTATTGAATGACATACCTTACAACAAGTAAAGCTCTTAATGATTTATTCATACAAATGTATATAATTACAACATTTCTTTTTCGAATTTATTCATGAATAAATTCTATTATTATTTGGGAATTTTTGCATATCTTGGGTTTGAACTCTTTGATTTTTGCATTAGGGTCTTTTTCACGAATTGATCTCAAGGGGCTGAAACTGATTTTCTCAATCCTTCCTGACCATATCATTCGAAATTGACAAACCAGCACCTTTCACCTTCTTAACACACCGACTTTTTTGAAAACAAAACAGTTGGTAGATGCCAGTCGATGTCGCCTTTTACCAATTGAATAAAGGTTCGACTAGTTGAACTCAATGTTCTGAGTTGATTTCAATGAATGGCGTTTTTCAAAGAGTGTATTTTTTCCTGCAGAGTTTCTGTTGTTGATCTGAATGATTGGGGTCGTCTACTAATTACTTCTTTGATTGGGTACCAGTTGATATAATTCATCTTCATTCATAATTTCTGTATGTTATTGAACTAGAACTTTATCTTGCGAACATATACACAGAGTTTGAGAAATTATATAAAAACGTAGGTTAATATTCAATTGTTATGAATAACTTGAACTGGAGCCTTATTGATATTTGTGTGAAATATAAATATTCTCTTCTCCTCGAACCAAAACCAGTTTTTGTTGAAGTAGTGTTATACGCCACCGTATTCATTCACCATTCGGACCAATATATATTTGCATTCACTTCTCTGATTACGTCAAATGTATTTTTGTTCTTAAGATATTTAATATGGTATAATATCTAGAACGTGAAACTCTAATTGGTTATTGATTTTTTTCCATGAAGTTTTCTTGTCTCTCTTCATTAACTTTTTTCCTCATCCAACTCCAACTATTTCGATTTTTGAATTTATGAGTTTTCAGGAGTTTTTCATTCATTTCATTTTCGAATTGTGAATAGTATTGTATCAACATTGCTTGGTTCATAGACCAAACTTTTCATTTATCTCTTTCTTTTATTCCAAGGAATTTTCCACGATGCTAATCAATGAATCGTTCAATGGTTGTGAAAAGGAAATCAAAACATCAGAGTGATCAGGAAATATTCTTCGATTGAAATTGAAGTTTAATACTGATCAATAACAGATCCATCTGAAAATGTACCTTCTCCATTCATCTATGGAATGATTTTTCCGAAAGTTTACACACGTCACAGATAAAGATATATACCCTTTCTGAATAGAATATTCAAAGATATTGATTGGTTCCGGTAAAAAGTTGTGAACTTCTACGGCTACTGAGAAAAAGACTTCTGGATAATAAAGGCTTTGTGGGAGAAACACAATACGTTTCGGAAAAAGTAGTGGAAGGCGACGCATGTTGGGTCCTTTCAGAAAGTTCGCTGCGAGGTAAGTGAGAGAACTGAAGTTTTTGAAGAAAAAACGGGCCAGGCGTAATTGAAATGATGAAATGTGAACGAAAATTATCGGTCTATGTTATATTGCTATTTTGGTATGGCGCTCCAGGGCAACTTTTTGGAAGTGCATTTATAGCTTTAGTTGAAGAGAGAGCGGAAAAACCTTTAGAAATACCCAATTAGTTGCACCGCCAGGACTAAACATCTGAGCATATTCATTAGGAGCATATGTTCCGCATGTTGTCCTTGTCAATCCTTTTTTTTCGTGAGCCGTTATAACGTTGATGAAGATGATCATTGATCATATCTACATTCAGATTTTCCAAAAATACTCTCACGAAAATAGTAGAGTTTGTTGGTTTTCTTATCGGCTGTGACTCATACAGGTGCATAGGTATTACGAATTAACGCTTCACAATTCCTTCATTAATCATTTAAAAAAATTGCATTTTATATATACTAGTTAATAGTGTTGAAAAGCGAGCATCCTAACGAATACAAGTTATACGTATGCGTCTCACCGCAAAAGGGGCGCGAAATATTTTCAAGGTCATAGGCGGCAAAGATATAAAATACCTTCACATGCATTCAAATGCTAGAATTGTTTATGAAAACTCCTGTTTCGTGTCAATGAATATTCCATATTTTGCAAGTTTCTATGATTTGAATGCACACATATTCATCATATGTTATTGGATAGTCTTTCTATGAGTGTAGTCCAGTGCAAATATGTACCCACACAACACATAGACATCCAGTGGATATCTGATGGATATCTATTTAGGATATTTTGGACATCCGATGGACGTATAGTTTTTATCCAAAGAATATTCAATGGACGTCCAATGGATATTCTAGGCCACCAACCTGTACGTCTATAAAATATCCTTCATGGACATCCATGAGATATCCATTATGGACATCCATAAGAATTCCTTCATGGATACCCAAAAGATATCCATCATGGATATCTACAAGATATACTTCATGGACATCCATGAGATATCCATCAAGAACGTCCATAAGATATCGTTCATAATTCTACATAATTATTTGTGCAATTCTTACAGAGAAACCAACCTAGATTGAGACGTGAAAAAGTGCTGCACACTTCTTGGACAACGGATTATAGTCAGTAATATATCCTGTGATAAGGCACTCAACGTGACCGTATGTGCAATTCAAAATGTTCTGCTAGATTGGTTTCGCTGTATTCAAAAAGTTTAGACAAGCTAAGATAAACTGTAAAGTGGTAGACGAACGATTAAAAAACTTATGTCGTTAATAAGAATTTTTTATTTTTTCTTTCATTACTTTTCAAACAAAATACTTGATATAGTTTAAATTTGAAAAATAGTTTGCCAAGAGTTCCCAACAGAAAAGTTATTGATGAATTTGAATAGTTCTCAATTTGAATAACATGAATATATTACTCGACAATTCACTTCAAAAAAGTTCACGTTCACGGTAAATGCTAATGATCACAGTTTACAATTATTAACTAACGCACCACTATCTTTCGTTTCTTTATAAACACAATTATTGCACAATGCACACCACAACGCTTCAACTCAGTTCAACATAATTTTTTCAAACCGACCCAACACTCAACGACTCTCAAAATTACGAAATTTGACAGACGCCATAGACGGTTGCACGTCAGTAAACCGAGTCAAGGTGAGTTCACAATGCAGCGCTTTTGCTTTTCGCGTCGCGCGTCACATCTTCTGAGGTGACGCTATATTCAAATATTATTTAAATGAAGGATAAAAAGTCAAATATATCAACTTTCTTGCTGGAATGTCCATGTAAATGGCCCAATCACGTTGCCAATTCGTAGGGTGCCACTGCGGAAGAAACATTAATTATTTATACAATAAATGTACGAAATGGATGGATATCTTTCATGGATATCCATCGTGGATGTCCGAAAGGATATCCATTTTGTACATCGTATGGATATTTTTTACTGGATATCCTATGGATATCCAAAATTGGACCAAGGCTATTCCGACATGAATTGGACGTCCATAGGATATCGGGTGCTGTATGGGTATATATTGAGGGTGATGGATTTCATCTGGAAGAATCTAATTGTTTATGAAAACCACAATATAGTTTTTTATATTTTTTCCTATCGAAAGGAGCTCGTGCTCACAGGACCAAGCTAATATTTCGGTAGTGCGTTTTCTATTTTAGCAGTAGGTTGGAAAACCTACAAGACTCAGTTGGCGTATTCGATAAACAGACCCTCAATGCTAACGTTCATATCTCGACATTCAACTTGTGTCCATCGGCCAGAAAAATTTCTGGCCGATGTGGCAGTGGGGCTACAACACGGCTACCAACCGATACCCTTTTTTTTTCGGTGATACCTTGGAGCTTATCCAATATCCCAGGACCATTAAAAAGAGTCGAATAACTTCTAAACGTTCGAAACTAACGCCAATAGTCTATGTAGGAAAATAATGGAATTTGTGTAAGACCTTGCATGCCTTCAGCGTATCTCAAATTTTTCGATTATTGTTCTTTTGTTTATGTATCCCCAGCTATGGTTTTATAAGCGGTATATTTTGGAATATTTCCACTAAAGTTGTCATCATATTGAATTATGAAACTATCGGATATTCACCACCTCTAGTTCTTCATTTATCGTAGAAACAGTTTGCAAAAAGACATTCTTAAACGAGTTTTCGTTAGAATTATATCTCTTGTTGTTTCTATGGATCAGATTTAATATTTGTAGGGAAATTTTCAATTTCAATCGATCTTTGTATGAAATTTTTTGAGATATTCTTATTCTATACATACATAACGATCAGTTGTTTCAGTATACCCCGAGTTCTGTTTCAAGTAACTCAAGTACCAGACAAGTTGAAACATTCACAGCTTCTTCTTGGAATGCTCCCAGATATCTAAGTGGTATATTATGAAGCTCAGAAAATATTGGTCCTCCAGATCCTAGTAGTTGAGCTTTGTAACATTATATTAATTATAAAGAACGGTAAGTACATTTAACCGATCGAAGATAATTGGCTTTTGCTTAACGTTCGTGAAGGTTATGGAGTTTTTTGCACGATCCTAGAACATTTTCTCTGGATTCAAATAAATTACTTTCCAGCTAATAACTGAGAAGTGTAAAATGCCATTTATATGTAATTTTGTGACACCATTTTTTTGTTGTCCAAACTGCATTAATTATCAAAAATCAGACGGACTCTTGGAGACGTTTCTGTTATGAAGACGTCGCGCGCTGGTAAGTGCTTGAGGCATCAGCAAGTGAATTAATTACGATATGGACAAGATTCTGAGACGACTGGGAGGATTTCAGTCTCAGCCAGGCCTTTTGCGCCTCATCCAAGAATTTACTGGAGTATTTCAATCAAGAAATGTTTTACATCTTTTCATTATATTATCGAATTATTTCCCCTGCAGATGGACAACTTTTAACAAATCGATATTTTATTAGGTTCATATTCTATAAGAATGATATCAAATTAACAACAAAATTACACAAAACAATAACCAATCTTATTCTTTGGCTAGATTATATGAACTTTATTCCATTATTACAATAACTTTGGGAATGATACATCATTATCAACTTACAAGTCAATCTCAACCGTATGTTTTCCTAGCAAATTTTTGAGGAGTTATCGATGAAGGAAACGTATCGGGTTTGTAATCAGGAACACGATTATATTTCATGATGATTTAGATTTTGTTCGTATTACCCTGTATATTTCGTTAAAGCAGAAGAGTGACGCAAAATGTCCCAACTGATGATTTTTCCACTTGTGAAATAGGTTTCTGTTATCATCGATTTTATAATGTTTTTATAAAGACGAAAATCTGTCTTGGCGAGGGATAAAAAGTAATAGGATTTTAATAATGAAGAACAATATTGTCCAGAAAAGATATCAGAGGACTTACTAGAACGTATTTCCTCTGATAGGCCTTGGAGAAATCGGTTATGTACAGTACGATTCTCAGGTTTGTGTTAATATACCCGAATAAATAAATATTACAGAGATTTACTTTTTCAACAGTTGTTTTTTCGAGCAGCCATCCCTTTGATACAGCAAGGTATGTAACTTCCATTGATATATTGATCTTCAAAACAAATCCGTTGTCACTGTCAGATGCATTTTGAAATATATATAAATAATAATCTTTTCTGGAGACATCTCTTGACTGACCACCCGGAACAATATTCTAATATTTACCGCTGATGACTGATAGTCATTGAATATGTAATAGTCGTATATGAAAACTTGAATATTATTTGGGACAGATATACAGTTTGATAATAGTAGATAAAATAATTTTCCTGAATCGGTATACCTGCAGTAGATTCGACGAATAAAAATATTCACATTGAACTCAGTTTTTAATAACAGAAACTAAACAGTTTGCGCATGCCTGAAAGAAGTAGGCAGAAAGGGTTATTCCAATTCCTGATTTTGGATGGCCTAGATAGGAAAATTCGAAAATATTTTCTACGGTATCAAGTGCACCCGTAGGAAACAGGAATTAGAATAATCATTTCTGGTCCTCTTCTTTGGAGGATGCAGACCAATCAATTCCTGCAAAAAAAAACAAAAAAAAATTGCCTTGAATGATGATTCCTAACATTTCAGTATCATTTTATTGAAAGATATTCTTTAGGGATTCACACAGAAGGGTGGAGGTTGTAGTGAGAAAAAACATGATACCAAATATTCATGTATTTTTATAGATCCATTAGAAATTGATAAATAAATGAAATTAAAATTATTCTCTCAATATAAAATGAAATCTCACTCTACACAATTTATACTTTCCTGTGGAAAATGTGATATTTGAAGTACCTTATTTATTGTTTCTGCTGAATCTGCTGAAAATATTCTGCAGATTTTTGAATAATCATCATTCTGATACATAATTAAACCTGAAAGTAGGTGATGGAGTGCTTTGCATCAATGGAATTGACTGTAATCGTTTCATTGACCTGTGGATGCATCTCTATAATTCCCTTTTCTATATCAGTGCATTTTATTTGAAAAGCATAGAAATATTCATTGAAAGCAATTGAATCTATTTCTTTATGAATGAAACATACTTCTTCAGTTGGACTAACTATTATGAGAGATTAGGCAAACTTGATATAACATCTTGAAGGCAGTTAACTTCTTTTTCGATGTGGATGATATATTTGAAGGCTGAATTTTCTCTGAATGTGTGACTTAGCTTCAATTGATGTTTTTTGGCTGATGTCTGAGTTATATTCAGTCTAGAAGCCACCACATTAGCAGATTTTTTGAATTCCTGGTGTTTAGATTCAAATCGTAAAGTTGAAAAATGTTCAAGTGGCCCAACTTTTTCCATCATATATGGATAATACAACAAATTGTGGTGTTTGGATTTTAAAGGTGACATGAACAAATGTTTATACATTGTGTAATGTGCAGTAACATATTTGGTTAATAGCCTGCACTTCTCGATGGAAACAGTAGAAGATAAAATTATATCTAGAATCCTTCGTAGAGATTTCCAATCTTCGTTATGTACAGGAACTGAATTTCCAAAAATCAATCCAAAGTATAGAATCGAACATTTCAGAACTGGAAATATTGATTTACTTTTTCCTCAGATTTTCGGGTGATAACAGAGGTGGTTTATTTATAATATACTGTTTTCCGTAGTCAAAATATTTCATAGCCGTGTTCAGAGTAAATATACAATTTTTCAATGAAGACAAAGTAATGAAATAACTCAATAATATCAAAAAGAGCAATTCGTTCAGATCAAGAGCTATATCAATTGAAATTTTTTTATTTACGTGCAATGTTGGTACTCTACAGTATCACCCTCATTCATCTTACAAAATCTTCAAAAATACATGACCCGAAAGTTCTCTGTGAAACCTAATAGCTTATTAAGACCCAAATTATCCATGATGCCAGATAGAACCTGCTCGTTTTTTTCCCCATAAACATTTATGCTAATTCCATTTTCTTCCAGTTGAATCAATTCATACATTAATTTTGAAAATATGACTTTACCACCAAACTATTCGAGATCAGAACTATGGAAAAAGAGTGCTAAAAATACATTTCATCTACACCCGTACTCTATTAATACACGTATATGCCCACAACCCGTTTTATAATGAAATCCATTACGACACAGATTTTGAGATAATAAGATCCCTGAATTTGTAACTGAATACTATTAGAAGAGTACTCAAAATTATGTTGAGTTGTCAACAAAATTTTTGCACATTTTTTTAATAGAAGATTTAGTTATCTCATACGGAATGTCTGAATATAACATTTCTTACATCTCGAAAATACTATGTATGTATATGTATAATATGTTTCGTCAGAAGCTTCTTTTGAATGTCCGATTCGACAAAGTCAATTGACGTCGAAAAATTTTCCACTTTTATATTTTATATTTATTTATCATATATATTGATCGTTTATACAATTTGTTGCTGCTCGAATACATACATTCCTTCATCGTAAAAAAAAAGTAAACTTGGCTCCAGCTATAATTCACAAAAAGATTCAGTTGAGATGTCACAACACAAACCGTCAAAAAAAGGCAGTCCACCTCCTTTCCTGACCCCGAAGAAATTTTCACATGTGTCATGTCCAGAAGAGGTTTGAACATCCACTTGAGGAAAATGCACGGTTTATCGTCACAAAACCTCGTTACTTCCATCAACACCGATTTCCCGCATCAAGTTCAAGACTTATCTTCAGAAATCTTGAATGCTCATCTCGTTTTTCTCAAGGAAAACATATATGTAGTAAGAAGAATACCAAGATCTGCTAGAATGGTTGCTGCTGAAGCACTTTCCGATTGCATAGACACATGCCTGAAGTTTAACACTCTGGAATCATGGAGACATTTGCTTCATTTCGCATATAAGTCCTTTCGATTACCATCTTCTTCTCAAGACCGCAAAGACTCGATAACTTCTATTATCAAGAAAAATATAATAGAGTCACATGATCAAAAATTTGCTGTAGGAGAAACTATTTTTCCAAAAGATTTCTCAAAATCCAAATCGATTCTTTCCAAACTCATCACAAATAAGGTATCTGATGGTGATCTCAGTGCAGCAATTAGAATTATAACTTCAACTGACAGTATTGCACCATTTGATGATGAAACTTTATCTGAACTCCGATCAAAACATCCCGCTGTCACTTCTCCTATCGTTTTTCCATATACAGTAAGTGAAAACGTGACTCTCCAAGTTAGTGAAATGGATGTTTTCCATGCTGTAAAATCTTTTCGAGACCTTCACACATTCATGATCTTTTATCACGAAGCTCCGGATCTAAAGGTGAAAAACTTCTGACATCATTAACAAATTTATGTAATTTTTTGCTCAATGGTAAAGTAAACTCGAATATAGTTCATATTCTCTATGGAGCATCATTGATCGCTTTGAAAAAGAAAACTGGTGGCATAAGACCAATTGCTGTTGGCACATTCTTCAGACGACTCGTAGCGAAATTATCCTGTTCGAAAATGAAGGATTATTTGGGAGACTTGTTCCGGCCTGTTCAATTCGGTTTTGGAACTTCTTGCGGTTGCGAAGTAGTGGCTCATGCTGCCCGACTGTTTTTGAATCAACATCCGAATCCAGATTCTAAAATATTTTTGAAACTCGATTTCAAGAATGCTTTTAATATGATTCATAGAAATATCATTTTGGAAAAAGTCAGTGAAAAGTTACCTTGTCTTCTCCCTTTCATCGTTCAATGTTATCATAAACCAACTTATTTGAATTTCGGAAAAAGTGTAATCTCATCAGAAAGAGGAGTACAACAAGGGGATCCTTTAGGTCCCGCTTTGTTTTGCTTGTGCATTAATGACTTAGCAAAGTCCATATCATGTGATTTCAATTGTTGGTATTTGGATGATGGATCTATAGGTGGTAACACTTATCGAAGTTTTGGAGCAGTTCAAAAATATTATTTCTGCCTCTGAGAAAATCGGTCTGGAACTCAATTTCAACAAATGTGAATTGCTTCATTTGAAACCATTGAAGAAACAAGTTTTACTAGAATTCAACAGATGCACTCCTGGTTTGAAGATTGTTGATAGAACTAATTGTCACTTCTCGGTACACCTCTCTCGGAAGAACATCTTGCTGAATGCTTGAATGAAAAAATTGATTGTTTAAATTTAGCAGCATCTCGTATCGAGTCTCTTCCTTCACATATTGCATATTTTCTTCTCAAAAATTGTCTGGCAATGCCCAAACTGATGTATATACTGAGATGCAGTCCAATCTGGCGATGCCCTAAAGAACTGGATATTTTTGACCAGACAGTACGTAAGATTTTTGAAGTTATTTCTAATAACAATTTCGATGAAAAGGCTTGGAATCAGGCAACTCTTCCTGTTAACATGGGTGGATTGGGAATCAGAAGTGCTTCTTTCCTCGCCTTACCAGCTTTCTTATCTTCCTTCAACCGCGTATACAAATATTTTAATTCGATATTTCCTTCTGTGTTTTCTAACATAAAAGATTCATTTTATTCTGAATGTGAAGAGAAATGGCTCTCCGGAGGAAATTTCTCTATACCAAATAACAAAGGTTCTCAGAAGCTTTGGGATATTCCTCAAATAAATTTCAAATTAGAGCAACTTCTTGACTCAGCAAAGAACTCTCCAATTGATATGGCTCGACTCAAGGCTGTCATCAAAAAAAGAATCTGGTGCTTGGCTCGATACACTTCCTGTTTCTTCACTCGGAACATAACTAGATGATGAGTGTTTCAGGATATAAGTTGGAGTTCGCCTGGGCTGTTCTCTTTGTGTGAGTCATAAGTGCAGATGTGGTGCTTATGTTGATGAGAAAGGTCTCCATGGTTTGAGTTGCAGATTCAGTTCTGGACGATTTTCTAGACACTCCACCTTGAATGATCTTATCAAACGGGCTCTATCAACAGCTGAGATTCCTTCGGTTTAGGAATCTTTCGTGAGGATGGAAAACGTCCCGATGGAATGTCGCTCATTTCTTGGAGTCGTGGAAAACCTTTAGTCTGGGACTTCACTTGTTTCGACACTTTTTCGAAAACACATTTAGAAGCAACATCCAGGTCGGCAGGAGGAGCCGCTGAATCAGCCGAAAAATCTAAAATCAAAAAATATATATCATTGCAAAATAACTATATTTTTTATCCCATTGCAATTGAAACTCTGGGAGTTTTCGGAAGATACGCTTCAAAATTCTTCGAGTCTGTTGGTCAGAAACTGATAAAAATTTCGAATGAACCTAGGGCAAAACATTATCTTATACAAAGAATCAGTATCACCATCTAAAGAGGGAATACTGCTTCCATTCTTGGGACTATTACCAGACCAAATCGTCAAATGGCTTTGGATTCTGATGAACTAAAATTTTTCCCGAATAGTGCTTCTTCATCTTTCATTTTCGCCCCTGGAGAGAAAAATATTTCGTCAAGAGTTGTCCAATCTCTATTTGAAAATTCAAAATCACATGTTCCACCGATTCAGGCCAAAAATGCAGATAATCGAGCAACACACAATATTGGGAATATTCGTTATGACTGTGCTATCCAGTGTTTGTCTTGGAAGGGCTCTGCAGACGATTCATCTTTCGGTGGCAGATCACGGGACGACAAGGTCGGACTCTCAAATTTAGGCAACACGTGCTACCTGAACAGCGTACTCCAAGCGCTCTTCATGACGAAATTGTTCCGCAACGAGGTGTTGCAACGCGAAATTGGACGATCACATTTGTTTGACAGGCTGCAGGAGTTGTTCGCCTTGCTTCAGTTCTCGACGAGGTTCTTCGCGCCTACCGATGTACTGCGCGAAGCGAAGCCGCGAAATTTCGAGCAGGGCCAACAGCACGACAGCTCCGAGTTTTTGTGCATCTTGCTGGAGCGCGAAGAGGAGAGAAAGTACGGAGGGGCGAGAGAGGGGTCGACGCCCAAGTAAATGAACCCGGAAGGTGCCGAAGGTGAAGCGGCCTCTTCAGTAATGTCAACCTTGGTGCAGCAATCTTTTGTGGGCAAGACTTTAACTTTATCACGATGCGTAGAATGCGGCACCAGAAGCGAGAGATGCGACAATTTCAGAGAGCTGCAGCTGTCTTTCACCAACCACTCGGATAACCAAACTGTGCAAACGCTCCTGGATTACTACCTACAGCCCGAGAAGTTGGTTGGTGACAACTAATACCGTTGTGACTTCTGCAGCCGATTGACGGACGGCGAGTGGTTAACGAACATCGTCGAAGCTCCCGCAAGGGTTATACTTACCTTGAAGCACTTTAGGTACGATCCGGCGTCTCACTAACACGTCAAGCTCTTGCAGAACGTCTCGTGGGACGAGCACCTCTTCCTGAACAATTACCGCTACGAACTGTACTCTGCGGTGGTACACTGCGGCTCAAGCTTGGATTCCGGTCACTACTACACGCTGGCCAGGGAGAAGAAGGGATGGTACAAGTTTAACGACTCCTTGGTCTCCAAGGCGACGCAAGATGACCTAAGTCGCTTTTCGCCGTCTGATACACCGTACATACTCTTCTACAATAGGGAAGATGTGTCAGATGTGGACGATCTGCCGTACGCTATGTTGCCTCCCAAGTTGCAGTTGCTACTTCACAACGACAGTTTGGAGCTGGAGCACAAGACAGCGAGACCGTCTTCGAAACTGTACGACATCAAACACAAGAATGACGTTGCAGGCAGATTTTCCTCGACTTCGAGCAATATATTTTAATTTTGTTTTTATATTTTGATTGATTCGTTGTTTATTTGTATTTATATCATTTTATACTCTGAAAAAATTATAAAGCATGCGAATTGTATAGTGGAATTAGATCTCTTCACAACGTTTCAATGGACTCCATTGATACCATTTTTATTATTAAGAACAATCCTGTTCAGGATTGAATATTGTAATGTTTCAATACGTCCAAGTTGTTCCTTGGAAACATTTTTATTTTTATGGCTACAGCTCTTGTACACCTGACAAGTGAGTAATCTCAAATTTTCATTTCAACCATTTTGCTAATTAATTATAAAGAATTTTCTATTTATATATCACAAATTTCAAGCGTGATATATATATATATATATATATATATATATATATATATATATATATATATATATATATATATATATATATATATATATATATATATATATATATACATATATATACCATCGTCACTACAAGATTCAATAGGTTCTAGGATGATAAGGACTCCAGCGAAAATTAATGCACGTGTGATGACATTTTTGACTGCCTGATGATGTGAAAAACGGCCAGTACTAAATTTCTCTGCTATCAACTCCCGAATCACATGACTGACTGTACCACGTTTCATGGTTGACAGGTCCGCGGATAACCATGCTACTGCTCCTGAAATATGGACTAGGGAATAACCACTGAGGAATTCTGTGATTAGGTCCTTATAGGCCCTGTTTCTTATTCTTCTACAATAAGAAAAACAATGATGTGGAGTCCACATCCTGGAACCAAGACGAAAACCTATGGCGACTCTGAATGATTCATTATCAATGAGCGTACCACGACGGAAGGGAGGTGAACATTCAGCCAAGCTCCCGACTGCTTCAAGGAAACAGCGTTAATATCTGCTTTTCAGTAGAGATAGTGAAACTGAGCAAATTGTTCAAATGCAATCATGATTGATGTTGTATACTGAAATATTATTTATGAGATGGCTATACCTATTGTTTGAAAGAATGTGGGAATGAATGTTGTTGATTAGTAGATATCATTTTAAATAGACTTTTTTTATAGAATTCCGTCACAAATTCAGGGATTTCTTAATAATCCACAAAATCTGGTCTTTTGAGTTATTCTTAGTAGGAACCAGAGACTATGAATGATTCAAAAATACGGCAAGAAACATGACTGTACAGCTATGAGAGTGGGAGGTGGAGGAGGTGGTGTCCACCAATGGTTCCACTTAGCGTTCGCATATAGGAGGGGTTGATATGAAGCAGGACCTTGACGAACACCTGCATTTTTTGAGAGAATATCAGATGATACTCCATTGACAACCACATACAGAGACCTATTATACGAGAAACTCTTCAACAAAGCACAAATCTGAGGGACAAACCATAAGATGGCAGTGTAGAAAGGAGACCCCGATGTCAAACTCGATCAAACGCTTTTGAAATGTCGAGTGCAATAGCTAACGTTTCTCACCGGTTGATCTTTGATGTCGACAACGATCATTAATTATTCCTGATTCCTCCAGATATTTGATAATCTTCTGACAGGAGGTAAAAACCAATCTATACGGAAGGTTGAATAATTCACAAAGTACTGGTGTCCATTCGAGGATCTTGTTTGTTTTCAGGTAAATATTTCTTATATTTTTTTGGTGAAAAATTATTTTGGGCATATGATTGTCGACAGGCGTGATATTCAGAGGTTCTTCTCCCGATGAGTCCAAAGTATAATTTCCAGCAAACATATTAGCTAATATATCCGCTTTTTGTTGGGCAGTGGTAGCTTGTGATTCATCCTCTCTGGTTGAAGGGGTAAATGAACTGAAAGTGAACTTTTCAGCTACAGCTTTACCAAATGATAAAAACGAATGAGAACCGTTTGGACATTCAACAAGTTTTGAAAGAATTCTATGACTATATGTTCCTAGAGCAGCTTCAATTGTTGTACTACTCCTTTTTCTTGTGTTAACATACTAAGATCTCGTTTCTGAACTTGGATTGTGGCGCCTGCGATTGAATGCCGCTTGTTTGAATGTGACAACCTTAGAGCAGCTTTTATTGAACCATATTTTCTGAGACTTTGGTATCATTGTACCACTTGGAATGAAGAGTCAAACCACATCACGTCAAAATATTTTGTTTCCAGACCCCCTTTGCGTTGACACTATAAATTGGTATAAATCATTCCTAGCGTATGCAAAAACACCACCTTCGATTTTTTGAAACGAAAGCGAGAATAGAATTCATTACCTGGGCGGAGCATATGTACCCCATTCGTATTTGAATCGACCTGAGTCAGTTGAAATAAAAATATCAGGTTTTTCGGTTCGTAGATCACATGATGCACATCATTGATATATTTATTCATTTCACGAATAATACATTAATCGTTTCTCGATACTTGGATGAAGGACCCCCCTCGAGTACCTTCCACCCAGAAATCCAATTGGGAAGGTATTTTAGTTCCGGAGTTTTTCACTCTGAGAAACATTATCATCATTTTTCAAATTCAATAATTGGGAGAAACCGGAAATATCAGCCTAAAATTATTCTTTCAGTTGCCTTTTACGACAGACAGATTTTACCTCAGGGATTCTTATTTGATAACATACGTAACCAGTAACATAAACGGACGTCAACACCAGCTGAACACTCGATCGCATACCATACAGGGTGAACTTGAATTAAAGTATGAATTAGTATTTTCTGTGCTGAAAAAATCAAACTTCCAAGGATATGAAACTGAATATTTTTGAATTAACAATCCTATACCTGAATGGTGAATTATGTTTATGAATAATATCTCCGTCCTCTTTGTCACAATTTTTTTTTCCAAAAACAACATGGCAATCACTAATTCAGATACTTGCCCCCTCTCAGTCTGCTACAGTCACAATTTTTCACCATATTTTTGAATTCCAATTCTGTTTCCAAGGCGTGAATCCCGAGTTACACTGATTTATTTTTATTCCAGTTTCATTCGAGCGATATGAATTATTACATATGTGCTGAACTGCGACACAACGCCAATATTGTACATAGATTCAATTATACAGTGTAGCCTCTAGGTATATAACGTTAGAAATAATTTCAATAATCTTTTGCCTCTGCTCCTAGTCAGTGTTTCAGATCACCTGGAATGTTCTAATTTTTATATGTGGTCCATAAACTATACCAAAATGAACGGAGGGGACCAGCGTCGTAATCTTATGCGAGCAGTAAGACAGGGACTCCAAGGAAAGAGTGTGGTATCCATTCTGTCTTATTGAGACATATTTGAGTAATATTTAATTTTTATTTGGATGTCCATAATCCAATCTGTGAACGTTGTTCATAAAAAACGTGATACTCAACTCCAAACACCTTCTTTAGCAAGATCCATTTTTGAGATCATACAAAATGGTTAAGGCTTTCGCGGCCGAGGTTATTAGTGTAACTACTTCTCTTCGGGCTTGAAGGCCGCCGTACTTTGGAATTTCTTCCTGACGTTTCGCTAGCGCGAGTGGCCAGCTTCTTCAGAGGCTTACTCATCTCCGATGACTAAACATTTCGATTTCTCAAGGCGTATTTATATACAGACTAGCTGCATCGATATAAATACGCCTTGGGAAATCGAAATGTTTAGTCATCGGAGATGAGTAAGCCTCTGAAGAAGCTGGCCACTCGCGCTAGCGAAACGTCAGGAAGAAATTCCAAAGAACGACGGCCTTCGAGCCCGAAGAGAAGTAGTTATACTTTGGGGTCATAGTTATAGCTTATTCAATCCATCTTGGCTCAGAAATAATGACGTATATGCCCAGCAATCTCTTTGAAGTTGAGTAAAATTAAAAAATACCTATTATATGTGTTCACTGTGTGGAAATTTACTCATAGTAGGTGTTTTTCTTTCGTCATGGTCTGCACTACCAGTGTGCAACTGGAAAAGTAGCTGTGTTTGTGCCAAGATGGATTGGATAAGCTGTATATGTTTTCAAAGTCTGGGTACTATTCATTTAGATGAACTATTTCGAATATTTCAGTCCGTAAGCTGAAATATCTCATGTTAACTAGAACATTTTTTTTTGATTCCTATGAGTGGGTAACTCGAGTGCACCTATCCAGATGTGCTACTTGAATCGGAAATACTACTACGCTTGATAAAATTTATTGCAAAGCAAACAGAAAGTAATTGATTTCGATGACGATAAACTGGAGTCTGATTTATGTATATCATTCATATTTCCATCAGATATTCCATGATAACAAAAGATTCAATTGCACACAAGCCTAAATGTATTTGTATTCATCAATGATATTCCATTTGGTGATGATAAAGTGATTCTAATTAATGAAAATCTTTACGTTATAAATAGAATCCCATGATAATAATTTTATTAGTGGAATTAAAGGACTTTTATCATCTACTCAGTCTTATTGATTATTTGTGTTTCTAGGAAAAACCAATGAGAATATTCCAACTTTTTCCATCTCTAGATATTTCATAAGCATTTTTTATCATTTATAAATAATGGAGTTGGTGTAACCCATTAGCAAAAGAGAGGTTTGAAGCTGATATTTGTTTCCTCTGGATTTGCGAATTGCAGATTCTCAAAGATTTGATGTACTGAAGACATACCTTTGTAAAATAAGGCATTAATTCACCTACTGGTCGTACTGCAAAAGTAAACATTCATCTAGTAGTCACGAAACTTCGACGAGATACGCGGTTTCATTGAAAAGAATGAATCTTAAACGGTGAAAGGGTGTGCACACCCATACATTCAAAAATGTTGCGTTAAGCAAATAACTCTGGACTGTATTTTCAATTATTTTTCACGAAGGCGTTATCTGAAAGCAAAATTTCGACTTCCTGTTAGGGTACGGATTTTCTTACATTACCTTAGGTGGAGAGATATAATGATATTGTTTTCAGAAATGAAATCGAATGAAAAATTACAGTTTTCAAATCAAGAAAGATTTACTTATAACCCGAAAAGTGAAGCAGAATCCAGGTCCCCTCTTCTCATCGGTTAAACTGGTCTAGAGCATCTAATCCAGGATAATAAAATGAGACTAGGTAGGAACCCATATATTTTTTTTCTAGGCCCACTGGCGGTAGGTGGCGTTATGTTCCCTATTTTCAAATTTGAAGTCTAGTGTCGAATCCCATTATCTTATATTTTGCGATCCTTTTCTACTAGCCAATCGAATAAAAATCAAAAAACCCGACTGCACATTTTCACTTAGTGCAAACTTAGCTTCAGACAAGATTGAAAAAAGCGAATGTGGGCGACACATGAGAAGCAAATCTTGTTCAAAGAATGCATGAAAGAACACTGCAAAGGTATGTTTCAGATTTTCTGCTTTTCAAATTTTGTGCAAAACCGGACCCGATTTTCTATCGTTCGAGATCAAAAAGCAGATTCACATCTTATTTTGGAATAGAACGTCTAAGATGAGCACATCCGGTCCCTTTAGAATTTCCAGATGAATATTTTATAGTGCATTGCTGTGATATTGAAACGATTATTTATACTCGAAAACATGTTTATTGGCTTTCAAGATTACAAAAAGTAGAAGAGATAGAAAAATCATTTTTCATAATACAAGATCCATATCGGTCTACAAAAAAGTAGTAACTACATCTATTAGGTCAACGTGTGTGAGTCTGAGAGATTTGCCAAGTGAATATTTGGCCCATGTCCAACATAGACATGACATTTCCGAGCTGGTATAGAACCAGTATTATATAGATGGTTATATATCTTGCACTTATCATGCATATTGTTAAATAAACGATTGGAACCTAACAGCAAACTGATATTATTTGCACTCGAAGCACGTTTCGCTAGCATTACCATTTTC
Organism: Zygogramma bicolorata; assembly: GCA_032362365.1. Classification (NCBI taxonomy): domain Eukaryota; kingdom Metazoa; phylum Arthropoda; class Insecta; order Coleoptera; family Chrysomelidae; genus Zygogramma; species Zygogramma bicolorata. The sequence goes on from JAVJAQ010000336.1 coordinate 353,097, forward strand.
TGGAGAAGGCGATTGACAAGTATTAATTAGCCCTTTCTGGGAGAGCAAATTGGTTCATTACTATAAATTTTCTTCTCCTGGAGTTGCTAACTTTGTCAGTGAAAACACTCATCGAGTGCAAATAATATCAATTTGGTGTTAGGGTAATTGATCCCTGCAAAAAGTTTTGTTTGCTGTTCACTTTGGATTCAATACTTGAGGGCCGCCGACTCCAAGGCAATTGCAGAATGGGCGTTATTTTGTGAAATATATATAAATATTGCTGCAATCTGATGAAATCTACCCAGGAAGGCCTGTGGAACAATTTGGAGGGATTTGCATTTTGGAGCATCACATATAGGTTTTTCTGCATCATCATCCTAATTATTTCGACCATCCATTTCAGAATTTCCCTGATATCTTTAAACTTTGAGAGGTAAAAGACCTATAATAACATGACATTAACCTCACAATCACAAATTTTAATCGAAACAAATCACTCGCAGAGCCTCAGCGACCGCCCATACCCACTCGTGTTATCCAGCGATTGAAATTCAATCGCAGATCTGCGAATATGTTCAGCGTTCAAGTTTCAAGAATACCGATTTTTTTCAAATCGTTCGCAGTGACGTCACCTGCGAATGATTTTCCAGCGACGAGTGATTCAAGAATACGGCCCCAGGATAGTGGGAGTAGAAAAAGTTACGTGCATTCGCGAATTCCGCACTCGGCTAAAGCCTCGTGCTCCCAATTTTTCGTTTGTGCCTAATTGGCACTTCTCCCCCAGTACGTACCACTATTAGTAAATTTCATCATTAACCAAAATTGGGAAATTTTGAGATGAATGGAGAAAAAACGGTCGATAAAATTTCGAGTCTGAAAAATTAATAGTTCCATCTAGTCACGGTTTGTTCGAGTATTATTGGTATTTAATAATAAATTGAGGTACAAGGCAATTCAAAAGGAAATTGAAAACGAGTTCTTGAAATTGATTCCTAAAACGAAATATCATTTGTCATAAAAACTTACTTTCAAGAAAGGAATTAACAATTGCTAAAGTTTTGATAAACTGTTCTTTGGCTCTCAACAAAAGTGATAGTATTTACTAATGATTCATTTTTGACTTTCACTTAACATATTCCAAATATAAATTTAATTGTGGGTAATGCATACCAACTTTTGGTTAGGTTAGTTTGAAAGTACAAACTAGAACAACTCACAACGTTGAATTATTCAAAATACAATATCATAGCACGAACTTTATTGTCTCAAATATCGCATCATCACGAATGCTTACAATTGGAAATGACTGTAATTCTAGACAAGATTTCGAAATTTCCTATATACCTGAGGGTTATTTCAGAAATATCGCGAATATATTTGTTTGAGGTCTCAATATATGTCTACTCCTCAGGTGATGTAACAGAGTAGTAGTTTGTACAAGAGTGGATGTGGGGATGGTGGCCATATCGCACGAGGACGAAGGCGATGAGGCTAATATCCATTCGAGTAATACAGTGAATTTTTTTTTCAGGTGAGTTCAGAACTCTCTTGAGTATCATATTGATAATCAATTTTGCATATAGAGTATTTTTTCAGAGTCGAACAAATTCACTACTTTCGTGAATTGAACTCACAAGTCACAATTCCCGCGAAAAAATGAATTGAAAATTCATCATAAAAAAACAATTGAAGCCACAATCTAGCTTGTGAATCGTTTATCTAATCAATTTACAATTCATTTCGCTAATTTCAAAACGACACATCAATCGGTATCCTTGCCAGAGTCCAAAATGGGTTTTTCCGTTTATCAGGTGACGCTCTCACGTCTACATGCAAAAATGGAAAAAATATATATCTGTAGTAAAATTGTACTTTTTTAACGAAAGATTTTCGGTGAAAAATATGTCGTCTCCTCAAAATGTTCCCCAGATAAGAACTGGTGATATACATGGAACATATATTTTATTCTATTGGCATATTCGAAGAAAAAAATTACAAAATGATTTTTCAGTAATTTGTCTCCTCGATGATACTCGAGTCACGGATTCAGTACCTTCTTTGTAATTCAGATATTAAACAGCGATTGATCCATTTTCTTATCGAATTTTATCACCATTGCTCTCCTGATACATAATCAATCGACTTTCCGTGGCATTCTCATCACATTTGGTTGATCCCACTAGTAATTTTTTCACATCTCCTTGTTGTGATCTTGGAAGCCTTCCGAATGTTTCATTCGCAGGGATCTCCTGAAAATGAGACTCAGAACCTTCGTATATCTGAGGTGAAAACTTATCTCTCTCTTAAATCTTTCCATCGTGTACACTCGAAGAAAAAAAATTAATTTATGATATTTTTATCTGGAAATATCCATAATAGACAACAACTAAAAGAGCTTTATATTACGTGAGTCAAGTGCGTTGAGTTTGGTGTTCGGGTGACTTGAGCTCTGTTGAAAATAGTGGTGTTTTCAATATGATTTTTATTCGATTCAGTGTTAGAGATTTCCTTTATTATTTTCCAAGTCTGTTTACAATTGCCATAAGCTTCATCAAGTTTGTTCCTATTGAATTGATTTTTTCTTCGTTTGTAAATTATTGAGTTCGTTTCTATAATCTTGATATTTTTTTCAGAGTTTTCCGAATATTCATTCAGAAGTTTCTTTTTGGGGTCCCTAGTTTTTATAGATGTTATCAATCCTGCTGTGATCCATGGTTTCAGTTAGCATATTTTCCTATTTGAAGTAAGGGTTTCGGTTGCTTCCGTTATATTTAACAACTCAATAAAAGCATCATATGATTTTTGTATTATTATGTTGTAATACATTTGCCCACTGTTCTTCCTCTAAAAGAAGATTCAATTTTCCATAGTAAACCCTAATAATAATATATTACGCTGATATTTTATGCTGGTATTGCATTAAATTCTGGTGATGGTTAGTGTCCTGGGAAACCGTGTCTAATATATTTATATTTATGTCACCCAAAAACAATTCCACCGCCTGGCTATTCACAGTCAAGAAATAATTTTCTATATCACATAGGTAAGTTCTCCGATCAAAAGTAGGGGGTCGGTATGAGGCAGTGATACCAATTTTGGCTTTTTCGCCCAAATCATTTGCAATAAAATGTGTATAATAACGTAGATAGACCAGAAATGTGACGTTTCTACAAGGTTGTCCCCGCTAGCCAAATATTGTATGGAATTTATATCCTACCTTGTATGGATATGAAATCATAACAATTCAGATGACTGTGGAATTGTGACTTGAAGCTGTAACTTCAATCTGTCTACTTCCCCGGTCTTGTCATGATTTCTGTCTAAGATCCCAATCTGCCTACTCCTTAGATTGAATTGGGGGATCGAAAGGTGTTCGGTGATATTTAAATCTGCGAACGTTACCGAATTGATATTAAATACGGTTGGGAGAGGGTGTTTCAGGAAATAACTATCACTGGAAGACTCGGGGAATTAGGGGTTCACAGCTATTTGGGAGTCACGATACGTCATCACGTTCATTCAGGTCTCCAGTGCCCTGATGATTTTTGAACAGGGCTGACACCATTCTTTGATACGTTCTATGGCAATCGGTGGAACTTCCGGATGAACCGCGCCTGGAATTTTCTTCTTTCGACGTTTCGGCTCCCACTTTGGAGCCATTCTCAAGACTTCTTGACTTGGTGGTGAGGCCTAAGTCTCCTTAACCCCCAGCACTCATCTTGACAGAGTGAAGATTGTGGTCTTGTGGATAGAGGGATGGTATTTATAGCTGTATGAGAATCCGACGTTGTTGAACTGTCGGGCCGTATACAGGTCTGGTTTGAGAAGGATTAATTAATGGATTTATTCGAAGGGATAATAATGGTTTTCAGGAAATGGGGAGCCTTTGTGAGTCGTCTCGTTTGTTGAGGGAGGGCGTTTTTCAATTTCTATTGCTTCGCGAATGATTCTGGAGTAGAGGCTTTTGCTGTGGCAATGGTCTTCGTGTTGTTGAAGTCAATTTTCTGTCCGGTTTCGTGGTGGTGTTGGAAGAGAGTCGACGTCATGTCCGCATTACGTACTGCTAGCTCGTGCTCGTAGGACCTGTTTGATACTCGTCGGTTCGTTTGTCCTATATATGTTCTCGGGCAGTCGTGGCAAGGAATTTCATATATTCCTTGTGATTCGTTGGGTATTGGATCTTTAGGTGAGCGCAGGAAAGAGGATATTTGATTGTTTGCAAACGAGTATCAAACAGGTCAACAACACGAAGACCATTGCCACAGCAAAAACACTCCACTCCAGAATCATTCGCGAAGCAATAGAAATTGAAAAACGCCCTCAATGCCTCAACAAACGAGACGACTCACAAAGGCTCCCCATTTCCTGGAAACCATTATTATCCCTTCGAACAAATCGATTAATCAATCCTTTTCAAACCAGACCAGTATACGGTCCGACAGTTTCAACAACGTCGGATTCTCATACAGCTATAAATACCATACCTCTATCCACAAAACCACAATCTTCACTCTGTCAAGAAGATGAGTGCTGGGGGTTAAGGAGACTTAGGCCTCGCCACCAAGTCAAGAAGTCTTGAGAATGGCTCCAAAGTGGGAGCCGAAACGTTGAAAGAAGAAAAATTCCCCAGACGCGGTTCATCCGGAAGTTCCAGACAGCACATATCCGACCGCGGAAGCCTATATATATATATATATATATATATATATATATATATATATATATATATATATATATATATATATATATATATATATATATATATATGTAGAAATTGATGTTTTCACGGATCTTCGATATGCAAGATGAATTTTTCTGGGTTTTTATCCGTTAGGTATCTTCTGATTCGTTCGACGTTTCGAATTCCATTTTGAATTCATTCTCAAGAACTGTGAGACGAATATCTGTCCATACGGTCCTCGTCAATCACTCCCCTTACGAAGTAACCAAGCAAGAGTAAGCAAAGACTTCAATTGTCTGTTCTCCATGGAAACTGGTTTTTATAATGATTCTCCTCAGTTATTATCCGACTAGGTCCGATATTAAGGTTGTATCCTGCCCATCCAGGTATTATGTAGAAATTGATGTTTTCACGGATCTTCGAAATGCAAGATGAATTTTTCTGGGTTTTTATCCGTTAGGTATCTTCTGATTCGTTCGACGTTTCGAATTCCATTTTGAATTCATTCTCAAGAACTGTGAGACGAATCAGAAGATACCTAACGGATAAAAACCCAGAAAAATTCATCTTGCATATCGAAGATCCGTGAAAACATCAATTTCTACATAATACCTGGATGGGCAGGATACAACCTTAATATCGGACCTAGTCGGATAATAACTGAGGAGAATCATTATAAATACCAGTTTCCATGGAGAACAGACAATTGAAGTCTTTGCTTACTCTTGCTTGGTTACTTCGTAAGGGGAGTGATTGACGAGGACCGTATGGACAGATATTCGTCTCACAGTTCTTGAGAATGAATTCAAAATGGAAGTCGAAACGTCGAACGAATCAGAAGATACCTAACGGATAAAAACCCAGAAAAATTCATCTTGCATATATATCTATATATATATATATATATATATATATATATATATATATAAAACACGGAATGAAACCCGAAAAAACAACTCATCATATATAATATATATGATAATATAATGTGTATATATATATATACATATATATATATATAATATATATGCTTATATAATCCTCGTCCTATGTACAACAAAACCAAACATCCTATTATCAGACACATTCAACATTCTCAATAACTGAAAACCAAATTTTCAAAGGCACCCCCAAACTTCATCAGTCACTGTATGTTCAGTAAATAGAAGGCGCTTCCGTTAGTTATCAACTTTCACCAGCTCGTGGAAGACCGAAAGATCAAGGCCATAGATACGTTCGACTACAAACTTTTAGATGGTTCATATACGTGGATGACGTTTTCATCCTATGGCCTCACAGCTTCGAAACTCTATAACTTCGTTCATCACCTTAACAAACAAGCGAATATAAAGTTCACAGTGGAAATCGAAACCAATAAATCCCTTCCATTTCGAATATTCCTTTACCCACACGTTCTACGGGAAACCAACACACACATACAAACCGATGCCTGAACGCAAACACTCACCATCATCCAGCACAGACTAATTCCGTTTTCAATTCTCTCATCCACAGACCCATCAACCTTACAGACGTCTATAACAAAACACAACAGCTGGATGAAGTCTGTTGTTGAACAATTGATATTTACTTTGCTTTTGATACAATTAATAATGGATGATAGTACAATGAAGTTATATGTAACGTTTTTTATGAAGAGTCTGTTGCTATCATCATATATAAAAAAAACAGAGTGGACTGTATAGCCGTGTCTATGTTCCCAAGAGGCGTAAGCCGTAACATGGCCGTAACATGCCGCCTCCCTTGAGAGCTTTGCTTTCAATGAAATCCCATTTGAGTGGAGGGTTGTTGTCGTCCTTGATGACTACCATATTTCCTACAGCTACAACTGGATCCCTGCTTGCAGACTGCCATTTTACCGGCTGTTGTAGACTGGATAGATAGGCCATGGACCACTTAGACCAGAAGTGTTGAATTAATTGAGTCAAGTGGTGATACTTCCTTATATGATTTGATTTGCCTTGGAATGTCGCAAATCATTCTGTGATTGTGACAATGATGACGGGCCGATGAGGAAATGTTTGTCTTTCTCAATCGTCCCTCCACCCGAACAATTCCCTTTTCATCTATAAATGTATTCAAACCTGAAAGCCTTTTTGATTATCCAGCACGGTGGCCCGGCGGGGAATCGAACACCAGTCTTCTGCTCGAAAGGCAAATGTGCTAACCTCTACACTACCGAGAACCACTTGCGCAGAGTAAATGCCAATATTCTGAAGCCCCCAAAATACCATCAATTTTACCTGGTTCCCAAAATTCTCATCTGCCAACTTCATATTATCTGGAATTTTCAAACTATTTTTGTCTATTCTGCTTGTTGGAATGCTTTCTGAGATAGTATTTATGACCAGGTACTTGAAATCCCCGATTTTGGAATGAATTTCCGATTTTATTGAATGTCGTATATTTGACCTACTTCACCAATGCCTATAACAGGTACATGTACATTTTTCTGTGGTACATGTTACCAATTTCCCAGGTCATCAAACTGGATTGACACCCTGAATCTAACAACATTCTTCTAGAATGTAAGTTTCCGTGTATGTCCGGTACATTACCTATTGCAGTTGATAGTAAATTTCTGAAAACTGTTTTGATGTGAAAATTTTATTTTTTTTCAACTGCCGAGTAATGAAAATTTTATGAAATACCCTGCATTTCTGTCTATGAGCTTCGTTGAGAAATGTCATTGAAGTTTGGCTGTATGTTATTACTTCATGATGAGTGATTATGTTATGTCAATTCCCCTGAATTGCCTGTTTAAATTTGTCCCGTGTGTGCTGTTGGTGTTTGTGTTGAATATCGTGAATGAGTTTGTTCCGAGTGATTCGAATGATTTTGATTTATGTAATGCTATGTAATAATGAGTTGTGATTTTTTCCGCATTGTTTACACCCTCCCAGCGTACATTCTTGGACCTAATGTCCAGTCCGTGAGCGATTCCAACAAACATTTGAACGTTTAACTACTTTCAGTTTTTCTGTGACCGACATATTTAGTAACTTTATAACATGCAAATAAGGGATGCCCTTGCTTACATAACGAACAAAACTTATTGGTGATTGAAAAAATCTTGGTTTTTCAGAGCGCGTCGTTAACATTTCAATTTGCATCTGGTTTCAATTCATTTTTTCTAGACGTTGACACCTCCCATCTAGAAAATTGTAAAACTCTGTCATGGTCGTAAATGTATTTAACTTGTTCTGCCGTTGCCTCTAACTTCGTGTTAGTAAAGCCCATGCTTCTTTATAATTGTCAGCGGACACTTCCAGAGCACGAATAACTTCCGAGGCATCCCCCTTCAACGAATTTTCAAATAGTAGAATCTCTGAATATCAGTCAAGCTTTTGTTTCAGTGAACTGAAGTGTCAAAGGTACCAGAAAACTCTAACCACTCCTTGCATGAACCCTCGAATATTGGAATTTCTATTGTAGGCAACATTACATTTTTTGCTATAGGCTATTCACTTGACCTTTGTATATTGTCGCTAAATGATTGTGCTAGTTGTAGTCACATCCTTTAGTAGATTTGAGAGGTTTTTGCCATGACTGACAGTCAACGTTGGAAAACAAACAAAGTTTTTAAAAGGTTGTGAAAGGTGTTAATCATATTGTCTGCTGAGAGTCTATAATAGTCTTCCATACAACATTTGGCGACTTAAACTTACACTGAATAAGTACTACGGCAAACAAACGTATATTTCCGCAGAAAGAATCAGTTTCGCATCACGATATCGCAAATATGATGAATCGATAACGCAATACGTCAACGCATTACGAGGACTAGCAGGTAACTGCGACTTCGAAGACAGTCTCAAAGAACGATTGAGGGACCAACTCATTATTGGAATTGATTACCCGAAATGGCAGGAACAACTGATAATAGCAAATCCAAACAATACAGCCACTTCAGAATAAGTTCAGGCTTCTGCGACAACTTTTGAACAAGCGTGTATTCAGGCGAAAATGCTTGCATTGATTACTCAATAGAAAACACATGCAAACAGAATTCAGAAAAGACTTAGAAAACACGATAAATCTCCATCCAAACACCACCAATCATCTTATGAAAATAAGAGAATCATAAATCCATCAAAGGATTGTATTTTTGCGGTAATCCAAAACACAAAATCAAAAATAAATGTCCCGCGATTGGAAAAATTTACTCCGAATGTTCATTAAAAAAACATTTCTCGCGTGTGTGCATATCTCCCGGAAACGCAAAAATTCTGGAAAACGCTACACGAAAGGGTACGAGACACGTGCGGGAAAAGAACGAGTCGAGTGAACTGAGTGACGACAATGATGATAATGATTTAGAGAATGGTAGTATAACAGATATTACTCCCGTTATAAACGTTGGCTTATGTAGTAGGGCGATGATACAAACAGAAATTAACGGAATTTTTCTAAATATGCTTCACGACACTGCGGCAGCACACTCCGTTGTTGGTGAGAAAATTTGAAAAAAAAATGGTAAACCATGTATTGAGAAAACCAGTAATTTGATAGCATATACTGATTTAGAAATACCAACTAAAGGTATCACAAATGTAACGGTAAGATGCCTGAAAACCCTGGTGTGTTTACTTATACCTGTAGAAGTTTGGAATGAAAGTGGCGAAATCTGGATTGCTTGATTTTTGGTGGATAATTGAGCTTTTGGAGGTTTCCGTACAATGTGTACAGATGTCGCCAACACTTCAGTCTTGTCTGAAGCTAAATTTGCACTAAGTGAAAATGTGCAGTCGGGTTTTTCCACATTCATTTGATTGGCTAGCGAGAAGAGATCGCAACCTAAAGGATAATTGGTGGACAATGAGAAACCAGTAACAATGTTTCGATATTTAAAAGCAATGAAATCAACAAATATACCCAATAAAAACATCGTACATACCAAAATTTCAAACTGACATGACAATGTGACAATTAACTTGACACTTGTCATCAAATTTGAGAACTGGGAACATAACGCCCTCTACCGAAAAAATTGGGGAAACCTTCAAAAGCGTCGATTGTTTTTTTCGCCACAAAAATCTAAACGAAATCTAATCAGTTGAATCACCAGGATTTCTAGGCATCTTATGTAACGGTGAAAGCTTTTGACAAAGAACGAAGTTGTAGTTTGTATGTTGTTGAATCTGAAGACGTTCCACTTTTTGGTTTGGATTGGTACCAGGCTTTTCAAATTGAGCTTCCACCTGGTTCAGTTTTATGTAAAATGTCAAATACTGACAACCAACATTCATCAAATTAATGTCATTCTGACAAAATTACCTCGAAAAATCTTATAGTACAAGAAAATAACTGTATGATTGAACAATAATTATTACCCAGTTATGAAGTGGAGGAAAATATTTCACGATCTGAAGGATGCTTATCTTCAGCTCGAAGTCCATCCAGACTCCAGGAAATATATTTTGTGATAATAACCCATTTAGGTTATTTTGCCTACAAGCGTCTTCCGTTTGGCCTTTTTTTTCTTCATCTTCCTTCCAGAGAACGATGGATCAAATATTATCTGGTCTGGAAGGAATCGTATGTTATTTGGTTGGCATATCGATAACAGCATCTAGCATCACTGAACACATAGAACGCATAGAATGAGTTTTACATAAACTTCAGAATGTTGGTATTAGGACACAAAATTCGAAATGCCATTGGCTAAAAAACAGTGTTACGTTTTTGGGTTACAAAATTGACAGCGAAGGACTCCATCCCACAAATGGAAGGATTCAAGCAATAATTTTGAATATACCATCACCTAGCAGCACGCGTGAGCTACGTTCATTTTTGGGCTCTATCACATTCTATAGCAGATTCATAGAGAATCTACATGTTGCATGCGTACCTCTTTATCAATTACTGAAAACGAAGTTGGAAATAGAATGATGAAGAAGAAAACGTCTTCAGACTTCAAAAATAAATTGGCTTCTAATGATACTCTTGTCCGTTATAGCCACGATCTTCCATTAGTACTTATCAGTGATGCGAGTCAATAAAGGAGCAGGGTGTGTTCTCTTTCATAAATTTTCAGATGGAAATATAATATGGACCATCTGTGTGATATTAGGGGTACACCCAAAAGGAAACGTGCTGATCAAATGAGACCAGATATAAGTAGAGAAGAATCTGTTTCAAGCAAAATTGTGAAAACTATTTCCCAGGGCACCTCAATACCATCTGACTACAGCAGTCAGTTGCGTGAAAAACAGACTAGTTCAAATAAGATTCATAATGAAATTCAAGAACCATTACCAGTTAGACCTCAGCCAGATGCAGCAACTCCTCAGCTAGATGCAGTAACTCCTGAGCCAGTTGCAGTAACTTCATCGAATCAAGATGCGTCTACCAGCATACGTGCGTCCAACGTTCCCCGGAGGAATCCAGACCAAAATAGGCGACCACCTAAGTGGTACAAGGACTATGCAGTTTCTTACTAGTGAGGGAGGAATGTACTAACATCCTGTATTAGATTTGAAGGTGCTATTTTGAAGTGTTGAAATCGATCGAAAATTTTAGTTTTTCGCTCGTGAGTGGAAAACGGTATATGTTTTTGGAAAAGAGTTTAATACAAAAGTTGCAGGAGATTCACTTCTACACAAAAAGTGTTTAGTGACAAATTCACGTGAGTTTGATAATTCAGCCACCATACACTTACAAACTTTGTTTTAACCTAAAATCATTGATTTTTCGCATGACAATGTTTCGAGTGAAAGCGGTTCGCGCGAGAAATCATCAATTATCGGCGATTGATTTTCGGGTAATGTAAGGCGAAATACTTGATAGTATAACAATGAATTGAAAAATTTCAATAACTCAATAAATCAACATGATAACTGGGACATATGAATATAAACGTATATCTTGGCAACAATTTATTTTATCGAGTATAGGTACAAACATTTCTTCAGCATGAATTAAAGGAATTAGTACACTTGAATCTCATCCTTATTCTCATTACAATATTCATATCAATTTCAAGAATATACTTCAATTCCAAAAAAAAATGCAAAACTGATTTTCACAGCAAGATTTCGAAATTGTTCAAAACTTCATGGGTTGTAATTTTCTTGTGAATGAAAAGAGTTTTCTGCATTATGTAAAAACATTCGTGATTCTATAAAGCTGTTGCGTTTTGTTACAATCTCAACAGATGAGTGAAAATATCCGGGATCCTATTAATGTGTTGTGTATTGTTACAAATTGAACAGAAGTATTATTTATCATTACTTGCATCAGTCGTAAATGGTGATACATCGATATGTCTCCATCTAGATAGTTCACCATGGAGTTATTTTCATTCACTGGCATTCTCACAGTATCCCTCAGTAATTCAAGACATGCGATTTGTACATCTAGTTTCAATGATTTTGATATGTGCACATGAATTAGTGTGTATACCATAGCAAAGTTTCTTTCCTTGCGCTAAAAAGGTATTCGGCAGCCCGAAGCGAAGCGAAGAAGTAAACAAAATATTACAAATGACTTCGGGTGTGTCACAACTCTTAGCGACATCAATTGTCATAATAGAATACAGATAGACGAATATCACAAGGAGATATCGGTTTGATTTAAACTAACACTATTTGCCATTGCTAATATTGTTCCTACAGTTATGAGAAACTGAGACAAATCTAATCTAGGATACTGGGAAAACGATATTTGAATCCACAATGGAGTCTGGAAATCATACACATATGCATAAAAAGTCGTTCCGGTTAATTCAGTGCCCAAATTGAATTTTTGATGAGACTGAATTGAAGTGCAGTCATGATTTTCAATCAATACCTTTTCTTCGGTGTTTACGGTTTTCATTGTGATATTCATTTTAGCGTGATTCGAACAAATTATCCTGAAATCCACATCAGTGTTTTCTCTAATAGGAGCATTCTTGAAGTTCATTCGAGAATAATGCTTATCCCCCTTCCGGGATAGGTTGAAGGTATATTGATAGTCTGTTGATAACTCATCTGGAAAAAAATAACATTTTTTAAACAATACCGCCTCCAAAATTTTTCTGGAAGAAAAAACGCTATTTAGTGGATTATATCGAAAGGTTCAAGAGTCCAATCACGGAAAGTGATGAAAATGCTCTAACAATACTGACAAAATCACCAGAATCTCAGATAATCTCAAGAACTAGTTTTTGAGAGGTTTCTACTGTCATTATTTCTATTGTTTATATTTCTGATTTTCAAAACAGGAAATACAACTCCATGTTAAAAATATACAAAAGTGGTCTGATTTCATTTGATATATCCTGCGTATATTATTTTCACTTTGCAAACTATTCGAAACAGGGATATTCGAGGAGATTTCGGAATTTCATACGTCGAAGTAACAATTGCGTTGTTCGACATTTCTGCTCCCATTTCGGAGTAGTTTCAAATAACTATTTTCTCAATGTTACCTTGACCAAAACCCCCTTAATATTCTTTCGTATCGTAAGTATCATATCAATGTGTTTATCCAGCTTAAATCAAAATATTTTCCAGTGGGCTCAACTGAAAAGTTCCTGGTGATACAAATTGGTGCAGACTCATCTTTTGTAAAACACATTCCTGACACAACAAAGAAATTCAAAAAGGAAGAGAGAAAGAAGAAAGATTCAGTTGACAGCAATATTCTGGGACTATTCCACTTCGCCCATGTACAATTGTTATTATTTTAATGATTGATTATTTTGGGAAGGATCCCACTTGGATAATTTGAATATGTAGTGCTCTAGCAGATCATTTCAAATCCATTGAGGGTATCGATTATTGCGTTTTCAATGTGAAAAAGTATTTATCAGAAAAACGTTTTTATTCCACTGCAGGATATATCTCGGTGCCAATTAATAGTTATTTTGATAAGTGCAACGAGAAGACCGTTACTTCAGCTCGTAAAGGAGTTCATTATGCCATGATTGATTCAGAATCCTTCTGCGGGTTAGCCGAAACATGTATAAAGACATCTCCCAATTCAAAATTGCAATACGTATCGAAAGACTGGTGTAACAAGCTCCCAAGAATGAGGTAGGCAAAAAATTCCGTAAGTACCATCGCCAGATACACGGAAAAGCTGCCAAACCACAACCGCAAGGTTGTAAGGGCAGTGGTGGGTCTACTGACGGGGAATAGCCAGCTCAAAAATACAAGCAAAATTGGTCTAGAATGGAAAACTCAACTTCTGTTCAGAAGAGGAAGAAAGATCACTTCGTGTGAGAGAAACCAGAGGATAATATCCATGTGAGGGAGTCAGTGTTAAGGCTATGGAGTCTCATCAGAATGAACAAGCTAGACAATAAGCTCTTATAACCAAGGAGCAATGCCATATATCTGGAAATTGTGCAGGGAATCAAGTCATGGGCTAGGTCCCCAAACGATCAAATCTGATCTGAAGCTGCATTGAGGAGATGGATACAAGGCGAGACCACACAAACTCTACAGGATGATGGGTCCGGCTTCGGAATACGATAATGTCTTTTACCAGTCTTACTGAAATATCCCAGGTTCTCAGCCAAGGTAGAGCTCATGAAAAATTATCTGAGCAATCGTTCTCAATGTGTACTATCAAATCTGACTTTCCTAGTACTCGGAATGGTATCCCATCTTGGTCTGATACAGCCCCCCCCCCCATAATGACTCGTTGATCTTGAGACGGGGGTATTGTAATCTCGAAAAGATTTATCATAACCGGGAACTACTGAATCACAAATAAATAGAAATTTACTGTTTCATGCAAATTATGATGGTGTACGGACCTCATCTGTTATAAACTGGTGAGAGAAATACTACAGAATCAATGCCAATGGTACAAATTTCCTTGGCGCAAATAACTCACCAAATCGAAATAACTGGAACGAGATAGTTTAATTTTCATCAGACATCAGATGGATTTTCAATCCGCCAACCGCATCAACCCTTGGTGGGGTGTGGTTGGTCGGAACGTATTGTTGAAGTTATCAAGGAACTTCTTCGCCAAAATTTGGGAAAACTTGTGTTTTTCATGAGAAATGAAATACTCGATTGGCTGAAAAATCATCAATAGTGACCGTTGACATATATTTATGAGAATCCCGATGATGAGTGGTTTGGACTTCCATTTTCTATATGATCAACTCAATTGAAACCATGTTGGGAAGGAACAAATGAGGCAATAAAATCCAAATGAAAAGTTTAAATATATGTTTTGGTCAAAAAATGAAAAAATTGAAGGTTTGATCAATCAAAAAATAATCTTGTAACGAAAAATTAAAATATTGAAACCAAGTTTCAGGTTGAGTCAACTAAATTCGATCGCTGGTATTCGTAATTGCCTTCGGGTGATGAATTTTTTGAAATTCACTATTGAAATTGGGCAACTAATTTCAGGAGAGCGAACTTTGCCTTTTGCTCTGCAGGCAGTGGGTTCAAGTATAAATATTTTTTTTTGTCTCAGCATCTCTACTGTATAATATTTTTTATTTGTTTCTATTATCGTTTATACACATTAGTATTTACCTTGTTTGTGTGCTAATGTATTTTCCGCCTGCATCAATAAAATCGATATTATTATTATTATTATAAATAGAGTGTTTTTTTTAGGAAATCCATTTCAACCTTCTTGTTTGGATTTGATTGTCCTTTTTGATTTGAATTTTCAATTACTTTTTTCTTGGCGATAGGTTTCAAAGTTAAATAATATTGACATGGACAATTATAGTTTGAACCAATACCACTCTGCAAGGAACACTGTAAACTATATTCGAGCAAAATTCCCATGATGTTTCTCCATAAACTCTGCCAGAACACGTATTTCAGATCATTTTGATGAAAATTTCTTGTAGACCAAGCGACATGAAATATTTTTATTGAGGTTAGTAAAGTGGTCCATACTGAATGTGAAAAAAAAATAAAATGCGTGATTTGGGGGTTGGAAATAAATATTTGAGGGGGTTTAAAGGGGTGACAACGATATTGTCGCAATTTCCGTCGAAAGGTGACGTCTATGAGAAAAGTTTTCAATGGAGAAGTTATAGATCTTGAAATGATCTATAACACCTAAATGAATGACTTTCGCATATAACCTCAAAATAGCCGAGAAAAAAGCAAAAAACTGTTTTTTTTCGTTATTTATTCTCAATTTCTACAAAAGTTATCACACTCGAACATAATTCGGTAGCAATATACTTCGTGATGTCTTCAATAACAACATTTCATTTTTGGAATGATACATCAAATGGTTTCAAAGATAGTAAACTCTTTCGCCAAAATTACTTTTTTTCGAATTTAACTCCTCCTTCAGCGATAAAATGATTTATTAGCGCTTATTGTCTTCCTTTTTAACTATAGTTCCTGATAATGAAATGAAAAATGATAGTTTCCGTTCGAAAACACACTCACAAATGGAAGAAAAATGGCCTCCGCAACTGTGAATTTGTTAATAAATTTCGAAAATTTATCCGAATTTTCGAAAATCTCGAAGAACTGATTCCATTCGATTATATTCGATTATACGAATAAATTCATAGAAGCTTCATTTTATTTTCCGAGTGGATAATTATTTTACTTAACTACATTGCTATAAGCAGTCAAACCGAATAATAGGAAAGATGCATAAAATTTAAAATTTGCTCAAATATTTTCTCTGTGATCTTTATTACATAATCGAAAGGTATTATTGTTTGTTGTTCAGTCATTATTCGAACCCATCTTTTACAAAAGTGAAGAATTATGGAGGAAAATCCGAACACATAAAACGCGTCATCGCTGGTCGAAAGGAAATATTACGTAAGAGGACACAAAATGATAGCGTATTTTGCATCAAATTTGGATTTCAAAAGAGTAGAGATCGAAGGAGTGACAGCTGCAAGGTAATTTATGTTATATGATATATTTTAGTCTATACCTAACATAGATTCCTATCATGAATGCACACAGCAGTTTATTACTCTTCAGTCCGTCTCTGTAACGTTTACCATGTAGTATACTGTTTAAGTACACTAAAAGAAATAAAGCAGAAAACTCCCCATACGTGTCCCAGACCTGCTCGCTCTCTGAATGAATCAGTACTTTTTAGTGTGCCGAAGTGTATGCAGTGATAATTCCTTCGTTGACTACTAGTTTCAATATGCCGAAAAGAAAAACGGAAGCAAAAACGGTGCACGGTGGAAAGTTACGGAAACAATTTCAACTCTTGAAACAACAATTTGAGGAACTTCAACACGACCTACAAGATGATTCAAGTGATGACAGTTTGAGTGGTGAGTCGAAGGTGTTTACTTCTTCGATTATTTTTTTTTCTCCGCCTATCAGGAATTTTCAAGGGATGACATATGCATATGATATTGTCGCGCTAGTTGCCCTGCATACACATCGTATTGCCAATGAAAACATGTATTGCTTTTTTCGCCTATCCGGCACTAGCACCCTTGGTAGCCATATGGTTACATCAGATGGACTCAGCTGACTCACGGTGGTTTTTTCTTTTCTTTTTATAGACCAATCCTGTGAAGAGGAAAACTCGGCTAAAGCGGAGGTGGTAGCTGATGTCCATCCTGTTCTCATGGAGATTGATCCGTTGTTGTTGGCTGAAGATACCCGAGAACAACAGGCAATCGAGACAATCGATTCAGCAAATTTTTCGGTCCTAGGAGAGCATCCCCTTCATCTACAAGCGCTTGGAACTCCGCTGAACGAGGAAATATTAGTTCGCTGGAAGAATATTCTCAAAAAAGGTTTGGGAACAGACAAGCGCCAGGAGATTTTCGCAAAATATCCACTGGGACAAAACTGCCGATGTTTAACCCCTCTCAAATTGAACAAAGAGGTGGAATCTTGTCTTGGTGTTCTCAAGCTGAAAGAAGACAAATTTCTTTCCAACCTGCAGGGGCAGATAGGGATTGGCTATTGGCTTGTTAGCTATTGGTCGACCCTTAAAGAAAATTATCAAAAATGCAAATGAGGTGGCGTGTTGGCTGATGCTGCACAATTGTTCGCAGATATTTTTTGTAATCTGTCTCTGCACCGAAAATATAGTTTGACCATCAGTTAAATCCGAACCACAGAAAAGTCATCAATGACGACAATATGGGAGAATGGTTATTCGGTTCGAACTTACAGGATCGAATAAAAGAGATGCAGTCTCTCAAGGCCACGGCACAGCAAAAAATGGCCACACCTTCTCCGCAGAAGCCGACAGCGAACCCAGTTTCAAACTCTTCAAACTGCAAGCGCCAAGTTCCACGAACAAAAATGAAATTCGCAGGATGGAGCGGACGATCAGCACGGGTCGACAACGTGCCAACCGCCAACGCGAGAAGACGCCCCCTACAGGATCAACAACCCAAGAGAGCATTGGAGATACAAGCAGAGAAATACTCACAACCGCAGATAGAGGCAAATTCACATGGAAAATCATTTCGATGTATTGACTACTGGAAAACAATTACTGATAATGCAACTATTCTATCATGGGTAACTGGTACCTATTACAATACCTTTCATACCGTTACCGTTTCAGTTTTCTCAACCAGTATGTCGCCATTTGGATCAAAATTATGTTCACAAATGCTATACAGGGTCTTTTCCAGAAGCACACCATTTGTGTTTGTCAACACGAAAACGGAGAATTTATTTCTTCATATTTTCTTGTGGAAAAATCAAATGGTGAACGGAGATTCATTTTAAATTTGAAAAAGCTGAATCAATTCGTAATTGTGCCTCACTTCAAACTGGAAGACTATCGGTCTGTCATGGGTCTGATTACAAAAAACTGTTTCTTAGCAAATATCGATTTACAAGATGCTTATTTTCATATGAGTGTTCGTAAAGATCATAAGAAATATTTGAGATTTAAGTTCGATAGTATTTTATATGAATTTGTCTCTTTACCTTTTGGACTGAATATAGCCCCATTCATTTTTACAAAACTTCTAAGGCCAGTCTTGAGTCACCTCAGAGCTCAGGGATATATGTCAGTCATTTATTTAGACAACATCCTTTTATTGGGACGCGATGAGACCGATTGTTCCAACAATGTTCACGTGACCCGTCACCTATTGCAATCCTTGGGTTTCTCCTTGAATTCACAGAAAAGTGCTTTAACACCTTCTCAGGACTTAGTGTTCTTGGGATTTAGATTTAATACGCACACTATGGGTTTTTCTTTACCCGATAAAAAAATTGGTAAAATACGTAGCCAGATAACTACATTGCAGTCAAGAACAAAATGTACAATAAGAGATTTTGCTAAATTTATTGGAACTTTGAATCCATCTTGTCCCGCCATTCCATATGGGTGGCTTTATGTGAAGAATTTTGAGACAGAGAAATATTTAGCTCTTAGACGGGAAAATAATAATTATAATGCCACTCTGTCATGGATATACCATTCAGGCAGATCTAGTATGGTGGAAACTTAATATTACAACTGTTGGCAAATATAATAAACCTTCAATTTTTGTGAAAGATGTATTCAGATGCCTCAAATTCGGGTAGGGGGGCTTTCTGTGATGACAAAACCGCTCGAGGATTTTGGAGTTACTCTGAAAGTTATAAACATATCAATTATTTAGAGTTAGTTGCTGCTTCCAACGGTCTCAGATGCTTTGCCCACGATTTACATGACTGTTCAGTATTGTTAGATAATATTACAGCAATATCTCTAATTAACAAGATGGGTAGTGTAAAGTATTCAAAGTCGAATTCAATATCCAGAGCTATTTGGCAGTGGGCAGAGCACAGAAAATTATTTATTTTTGCCTCATATATCAGATCAACTGAGAATGTTGAAGCTGATTTCGAATCTAGAATACTTCATATAGAGACAGAGTTTATCTCGATATGCTTTCAGGGTCTCAACTAGAGCCCTAGGAGAACCAGATATCGATTTATTTGCTACACTCATGAATAAAAAGTGCAAAGAATATGTTTCTTGGGGGCCAGATCCTGAATCATTCGCGATAGACGCTTTCACAAATAATTGGAGTCCATACTTTTTTTATGCTTTCCCGCCATTTGCCTTAATAACGAAAGTTTTGGATAAAATAATTCGGGATGAAGCTTGTGGCATATTGATAGTTCCGGACTGGCCAACTCAACCGTGGTATTCACTCTTTTTGAAACTTATTACTGGACAAAAAATCATTTTCAATCCTCGAAGAGATTTGATCCTATCGCCTTTCAGAGAGAGCCAACCATCATACCGGAGTCTTACCCTGGTGGCCGCCAAATTATCCGGGAAGCCTTCTCAAACAAGGTTTTGGCGAACGAGGTCATCAGCATCATAATTCGATCATTAGACGATAGTACTGTATCTCAATATAATATAACATATAATAAATGGTGGACATACTGTACGTCCAAGGGTTATAATCCCTACGACTATAATTTAAATGTTATTCTTGATTTTTTGACGAACAATGGCAATTCCTCGTTTTCTGCTGTTAATAGTAGTAAATCGGCTCTTTGTCTTATTTTTGATATAAATGAGCGCGATCAAAATATCATGAAGAGATTCTTGAAGGGTTTTTATAACATGAAGCCACCGATTCCAAAATACGATTCTACATGGGATCCAACTTTAGTTCTCAATTATCTTGACAAATTTCACCCTTCAGAAAATTTAACTTTAAAAGATTTAACTTTGAAGTTGGTGTCTCTTTTAGCACCAACGACAGGTCACAGGTTACAAACTCTCAATCTCATTTATATTCAAAATGTTAACATCGGTAACGACATGATAGAAATACGAATTACTGAAAAAATTAAGACTTCAAATCCAAAACGCCCTAACCCTATTTTGCGGTTCCCTTTTTTCAGATCAAAACCAGAGCTCTGTGTTGCCACTTTGATCATTTATTACATGAATAGCACAAAAACTCTACGAAAGAATGATTGTAATAATTTGATTCTTACATTCAAAAAGCCGCACCATCCAGCTTCTACCCAAACTGTTCTTCATAACAGTGGGGACTATTTTTAAAGGATATTCAACTCGACATTCGGCTACAACAGCCGCGACTCGAAAGGGTGTGAATATTGAAAATACGACAAACAGCGGGGTGGACAAAACATTCCGAAATTTTCAATAAATTCTATAACGGAACTCTAGCGAAAAATAACTTGGAATTTGCAAACATAATTTTAGGAAACTGTTGAGAATTCAGAATATGTACATATCTTGTTATTGAATTCATTGTTTTCATTGTGTTGTATTATATAATGATATTCAGGGGTGTAAATACATTTATAGTAATGGATGAATTTTTTTTAGTTACTTGAAACATTATTTGTTGACTGTGTTTACTTGTTAATGTTTGTGTGTATATTATGTGTATATGCATAACTGTATATATGTATATATTCATTGCTGAATTTTTGATTGCATAAGTTATAGATCGTTTTCGCATATCTTTCAACAGCTACATGGTAAACGTTACAGAGACGGACTGAAGAGTAATTAATAGATTAATCGACTTACCTGTAAGGAAGATCAATCTAAATTACTCGAAGTCTGGAAATGTAACGTTTACCACCTTCTTTCCCACCTCACCCTCAGCTCACCCAGAGCCTAAACGATCTTGCCAACACCAAAAAGTACTGATTCATTCAGAGAGCGAGCAGGTCTGGGACCCGTATGGGAAGTTTTTTGCTTTATTTCTTTTAGTGTGCACTTTCGGTATACCTAAACAGTATACTACATGGTAAACGTTACAGTTCCAGACTTCGAGTAATTGAAATTGATCTTCCTTACAGGTAAGTCGATTAATCTATTAATTATATACCAAAACATAACTCATACATTTTTCTCATGGAAATTTCTCCAAAAAATTTTATTTTAAGAGTATAGAGGTGGCTGAGGTAATAATACCTTTTTATGACTGCTGCACACCCAAAATGACTGGAAATCAATTTACCCAATTTACAAGTGCACTAATTCGGTCAAATGCACCTTGAAGGAAGCAAAAGCCAATATACTAGACCAGAGAGATACAGAAGTGCACTAATGATAAATTATTGTCCCTCGATTATATGAGATTTGAACGGTATGAAGTGTTCACAATTAAATTGGATAAATTACCACTCACTGTTGGAGCAGCTATGCAACAATCATACAGAGCATATTATCAGCTTCAGAAGTGGCTCGGAAATGAAGTGATCATGAACAAAAGTGAAATACTCATGCTTCGGCTCACTGAAGATTCAGTCAAACCTAATGATTTTTTAAATATAATTTCTTGTGCCTGCGAAACCAGTGAGGGTAATCAATGCGGATGTCGAAAACATGGACTACAAATTTATGTACGAACTGTTACGGTGCAGACACATGTTCTTGTAATTTCTGTCAACTTTGACGAAATCGAGGAGATTGGGGACGAAATCGAAAAGCCAGGTCTGTACTCGAACCTAATAACCCAGTTATTGAACGAATTCAGTGAACAGACGTTTGAAGAGCAAGAAATTTTACAATCAGATGGAGATTCCGAAGAAATCATTGAGCAACCATCACAAAGTTACGGACTTGCTTGAAAAAATTTTTATAATGCCAATTTTGTACATAACTTTTGTTGATATGTGACTGTGGATATTTTGAAAATCGAAATTATTATCAAAAAAAATGAATTATTATTATATATTTATATAATATATATATATTTTGTACATAACTTTTGTTGATACAAAACTACATAACTTTTGTTGATATGTGACTGTGGATATTTTGAAAATCGAAATTATTATCAAAAAAATGAATTATAAATTATTTCATTGAAAAGAAGAAATCATGTTTTTTTTCATTTGTATTATAATCGAAATTTATAAATAAATTCCCTGTTGCGAAGACAATTTTATCGTTTCTTTCATTTTTTATCGTGATTTTGAATGAAGACTATCATTTTTTATCTCATCATCGAAAACTATAGATGAAAAAGAAAGAAAGCAGCCCAGGAAAAAAGATTTTCGATAAATTTCTGACGAATAAGTTCATTAGCCTTGAACTATTCTATTCATTATTATTAAAAAAAATGTGGTCTCTGAAGACATGACAAAATATATTTGTACGGAATTTCATTGAAATATAATAATTTTGTGAAATGAAACATAAAACATGAAAAAATCCAGTTATTTGCATTTATCTCGGTTATTATATGGTTATGTGCAATTGTTATTCATTCTTTTGAAAACTTTTCTACGACGTAACCTTTCGTCAGAAATTGCAAGAAAATCTTTTTCCCCCCTTTACACCCCCCTAAATATTACTTCCCAACCCCCCAACTCAGGCATTTATGAACTGTCCATGAATAGGCACAAAACTATTTGGTAGAGTTGGTCAAGTCTAGTCCCGAAATTTCAAAATAACGTCAGACCCACAAAAATATTTTCACAAATAAATGTCTTCATACAGATCCTGAGAAATTTCGCTCACTTGAGAGTTGCAAGCAGTATCGAATTGAGTTTACTATGAAGACAGTACTTCTTGAATGAACATGACAAAAATGTATACTATCTGCAGTCAAAATAAATTCGAAACTTCAAATCATACCTCATTTGAATGCCAAATTTTTTCTCGATGAAACCTACAGATACTCATAGTATCTTCAACCTTCAAGATCTTATTGTTTTTTAGAAAATGTGTGTGTCCATATTTGGAACATTCTCAAACTCCGATCATTTTTTCTTAGTGAATAAATAGTATTGGTTCGGACTTCCATTGTCTATGTTATCAATGCTTGGTTCAAAGACCAAACTTTTACTTTTAATTTATCTTTAATTTTCACTTCAAGGAAGTTCTCACAATGCTAATCAATGGTAGCGTTCATATACAACACTTTTACTTTAACATTTCGTGTATGAACGCCTCTATTTATCAGCATTGTGAGAACTTTTTTAAGAGTAAACGTAAAATATAAAAACAGTGTGGTCTATGAACCAAACATTACTCTATTGGAACCTGTTGCTAAGAAAAAATCAAAGAAGGAAAAAAACTCATGAAATCACAAATCGAATAATAAAGCAATCAAATCCATACAAAAAAAGTTTAGATTGATTTTTGGTAGAAAAATAAAAGGTATGATTGATCTAAGAAAATAATATTGTGACAAAAAAACTGAGATATCTAATATGATATAGCAGAGTCACAAGATTTTTATGAAGAAATATGAAGAAATTCAAACAAATGTTGAAAAGTTGAGTGTATACTCACGACGTTTCAATTGTTGGTATCCGCAATCGTATGGATTACTTCAGTAAAAGGGTTGAAGCTCATGCCTCGACTAATCAAGCAGCAACCAACATGTTTGCAAGGTTCGGAGTGCCAATACATTCTGATCAAGGAAGAAATTTTGAATCGAACTCATTCAGAAGACTTTGTGAATTGATTGGAATTAACAAAACCAGAGAATCTGCATTCCACCCATAGTCTGATGGCATGGTTGGAAGGTTTAACAGGACTATGGAAAAAGTAGTAGAAAAGCATCAGAAAGACTGAGATCGACATCTTCAGCAACTCTGGGAGGCCTACCGAGGAGCAGCTGTGCACGATTCCACAAAGCTCACCCCAGTCAGTATCATATTCGGCAGATATCTTCATTTGCCATGTGACTTGGTGTTTGGATCACCAAATGCTGAAGAAAAAGAGGTCCAGAGGACAAGAATTCACGAAATTTCGAGAGAAAGATTGGGAAATAACTAGTGAAAGATTGAAGGCTCGATATGATCTCCAAGGAAATAGTGGTGGATTCAAAGAAGATCGAGTGTGGCCTTACTACCCTTGTCGTAAAAAGATAATTTCTTTCAATTCAACACCATTTTGGGAAGGTTTCAATACGATAGTGAAGAGATTAAATTATGTGGTGTACAACATCCAACGCAACCCTAGAGCAAATTAGACTAAAAAATAACTACATGAAAAAACAGGCTTTGGGTTTGCATATAATTCACACATGTGCGAGGTATATTACTGAATCAGCAATCAGCTCGATCGATCTGGGATTATCTTCTCATGTGAACAAAACAAGAGTTCGCAGAGAAATAAAGAAAAATTAGAAAGAAATGAAGAGCAGCTGAATATTATGTTTTCAGAATACACAAATACTTCAATCATCTGGATTGAATATTTTTTTCAAAAACACTCATTTTTTATTTCACTTCATGGATTGTATGCTTAGAGTTGAAGAATCGAAATTCTAATGATTGAATTTCACACTACTAAATGATAATCAAAAGATGACGCAGAAACGAAAAAAAAACCTTTTTGAGCGCCCGCCATTACTTCAACCTGTGATACTGACCTAGTTTAATGCTGTTTCCGGGACAAGAGGCATAAAAACTCTGGTGCGTTGACTTGAAAAATCGTAAGTCTGAATTCCCGATCTCTATTCTTGATTTTGAACGATGTTAACTAAGGAATCTAAGGAAATCCCTGCGAGAGGTTGGCAACAGAGGCGAACCCAAGCACCTCATAAATCTGGTAAGGTAACGTCATATTTCCTGAAAGCCCGACGGCGTCTTTGATGGTTATGGGTATTATAGAACACTCGCCGAAGAAAACTATTTTCCGGGATTTTCAATTATTGTTTTCTTACCAGGCACGTAACAATCATTGTCACTAATACAGAAAAAAATATGTTGAACTGGGAAATTCTGGAACACAATCAATAAACCACACATAAAACTTCTACTCAAGCAAGTTGAGATAGATCATTCACGGTGAAGTTTGATTTCACCATCGTCATTAAAATCTCGCATTGCATTATCAATCAACATCAATTTTGATTCAGGTATTATCCAAATTATGAAAGTATCATCTGCTTTAGATTCGGTATCATTAACACCACAAAAAATGAAAAATTCTTCATTATAAAGTTAACTAGGGATGAAAAAATCACTCAGCAATAGCAATAGTAACAATAAAACGTGGGAAGTATAAAGTGAAATTGAACGAGCCAAACTGAATGGAATAGAATTGAATATTGAGTCCATTCGAATTTCCAAACGCATCCAAATTTCAAATACTTCCAAATCGAAAGATGGTTTGGTGCCACCGTCAACAAAAGAAATGAATTCACAAAAAATACGCGAATCCCTAAAAGTCTTAATTCAAGAAAAAGCTTTCTAATTAAGTTTTATTTCAAAATCCGTTCATGTTGAAACTTCAAGTTTAAATATGTATTCACTCAAGTGAAACAAAAAAGACAATTTTGTTTATATTTTCAAAATCATAATAAAGTATTAACACTTTTGAAGAATTCCCGAAACGCTTGCATAATTAATTCTAAAGCAAAATTTCAACAACTGCTTGAATTATTCAATGAAGTTTGTATTATAGAATTATACAGAAAATTAAAATTTTCGATCCTTACCTTCAGATCAGCACACAAGAAATGGACCGAAACAAAAGCTTGCAAGTCTCGAGTTATAGTGGGGGAGGTAATTAACACGTGTGACCTCAATACCGAAACTCGGGACAGAGATAATGTCGCAATTTCTACGACTTATTTATGCGATGTTTTGAAAACCATAAAAAGTAATGTGGAGCTAGGCAATTAATGTCGCAATTTCTACGACTTATTTATGCATTATTTTGAAACCCATAAAATCTAATGGGGCAGCTGTTCAAGCCACTTCCTAAAGCTTGCGAAATTCGCAACTCAAAGGAATCTTTCTTTGTTCGATGGGGGATATAAAACCATTGGCGAATTGCAAAGTCAGTCAGTCAAGTCGAGTTCAGTTGAGTCTTGAGTACAGTAATGTTGTAGTAATGCAGAAAAATTCTATTATTCAAGTTAGTGATGTAGTATATACTTGAAAGTACAGTAAAGACGGTAACTAAACAACTCAGTGCTGTAATAAATCAGATGCCAGAAGTGCTAAACATTAATTTAAAAACGCTCCAGAGACAACTACTCAATAACATGAGGATATGTAAGTCTAGCTATAAAAACCGAAGCGATAATTTCGTTAGTTAAGTACCGTGTACGAGATTTGTAATGCACGAAATTATGTGAGTTCTATTGACTAGTCGACGTATTTTGTGTTACGGAATCATCGATTTGGCCTTATGTATTCCCCACTTTATTTGATGTAAAACTGAATGTTCGAAACGCCGCTTATCCTAAACAAATTAAAAACTGTTGAAAATTCCGCCAATTGTTATTATTTCCACCAAGAATTCACGAACAAAAATTAATCATGTCCGACTGGGTATTTAACATCTGAAGGACCGCTCGCCTTTTTGCCAACCAACCCGGTCGTCACAATGGTCCGGCTATCCTCCGCAATCCACAAATGAAGAAAATTATTATTCAATTGATCATTCAGCTTTCGACAGTTGAGAAAATAGTTCTTTGCTTGATCAGACTAAATACTGAATTTTATGACAATGAATCAAAACGTCAGGAGATCTGGAAATAAATCTCATTCGTTTCTAAATTCCAACACCTTTTAGAGAACTGATGAGCAATTTCAAAAACTTTTACTTGAGAAGAATCAGTAAATAAATGAAGAGGAATCTCCGGCTTTTTTTTCTCTTCCCTTTCCTGAAACACACTTTATATGCACTATAGAAGTTCACATAGGGTGTTCACGAAAAAGAAATTCATACAGAAGTTTCGTGAATATACAAAAACAGAGTGTTCAAAATTGAAAAAATCAAATGAGAATATACCAGGCTTCTGGAAACTTCTCAGAAGCTCATTTGAGAGTGAGCGCTCCCCACAGCTTGACCACGTCACCAATATTAAATATTGCTCCATGAAAAAATGTTCCTTTCGATATCGGTGCATATTCAGAGGAAGTTCTAATTGTGGAATCTGTATGAATGAATGGCACCGTTATCTTGAAAACTCATCATATAATCTATTAAAAACATCATGGTTTGATACTCACAATAGCAAGAGCCCTTTGAAATGTCGTAGTGATAGTGATTCGCAGCATCACACTTATCGCAGTGATCTCCAATGACACCTTTAGTTCTACAGAAACATTTTCCTGTATTGCTCTCGCACTCAGAGGCATCTTGGTTGCATTGACAATCCTTGCACTCTCCTCCATTTTCCGAATTACCCCAATATCCTTTCATACATACTTCGCAATGTTCACCCATAGTTCGATTATTGCACGGTAAACACTTAGTTGAGTTGTTCAGGCAATTGGCATGTCCATTGCACTGACATTTGGGACATGTGGTGAAGTACCAAGATTCAGAAGAGCAGGTATACTGGCACCGAAATCCATTACGAACGCTGGTACCTAGGAGATAAAATAAAAATTATCCGAAAAGAGAGAGGAAATTTGAGAAAAATAATAAAAAAAAAATTGGGCAAATATGGTATTCCACAATATCAGTTTGAAAATCTTGAATATTTCTGGGTATTACGGAGTTTCATAAACTACAGCTAGCTGAGCATTAGGTTGAGATTGTTGGAAATAGTTGAAAGATAAATAATAAATTTAAAGGAGAATAAGCGTAAGCAATACAAAATATTGAAGTTCATCCCGTAAACTTCATATACACCGTCTCTCACGATCGATAATACGTTAAACATTTATGGAAAACAAAACGCAGCGAAGTTTATATTTCTTGACCTGTTCTATCCATAATATTTCCAGTGTTGCGACGTTGCCGCTTATATCGAAAAGTTCTAGTAACTTTATTTTTCTGAAATCGACCTTCCATTTCAATGCTATCTCTATCAGTTTTCAAAATGAAAAATAATTGTAATATACCTAGTCCTACTTGAACTTAGGTGAACTAGTACTCTCGATCAATGGAAAATTCATGTTTTGGTAGTAGATTGGAAAAACTCGAAACATTCAATTCACACTGGGAAATCTACCCAATATCATATAGGGTGAGCTCCAATTATTATCATTTTCTTCATACATAAAAGTAATTGATATTTTGGTTTTGGAAAACTCAATGAATTGGAAGATGAAGGAAACAGCTTCAGGATGATCCATCATATCTCCATACCTGAATCCCAGTATACCAGGACCATACAGTAGAGACACTCGCCACAGAACACCAATGACACGTCGAGGTGTTATCAATCAACTTGAAAATATTGTTCAATATTTGGCGAATGCGCTTTTCCCAAATTCACATTTCCGTAATTTCGTTTGAGGTGTATCTGATATACTCTTGCCTAACCCCCCAGATATACGTATTTTTTGATGAAGGGCCTATAGTCGGGCCGTTCAAAAGAAAGAATTCAAGGACGCGTGAACAGTGAATGCCTGCATCTATATATAGCCTGCGCGGCGTAGCCACGCCTTCTAAACTGAAATAAATGAGGAACTGTTTACACTGTACTGTACTCATTTGTGCTTTGTATTCACGTGTGTTACGTTAATTAAATAATATGGATGGAAACACTCTTTCACCTCCAAGAAAAAGATAAAAAAAGACATTTAACTGTAGAGGAAAGAGGTGTAATAATGAACAGTCATAAAAAAGAATCCCAAGAGTTTATGGGAAAACAGGATAATGCTGTTGAATTCACTGCCGAGGCGACGTTTTTGTTGAGTGGTGTAAATCGGACTTGTAACATTAGGGAGAGAAACATTCAAAGAGTACGTGCCGTTCACGTGATCATTCTATCTTTTCAGCGGCTTCACTATAGTACCGTATAACAAAAGGAATTCTGATGATTGTATGAAATTGTTCTGTTTTATGTTGTTTTATGTTATATTTCCGGAGGATGTCATTAGTGTTCTGTAGAATAGTAGCTCTATATTTTCCATATATTTTTTACAAATTGCAAAACTTTAAATAGAAGCTGATTTGCTCGAAATTTTAGTTTTATAAAAATGCACTTCGATAATGAATATCTCTTTCAGGTGTGAGGCATGGTTGAAGGCATGTAACCGAGAGGATTTACTTGAAAAATCTTCCGAAGCTCTCTATAACAACTATCGCTTGTGTGGATTTCACTTCGAGAAATAAATGTTCTAGAATTTTCTACACAATGAAATTTGCAAATAGGAATTTGAAAAAAAAAACAAAGAAGAACAAAAAATTATCATTTCAAGTCATTTATAGTGTTTATTACATTTTTAGTGTCTGTAATATTGTACATATTTGAAGCTGCTGCGAATAAAACATCCTCTTGAAAACTTTTTATATCCTGGTCATCGAATATACCTTTCCAGACAAACATGGACTGAAGGAAAAAAGCAACTGAAAGGTGGAATAGCTATTGTAGGTACTTGAGAATTTGAGATTTTTCACTTTCATTTCAACCGTTATCCTAGACAAAATATTTATTTTATGATGTGAAATAACACAATGATTTGATACCTGGTATCCCATACATTCAAATTTACTGTCACAAAATGACATCACACACCCCGAGCACAGAATGAAGGTCAAAGAAATTTGACCCTCGAAAACAAAGGATTGACATGTATGTGTCTCTATTGTTTGGCTATGGAATAGTGGGCCTGAATCATCAAGTTTTCTCAATGAGGCCGGTCCTATCAAATAATTCAATACAACTCCAGAACCGATGCAGACCGGCGCACAGTCCAACGCAATGCAATGATGCGTCGAGACAGTCATTGTGAATTACATTCTAGTGAGCCGACAACGCAGATGATCGTTAAAACTCTTTGTTGCACGCTGAAATTAAAGAAAAATGTGTCTTTGTTGCACGAAAAAATTTAGAAATGGCCGTTCGCTAACTAGCAGAAAGTTCAAAGTTCCTTTACTGACCATTTGCGCCTTGCCAAGTGCTATCCTTTATAACCTACTAGCTACCGCCATCTCTCTCATAGATGAAAAACCCCGAAGAAGTTAATTATACTGATATACATGAATATTTCAGCTTCAGCACATCAACAGAAACATTTGAGAATGGTGGTACGTATGATGTACCACCGTGCATCAGCTGAGGCAGACTGGGTGGTACCACCATGACGGAAAGAGTTGAACTGCAAGAATGATGCACTTTTATAATAGATATTTCTAGTATTCCTACAACGCTCGGCATGCAAACTTGAACCGCATTTCTGAAATACATGGCCGATAATGTATCGGTACACCGAGAGGCTGAGTTGGACCTAGTCTTTTCTCTGACAGCAATTGAGCAGATTTTGACGATTCTTCTTTCAATTTCTTATGTTATATGTATCAATTGAAATGCAGCGTGCCAACTTCAACGCGCCACATACGATCGTTATGTTAACGCTCGTGTGTTCCCAGTCTCTCTAGGTATCCATGGAAAAATCGAGTTTATAACAATTGACTAATTTCTTCAAATAATATGAATGATGATTAATGGTATTTCAAAAAATCGAAACCGAAATGAATGCAAATATTGTTTATTCAAAATATGTTCTTATGGTATTATTTACAATACATTGACAATGTGATCAAATTATTGCTAGAACTTGCAGAAAATTCAACCCTATGTTTCCCGAATCGACACCAATGATCAAATTATTGCTAGAACTTGCAGAAAATTCAACCAAATGTATTCTGAATTGACACCAAAGAATACAAGAAAGTTTTTTAGATTGAAAAAAAATCCCGAATCGCAAAGTTGAAAGCGCCACCAGCATTACCAAAACATGTTAGGTTGAAAGAAGACAATACTGTTAACGTTTTGGCATATTTTCATGCATACCCAGAAGCTTCGTAGTGCACAGATAGATTTGGGGTGAAATTCTGTTCATCCGACGCACTATGCTGGAGAAAAACGGTTTTGAGGAACTCACGCTTTCGGAACAAAATATCCAAATTAAATTTTCGGCGCTGTCAATTAGCTTCCTAGATATGGGCCGATCTTTGGATGATGACTGGCATTTTCTAGTACACCTTTCTGTGGAAAAATAACTCAAAGTGCCTCCGTCTTTGTCATCAGCACAATGTACACATGCCAGTCATCCATTTTGCAATTTTTACCATCAAAAACACCACTTTTCAACAAAAATGCACCTTTCTTCAACAGCCACAAAAACAAGAATAATTTGGCATATGACAGCTGCGGTGAACAAATGCCGGCACAGGAATATTAGTCAAGTGCCGGGATTTGTTTTCCTGACTGCCGAAGAAGGTAGCATTTTTTGACAAAAGTGTTATTTTTTTATTCGAGATAATAATCAACATAGAATATTAAGGGTGTATACATAGTGATGTGAAAAAGAAGAGGAATTGTGGGTGTTATTGTGCCGCAGAAACTACTACTACCTACTACTGTACTAGAAAATGCCAGTCATCACCGAAAGATCAGCAAAATCGACGAAATTTTACAACAATTGGATGTATCACATGTTTTATTGTAAAAAAATTTTAACAATCACAAATTGCATCGGTGTAAATTATCCAAAGTTCGATCTGAAAGCAGAAGACTTTGAGCGTTAAGTGCATTTTTGCGAAACACTATTGATGCATACACCAAAGAATTCGGTGAAATGAATCGAAATTCACGAGGGATGGAATATTCAATGAGAGAAATGAGCATTTCTGGGCTGTCCATAACCTTTATGCGACAAAAAATGGGTTTTAAAAGAAAATTTGACATGGATGTTTTCTCAACTTCGAAGAACAATAAAATCAAAACGAAAAACTTAATGCTGATAAGTTTATCCAAATATTGAAGACGAGTGATACAGATTTCCTTGAAAATTTGCTCTTGGAGGAATATAGAAATTCGTGGTTTCAACTGGATGGAGCCCTACCTCATTATACCCAGAAAGTTTCCAGGGAACTACAAAACATTTGATGATCGTTGGCTTGGTTGTTAGGGCCATGGAATTCGCCACCGAGATCACTCGACCTCACGCTTGATTTTTTCATAGGGTGATTTGAATGAAAGAGTATACATTATTCCAGTGCGTACCAAAGAGGTACTGAAACGTCAGATAGTGTGGTGCATTACAGATTTAGTTTCCCATGCAATCAAGAAATCAGCCACAAGTCGCGAACGAAAGATCATTTCAAAATATAATGGACACCACTTCGAGCATTCATTTTGAAAATATTTTGTGATCTTACAAACTTCCTCACGTTCATAAGTCCTAATTTAGAATACATTCGGTTGAATTCTTTGCAAGTTCTAGCAATAATTTTATCATATAGTCCATGTACAAAAAATAATTTCACAAGAACACCGTGTGAACAAGCAATATTCTTTTTTTTTTCAAATGAAACACCGTCAATTTCATTTCATGTATAAAGGAAATGAAGGTAATTCAAGGTCACACTGTATGATATGGAGTCGATTTCTCAGTGTGAATTGAATATTTTGAGTTTGTCCGAACTACTAGCAAAATATAAACTTTTCATCAATCCTGTAGAGGTGTGCATTCAGTGAACATATTTCAGAGAGGGACACGGCATGGATTACAATTCAGTTGAAATTTTACCTATAGAAAGAAACACTGCCCAGAGGCTCTTCTTAGAAATGGTACATATTGCAAATTCTTCAAGTGAAAATGACAGACTTGAATAAGTTGAGTAAGATTTACTCCTACTTAATTTGTATGGATAATGCTGAAGTGAGAGAAAAATCAATAACATATTTCCTCCACAAATGTTTCAGTTTACAAATTAAATCTTTTAGGTATCTAGACACATCATCTGAAATAAATCTCTATTAAAGGCATTTTTCAGTACATATAACTCAATTTGAAAACTCATATAACATTTTCTCAATTATTGATGTACACTCACACATTCATTTTCATCAATTTCAACTTCCAATGCAAACTTCAAATATTTCACTGAAGTGTAATCATATCTGAAGTGTGGTAACCGCATCTATGCGACGCGCGATCGGGTCAAAGGTGGATATCTGGTCGAAGGTCACTAGAACTTGAGCATTGTCATTGGCTGGTACTGCACATGTACGATTTGATCAGTTGTCAATAGAGGACTTCGTTCCAAGTTGCCAACCTAGAATATTCGTGAAAATGTCTACCATCAGGGAAATGAAATTTTGGGATGAATTATGCAGGAATGGGTTCGTTTTGATTAGCACTGACTCAAAAATTCTACTCGCCTCTTCAAAACCAGTATTTTCAGAAAAATATTCATTTTCACAATGCAGATATCTGATTGGCTTAAAATTAGGTTGGTATCACTGCGTTGTCATATTTTATATTTATATTCAGAATTTCAGAAAGCACATGTTCTTATTGTTATTGTTCTTGATTTTCAGGATTTGAATCTGATTTGTCCTGTGCCAATTTTGGTTCTGAAATAAGTTCATCTATGTGCCTAGGTGAATAGGGTATCGGATTCGAGTTGTTACTGAATTTTTTAGAAAAATGTTTACTGCATATATAAGTATTTTTATTTATGCTATCAATGGTGAGTTTATCATTGCCACATAGCTGTATCCATTTCATGCACTTCAGTGGGTTCCTTTTTCTTCTTGGAAAAGGATGAAATTTTATAGTCTTATTTTTCCGCGAATCACTTTCACAATTTTGGTAGGAACATCTAGTCATTTTTCCACTCAGATTATAACAAATTCGCAAACAATTCCTCCTTCAGCTTCTAAGGTTACTAGAGTTTTTACGATACACACAATAAAACGACGATGACTGCAGCTCTTTTCCAACTAATAATATAAGCACACCACACATGAAACACAACAACACAACTGATCCAAGCGAGAACAATAAGAACATGTGTTTATTGTGTTTTCTGAAATTCTGAATATAAATATAAATAAAATATGACAACGCAGTGATACCAACCAAATTTTAGGCCAATCAGATATCAGCATTGAGAAAATGAATATTTTTCTGAAAATACTGGTTTTGAAGAGGCGAGTAGAATTTTTGAGTTAGTGCTAATCAAAACGAACCCATTCGTGCATGATTCATTCCAAAATTTCATTTCCCTGATGGTAGACTTTTTCACGAATATTCTAGGTTGGCAACTTGGAACGAAGTCCTCTATTGTCAACCCCAATTGATAATTCCGCATGTTTGGCGTGTTTCCTCATCAAGGAACAATAGGTGTTATTTTTCATTTCATTTTAATATGTGAAATATTGTTTGTTCGTTAATAGTCCAATTAAATAAACTTTTTTCGTAAAAGTCTTGCCTACCTGAAAAGTAACTGTGGATCTCGGCAGACACAGGTGCCCTTATTATCCCCCAAAGTTTGCGCCAGATTCTGTCCGTGCGTTTAGCAACAATTAGCGGTTGAGTGCCGGAAATCATATTTTTTTTGGTCGGATCGAAAAAAAGTTGAATCGGAAAATGTAGATAATTGAAAAATCTATCGATTAGCATTGGCCCGATGTCGATATTCTAATTTATTGCTGAATTTTTTTCATTGATTTATTGAAAAATGTTGAGATGCATTTGGGGGTTGCAACTGTAAATTTGGGAAGCTTTCTACTAGTAGAAACCACAGTTTCAATTCGGTTGAAAAATAATTGATGGGTTAACAACAATCTAATTTGTTACTGAAAGAAGTGTCTTACTAGATTATCATTTCTTGTCATACGGATAATCGCAGAGCAATGAACGAAACAGTTTTGGATTGTCAGAGTTGAACTACGATCTATCATTTTTGGAAAATCGATTTTTGCAATGTGATAGCTTCAAAAATGGCGTCAAAAAAACAACGTTATTCAAACTGGAAAAAAAAGGAAAAAATGGTCGTATCGAAAAGCGTCGAAATGCATTGGAAAGCTACGATTTTTCTACGAATTTTGCCAACCTGACTTTTGTTCCAAGATAATTACAAGCCGAGATAACACTTATTTTTATATAATTTTCCCTCCCTTTGTTTATTTATATGAAGCAACGAGACCTTGACGACTGCACAGAGCAAGAGTCATATTATCCATAGAAACCAGCAGAATTTGTTTTCCACAATAATTTATCATATTCATTGATGGGAACATTGGAGGTTCTTCCGGAACCGTTCGACGCGCCGCGTGGAGGGGGAAGCAGGAGGGAAAGATACAGCGGCCGTCGATTCGATCGCGTGAAATGAACTGTTCAAGAGCCCAAATTGACGATTTTCGCCTACCCGAAAAGTAGCTGTGGATTTAGGCAGACACAGGTATCCTTATTATCCCCCAAAGGCTCGTGTCCACTAGAAATTAAATTTGCCTAGAGTACTCTCACAAGTCACTTGCAATGCGTGTAAACAGCACTGCTAGAGGAAGTTTGATGAAAGTTTACTCTCGGGCCAAGTACTTGCCGACTTGTTAGAGCTTGTAGTGTACACGGGTAATCTAAGCAAATTAGTTTGCACTTTATTATTTCGAGACTGTTTCGAAGTATTTGCAGCAAGTTGTGAGATTTTGTGAACTATTCTAAACTTTTATTTATTTTTTTCGAATCTGAATTAAAATTCTGATTTCTTCACAAAAATGGAGGAACGACGTGTTTGGAATGGAGAAGAAACTCTTCTGCTAATTGAAATTTTTTAACTGTACCCAGAAATAGGGAATGTACATTGCAAATATTTTAAAAATAGAGTAAAACAACAAGGCGCATTTCAAGAATTAGCAGAACTATTCAACACATCTGAACATGAATTTAGCGCAAGCTACATAACTTGAGAACACAACTGAATCAGTAGTGAAGAAAAATTCAAAAGGAAAAAGAGGGGACAGGGGACAAATGAATTGTATGAAAGCACGTGGGAATTTTTTTCAGCAAATTCAGCAAAAAATCAAAATCTTCCGCAGGCATACGTAAAAAATTTGCTGAGGATCTTCCGTTCTCAATTCAGAGAGCAGCTTCTCATGCATGCCTAACGTAGATCTTCGCTGAATCTATTTTCTGACCCAAATATTTCTACGCTTTTTGTCATTTTTCGTTGCTTTGTTTTTTTAACTGAATATATGTTTCAACAGCAGCAGCCACTTGCTGAGACGACATTTTTCTGGAAGTGTGTGTACACGTTACTCAAGCTTTACGAACTTGCCGGCAAGTACTTGGTGAAAAAACTCTCGCAAGTTACTTGCAGGTGGACACGAGGCTTGAAGTTAGCGCCAGATTTTGTCTGTGTGTTCAGCAACAATTAATGGTTGAATGCCGGATTTCATTTTTTTTGTTTTCTGCTTATATAATGAGAACTCTTGGTCGAATCGAATAAAGTTGAATTGAAAGTTGTAGATGATCAAAAAATCTATAGATTAGCGTTGGCTCGATGTCGATATTCTAATTTATTGCTCAACTATTGCGCTCGGAATTTGAAAAAAGGCATGTTTTCCATTATTCTATTGAAAAATGTTGAAATGCATTTGGGATTTGCAACTGTGAATTTGAAAAGCTTTCAACTAGTAGAAACCACAGTTTCAATTCGGTTGAAAAACAATTGATGGGTTAACAACAATCTAATTTGTTACTGAAAGAAGTGTCTCACTAGATTGTCATTTCTTGTCCTACGGATAATCGCAGAGCAATGAACGAAACAGTTTTGGATTGTCAAAGAGTTGAACTACGATCTTTCAATTTTGGAAAATCGATTTTTGCAATGTGATACCTTAAAAAATGGCGCCAAAAAAACTGAAGGAAAAAGGAAAAAATGGTCGTATCGAAAAGCGTCGAAATGCATTGGAAAGCTACGATTTTTCTACGAATTTTGCCAACCTGACTTTTGTTCCAAGATAATTACAAGCCGAAATAACACTTATTTTTATTTAATTTTCCCTTCCTTTGTTTATTTATATGAAGCAACGAGACCTCAACGACTGCACAGAGCAAGAGTCATATTATCCATAGAAACCAGCAGAATTTGTTTTCCACAATTATTTATCATATTTATTGATGGTAGCAGTGTAGGTTCATCTGGGACCGTTCGACGTGCCGATGCCGTGTGGGGAAGGAAGCCAAAGAGAGCGACCCAGGGCTAGGCGATTCCATCGCGTGAAATAAACTGATCAGAGCCCAAAATGACATCGCACTATATAATCTCGGGAGCTACTGGACGGATTTCATTTATTTCTTTTTAATTTGTACTAGTGCATCAAGATATGATCGAATATCACTGTGTCTTGCCCGGTTCGGAAATTCCTCGAATCACAAATTATTTTAACGCTGCAAAGGACCCCGCACTAATCTTATGGAAAACCGGTTTCGGTGAAAATCGCTGAAATTTCAATATGATGTCGCCCATGCCATCCTGAATAAAAGTTATCATTGCGCCAACTCTCTGAATGCCCGCGTTTGGATTCTACAGGGGGTCAAAGTTCGATATTTTGACGATTTTTCAAAAAATCCGGAATTTCATTTTCATTGTATCGATCTGAATTTTTATAATGGAATAGTCCACAATATGTGCATCAAAAAATTCAAATGACAAAAGTTTCTAGAATCAAAACTGGCGGGTATACAGAGGGTTGAACTTTGTTTTTGGTAATTTTTATCGAACTTTTTTTGAGAAAATATTCGTTTTCCTGCAGATCCATGTGCAATTGATGTTACTTACAGTACATAAGAGGGCGATCATATTTTGCATTTGAACTAACCATCCAACTTTAAATATTTGAAAGGTACGGGGCGATCAAAAATATATTTTCAATTTCGGAAAAATGTATCCCTTTGTATAGTCAGCTTTCACCAATATATTCAGCTGATTTTTTGAAACTATGTAGCTAACATACATACAAATGTGTCAACGTCTGTGCTCATTAATCTGAATCCAAATAAAGTTGCGGCGATGGTCCAAAAAATATGGAGAAGGGATGTTTCGGAATAATTTAGAAATGATTTCTAAAATCGTCCGTGAATTTCTTTTATTTTCTGATATAATGTAGATGAGTTATTATTGATCAAAAAGTTCTACAGTGCCTACCACGCGAATGCCACGGTTTGAATTATACAGGGTTTTGAAGTATAGTATTTCCTTGATTTCTGGAATAATCAATAATTTCTTTGTAACGGAAAATAATATTGTTTACTAGACAAACTTCGAAACATTTCAATGACCAAATTATCTGAAATGAGAATTTATGAATATACAAAGGTTGGTCCAAAAAAAATTTTTTTTTTCAAAAATATAAGTATCCGTTTACTATTCATATTTTTTATATATTCAGAAACTCTATTAGGACCAGGACCACCTTGTCTCCACCCGATGTTTTAGGAAAATCCAGCATGAAAACAATATATTCTCGAGAAAGATCGTGTGCGGAAGAGAGAAATGAGATGATTTGGTTTATATTCAGGTCTTCGCAACTGCCATTGTCTTCAAAAAATTGTGACCGCAACTGACAGATATATGAAATATGAATTAAAGTAAGTACATAACATGAATTCAGCACGATTCCAAGCATATGGGCGGATTCAGAGAAAACAGAAATGATGATAGTACTACAACAGCTACTGAACTGAGTCGAATCAATTCAGCAAGTACATTTTTTCCATGAAGACAGCCTTTCGGACGATTCATATTTCGTTTTCCGAAACGAGTTATACCGGTTTCGGGGTTTTGCCCCTCATCAGTGTAGGGTAGGTCTTATATAGATATCACTGAATAGAGCATGCGACATTCTGAAATAATTGGAAAAATCTTCCATTACAATGATTGAATCTGCAGTTAATTCAATTGCAATGAAGAATGAGGATGCAAGTGATTTCTATCGCAATAAAGAATTAGACTTCAGACGAAATGTCATGCATCCAAATTGACCACCTACATACCGGTCTTGGGTTTTTTGAGATGTTATTCAAATAAATTGTGAGGAGTTTATTCACCGGCATGACTGTCATCGTTTCACTACCCAACTATTTCAAGCGCACCATCAGGAACCATTTGTTGTGGTCTATTTGCCGCGTCCATTACTGAGTTTAGTAGGGAACTTGAGGGGTATCGACTGTTGGGGTCATGTCGAGCATGACCAAGATACCATAGAACACTGGCAACATGCGCACATGTTCCTAAAGTTCTGGCGCCGGTTTTACAAGTACAAAAATATCCTAATATGGGCTCGTTTGGTTCATCTGGTTCTTCTCCATCATTATATTTGATCCACAGTTGATATTTTGTGGCATTTCTGAACCTCGAAAAAACCCTGACTCTCATGAATCCAGGTTCCTCTTCGAAAATATCGACCTGAAACTCTTCATTTTCTTCCCTTTGCAATTTATCCTGTATATACGAAGGTGAAAGTTTAACTTGGTATATACCTACGGTCAAATCTCTTAGATATTCTATCGTAAGGCGAGGAAAGTTTGGAATCAGGTTTCCATTCATACGGACCCATTGACCATTTCTCAGATGAAGATTGTCCACTTCCACTCGAGCCTGGACGACATTTACCTCCTGTGATTTTCGTAACAAGTCTTGTGCCAGCTGAGCATTGGCACCTCTCATTGAGACTGGGGGGTGGAAGCTGTTGATGAGTGCACCAGCGATTTGATATAGATCGCTAGGATTGTGTACGTGTGGCATTTCGATCGTTTTATCAAAAAACTTAAACATGCTTTTCAAATGTCCATTTCTTGCTTCAACTATCCATCTAGTTTTCGTCACTAATCGAGATGTATTTGCTTCCTCGGTGGAAAGCTGTTGTTGCCCTCGTGGAACAATCGCGGGCATTTCATATTGTATGCCAAGATTATTCAGTAAGGGTATGGCATCTCGATAACCCCGATCCACAACAAAAATGTCACCTTCATTAAACCATCCCCTCATGTCTTCTAAGTTTCTTTCAAACTGATTCTCCAAAATTCTTGCGTCATTGTTGCGAGCGTCTGAGAAATAAGGTCCTTGAATACTCAGTATATATCCATCCGGGGCCACAATCAAAACTGGTTTCACCAGATGATGTCCCTTGTACCGGTAGAAAGATTGGCGCAATATCCTGAAATTACAACTTTTATTTATGGCTGCGTATGATCCGTCGATGTAAACGATGGCCTTCGGGTTGGCTGGGGTCGGGTTATATAAAATATTGGAAAACTCACTCACATGCCTTCTAATATACACATTCCTATCGATGGCTGCAAAGCCGATATTCGATGGAACGAATCTTTGCATCAAAGACTGTCTTACTTTAGAAATTGCTAAGCTGGTGGCTTGCCTAGAGGGATAATGGAATATTACCTTCAAGAAATCATCCGACCGACCCTGACGCAATTTACAGAGGAATGTCATAAGGTCTTTTTTCGTTATATATCTATAACCATGTTCCTGCGGAACCATATCACAGAACATAAAAAGACTACGAAATTGTTCTTTGGTTATAGGAGATATTGCCTGAAACTCATCCTCACTGAAATTGTTCTCATCTTCATAGCTGGAGTGTTCAATAGCCACAAAACGAAGCCCTTGAAGGAAAATGGATAGTTGCTGTCCCTTTATCAGATAAGGTCTATTTACAAACTGGATTCCTGGTAATAGAAATGGCAAAATGAAACCGTTATCATCGAGATGATGTCTGCACGCCTTCACGTTATCCGGGATGAATATATTTCGATGAACAAAAATATTGGCCCTGCATTTATTGGATAGAGTTTGCTGATCATCGGCGGCATTGCAGATGAAGCATGTATGGCTCGATGTTTGTGTCAAAACATTAAGTCTTATACAAGTTGGATCAATCGTCAAGTCCCTTATTTCATTCATAATAGATCGATTACAGTTTAAACATATTCTTGTTTCTTCTCCTATGATGAGAGGGGGACCACCTCGTGCATCCCGCCTAGAAAT
Organism: Zygogramma bicolorata; assembly: GCA_032362365.1. Classification (NCBI taxonomy): domain Eukaryota; kingdom Metazoa; phylum Arthropoda; class Insecta; order Coleoptera; family Chrysomelidae; genus Zygogramma; species Zygogramma bicolorata. The sequence goes on from JAVJAQ010000336.1 coordinate 394,381, forward strand.
AGCTATTTGACACTTTTCCAAATGTTCTTCTCCATGAAGAAGATGTGACATTCGAGCTGGTCTTGATCGGGTATCGCATACAAAGCAATTTACTTGATTTTGATAGGCCATGATGACCTGGGAATATTCAAATATGAGATACAATTGAATATAATGATTATCTCACCTTATTTAACTTCGAAGAGCAGAAAATAAAAGAAAACAGGTAATTGATGACCAAAACATCAACCGATTCTCTAATTATTAGAAAATACTAACATTTCATCTACGTTCAACACATCAAAATATGTTTGCTATCAAAAACATCCATAACTCTGACAGCAATCGAATGACATTCCAAGGACTGCTCTATTTTGGATATGGAATAATACAGTTACTTGCACAGAAAAGAAGTAGGTACAAGTCTTGGAAACGAAAATGTTGTTATTTTGGTACAGTAAATTGTGTTAATCTGATCTTTTAAAATTGTCTTTGGCTTTTTAAAAACGTTAAAGAGGCACAAAAGAAATATCATTTCCAAATTATTCCGAAACATCCCTTCTCCATATTTTTTGGACCATCGCCGCAACTTTATTTGGATTCAGATTAATGAGCACAGACGTTGACACATTTGTATGTATGTTAGCTACATAGTTTCAAAAAATCAGCTGAATATATTGGTGAAAGCTGACTATACAAAGGGATACATTTTTCCGAAATTGAAAATATATTTTTGATCGCCCCGTACCTTTCAAATATTTAAAGTTGGATGGTTAGTTCAAATGCAAAATATGATCGCCCTCTTATGTACTGTAAGTAACATCAATTGCACATGGATCTGCAGGAAAACGAATATTTTCTCAAAAAAAGTTCGATAAAAATTACCAAAAACAAAGTTCAACCCTCTGTATACCCGTCAGTTTTGATTCTAGAAACTTTTGTCATTTGAACTTTTTGATGCACATATTTTGGACTATTCCATTATAAAAATTCAGATCGATACAATGAAAATGAAATTCCGGATTTTTTGAAAAATCGTCAAAATATCGAACTTTGACCCCCTGTAGAATCCAAACGCGGGCATTCAGAGAGTTGGCGCAATGATAACTTTTATTCAGGATGGCATGGGCGACATCATATTGAAATTTCATCACATCACATCACTTCCTATGTCACATCGTGACATAGGAAGTGAATGTTGACTTGAAATAAGGATTGAATAAGTATATATATATATATATATATATATATATATATATATATATATATATATATATTGATTGTAATAAGAAATTTTATTTTACATTCGTGAATATTCACATGTCCTTACTATACATACATTCTGTACTCTCATTTCAATTTTGATTGCTTATTTGCGATAGTATATTCAATTTCGCTCGCATCGCTCTAATCCTCATCATTTTCACTGTCGAGCACACATTCGCCATAACCAATCAAACTGTAGCTTTGTACCGGAACATTTGATTCATCTAAAAATGAATCATGCTCGTCCGAAAATGCTCGATCAATATCTGAGATTTCAACAATTTTTTTTTCAACGTTCGTGCATGTTTCACAACGGTAACTATAACAAAGACTCCATGTTTTCTACAGCCACACGTAGCTTTCTTGCACCCTTTTGTGCACCGACAAAAAATTTGTCTCAACATATCCTCAGGTAAAAGCTTTTCGGTTGAGTAAACAAGCTGCAAACCATTTACCAATGTAGATACATTATTTTATTAAAATCAATATAAATTTATACTCATTCAGTTCTTCTACTAAACAATCCCATGTCAAGTCAACATTCACTTCTTATATCACGACATTATCAACCTTCCAAAAAATATATTCAGTCACTAAATTTGCAGAGTAAAAATTGAAATATTCGTGATTTGAGGGATTTCCGAAAAAAATCCAGGCAGGCTATAGTGATATTCGATCATATCTTGATGTACTAGTGAAAATTGGAAAAAAAAACATAATCCGTCCAGTAGTTCCCGACAGCGAGATCATTTTGGGCTCTGATCAGTTTATTTCACGCGATGGAAAGGCCGTCGCCTAGCGCTGGATCGCTCTCTCCGGCTTCCCCCTCCACACGGCACGTCGAACGGTCCCAGAAGAACCTCCACTGCTCCCATCAATATATATAATAAATAATTGTGGAAAACCAATTTTGCTGATTCCTAGGGATAATATGACTCTTGCTCTGTGCAGTTGTCAAGGTCTCGTTGCTTCACATAAATTAAAAAAAAAAAATTTATCTCGGCTCCTAATTATCGTGGAACAAAAGTCAGGTTGGCAACATTCGTAGAAAAATCGCAGCTTTCCAATGCATTGTCGCATTTTGATACGACCATTTCTTCCTCATTGCTTTTTAGTTTGAATAAAGTTGTTTTTTGGCGCTATTTTTGAAAGTATCACATTGCAAAAATGATAGTTTGTAGTTCAACTCTTAGACTATCCAAACCCGTTTTGTTTATTGCTTCACGATTATCCGTAGGGCAAGAAATAACAATCTAATGGTACACTTTTTTTAGTAACAAATTAGATTGTTGCTAACCTATCAATTATTTTTCATCCGAATTGGAGCTCTAGTTTCTACTAGTTGAAAGCTTTCCAAATTGACAGTTGCAATACCCAAATGCATTTCAACATTTTTTAATAAAATAATGGAAAAACACCTTTTTAATTTCCGAAAGCAATGGTTTAGCAACAAATTAGAATATCGACATCGGGCCAAGGCTAGTCGATAGATTTTTCAATTATCTATAACTTTCAATTCAACTTTTTTTTGATCCGACCAATAGTTTTCATTATATAGGCAAAAACAAAAAAAAATGATTTCCGGCACTCAACCGCTAATTGTTGCTGAACGCACGGACAGAATCTGGCGCAAACTCTAGGGGATAATAAGGACACCTGTGTCTGCCGGAATCTACAGCTACTTTTCGGGTAGGCGAAAATCGTCATTTTGGGCTCTTGACCAGTTCATTTGATTGGATTATAACGTTCTGACGTTATTTCATTGTCTCGCGTAGATAGGTTGTACCCAAATTGTAATCATCCCGCCTGTTAACCTCGCATACACTGTAAGATGTTTCGACTGATCTCTATGGATATAACCGCTTCTTTCACCATATTGTTGCATTAAATTGTTAGAGGTTTCGAGTGGATAGATGATAATTCAGGAGGTGTTTATTGGGCTCAGCACTCAAATAAAAGAAGCCGATATGACGTTTTCTGGTTCATTGATGACTGCGTTCACTTGTAATGTTGTCCATCCTTGCACTTGGCTACACCGTGCTGACGTGTTTACGGTTTCTTCTTCCATTCGAGTGCTGAGTCCAATAAAAAAATGTCATTATTTCCTTCTATCCACTCGATACCTCTATGAATTTCATCAAATATTTTCTGGGCATGAATGTCACGTAGGTCACTATTGCTGCCTCTGTGGTGACGTCAGTTAATGCCTTGTGATCACAAGGTCTTCTGACCAAACCACAAACGTGCGGCTGGCTTCTGTTGATAACTCTGTTACATACATATATATATGCTACAGTGAATATTTTCACGGGTGGTTGAGAATGTGAATTTTTCATAATGGAAGTTTATCCACTGAGTGGTGATAATTTGGTTTCGACGTTTCGCCAGCATCTTGAAAGATGATGGTGTTGGAAGGGAGCGGAAGATGATTCTTTCGAAAGTTTGGTTTGTCTTCTCATTATTCTTCCGATTTTGTCAGTGACTCCTTTGGTGATTTCCGTCGGGAGGCTTCGGAGGTCTTTGTTAGTTCTGCTTGTCTGTTTGTTGTTTCCGTTGGATGGAAACATCGATACACCAGGGTATCGACTACAAATTGTAGAATTGTGGGGTGGTGATGGGATTCGGCGTGTAGATATCTGTTGGTGTAAATGGGCTTCCGGTATATAGGAGAATAATGAGAAGATGAAATATACGAACCACTTCGAGAGCTCAAAGGAACGTATAGTCTTGCTCACCGAGACCAACGGACAGGATTCCTCTTGAAATCAACCACATGCGGAGAATGTTACCAGCAATATATAGACCAGACATATAGAACGATGTCAGCTGGAGTGCACGCAGAAATAGCATAAGGCAAGACAAACATCTTCCGCTCTCTTCCAACACCATTATCAGACGGGTCACAAAATAGATTTCGAGGCAGCTCAACACATAGCGCAGGTGAACCATTTAAACACTTGGAGAAGTAACATTCTTGAAAATGCCAACTGATATGTTGGTGAAACGTCGTAGCCCAATTACGACAAATCAACGGATTAGCTCCCAGAACAACAACTTCGCATTTGTGTGTATGCGGATGGGTTTCCGCTATCAGTTGCTTGTTGTCGTTGAGTTCTGGTTGAACCGCGTCTAGAGATTTGGTTTCGATATTTTGGAGTCATTTTCAAGAAGATGATGTGAATTCACGCTGAAGGATTTGTGACTTGACGCCGGGGCCCCAATCTGCCTACTCCCCAGAGTTTTCCCTAAGATATCAATTCGCTTACTGCTTGGATTGAACAACAAATACTTCAATTAAACCCTTTCAATTCATATCTACAGGTCCGATACCATCTTTAACACCGTCGGACCCTCATATAGCAAAAAAAGCATTCCTCTATCCACAAAACTTCAATCTTCACTATTATGATGAGAGTTGGGGCTAAGACTCCGGCAACAGGTCTTGATAATGGCTCCAAAGTAGGAGCCGAAATGTCGACAAAATAACGGTTCCAGACGTGGTTCAACATGTTCTAGTAATCACATATTCGATCGCGGAAATCTATCAGAGCATCTCGTGGTGGTTAGACGAAGCAAAGGATCTGTTGGAAGTGGCCAGTATGGGCCTAATCTGCAAAAAATTGCGAGATTTACGAGGAATGTTGATAACCGAAGTTTTCTGCCATTACTCTTGTGTGTTGTTGTCACTTGTTGATAACAATACATATGTACGTGTTAATATTGACGCTAACTTTCAACTATCTCTTTTGATATCGAATTTCCAATATATTCAGATGTAACTCAGTGGGAAATACCGTAAATACCTAACCTAGTGTTTTTCAAAGCCATATGTGAGATCAAAATTATTCAGATAGTAAACATATACGTTGAAAATGTGTTCATATCCATATCCATTCATATTTACCTGTATTCCCGCCTGGCAAACACACTCCTAATCCTGTTCCCTCACCAAAGTCGCACCACCCACAGGCAGGATCACCTCTACATCTATCACATGATACATATGAATTGCATTGTTGACGAGATCTCTCCTCCATTCGACATTGGTTAGGAGCAGTGGTATACTCCCTGCATTGACCAAACGGGAAGTTTGTTATATAAGCATTTGAATCTACACATCTCGCTTCATTATAACACCAAACACAATCATGATTAGTACAGTTTCGGCAACTTCCGTGTTCTGTACAAGAAGCTTGACAGTGAGTGCTTATATCTGAATTGAAAGATTTTGGCATACACTTGGTATCTTTTGAACTCCATCGGCATGAAGGATGACTATTACATGCTTCGCAAGTGCCAAATTGCTCGCAGATCAAAGGCGGATCCAATTTACATCGTGCCAACTCTCTATTTGGTACCAAGTCGGTAGCATTTGACCCTGAACAACCTTTATGCATACTGCAGAAAGAACCACACCACACACACTCATTTGTGGTCTGTACACAGCTGGAGCAGTACTCGAATTCTGGACATTTCGAAATTCTGTGTTTATTCAATTGTGGACAAGAAATTATTTGATCGTTTTCCAGAACTGAGTCAGCAGTAAAGTTCTTGACCGAAATGCAAATACTTTCTCTGGAATTCCAAACACATTTCCGGCCAGTTTTGCTTCTCACACAAGAGGATTTTTCGCTGAACTGGCAATCTCCGGGAGTGAACTTCAGACTATCAGAAAGCATCTGTCCATTGAATCCCCCATGCAAGTACACAGACCCTTCATACACCACTGCAGAATGTCCGTACCTAGCTACATCAGTAAGTAATGAAGTTGGCATTTTGAGAAAACTCCAAGTGTCACAAAGCACATCATATGCCACTAGTTCAGAACCATAGCATTCTAACCCAGTAGGATCTATATTTGAATTTCCTCCAAACACTAACATTAAACCTTGAGAAACGAAAGATGATGAATGCAAAAATTTGGCAGTAGGTGCATCTGCGAGCCTAGTTCAGATTCGTTGATTGGGTTCATACGAATATATATCTCTATCCAGATGTGATGATGTAACGGTTTCAGAAACAATGCCACCGTGAACATAAATCTTCTGTGTTAGGTTATCCCAGCTAGCGGTGTGTCCGAATCTTCCCTTCACGGGGTAACCTGTTGGATTGACTACTTTCCATTCTTTTGTTCCGAAATAATATTCTTGAACTGCGTTCATATAACCAAGGTAAGGGGAATATCCAAAAATCAGTATCATCCTGTCGAGTGTCCTGTTTTTCTTGTCATACACGACAGTTGCAGTGTGACCATGAGACACCGGTAAACCACGTATCCGAAAACTATTCGATGAATTCGACCCGATGATGATTTCTTTCCAGGCTTCAGATATCATGTCGAAAATCCATAATTCCGAGGAAGCTTCACCACTCTTCGTAACGCCCCCGTACAAATAAATCTTGTCCTCATATAAAACTGCTGAGTGACCGTATCTCGGAGAAGGACCTTCCAATGTATGCAAAGTTTCCCAAAAATCACCTGAAACGTCATGATTCTCATGAAATAATAAGCAGTGAGGTCATATTGGTTTCATTTGAAACATATTTATCCATGTTCTGAACTTTGGCGTTGATACAGAAGTACAGTAGCAGTTTCTTTCCCAATAGAGGTCGACAACGATTGACCGAAAAACGATTGATCGACGTAACCATTGGTCGACAAACGAATAGTCGACACTAACTGGTAGTCGGCATAAGGATTAGTGGACAGTACAATTAGTCGACATGAACATCTAGTTGTCAGTATTAATTGGTTGACTGTACAATTAGTCGACAAAACAGTAATTCATTTAAAAAGTCAAATATCGGTTTAGGATCGTTAGGTTAGGTTAAAATTACTGTTTTCTCGACTAATTGTACAGTTGACCAATTAATACTGTCGAATAGTAATTTTACTGTCAATTCGCTTGTCGACCAACCGTTACGTCGCGTCGATGAATTTTTTGACAACCCGAATAAACCAATTTACTCTCCTGTATCTCCGTTGTTATTTTTTATGGATGTTTCACATTCGGTTACTTTGATGTCATGAGAATATACAATTCAACATGTATCAAACCATATATGACACTTCCGGTTTGATCGGAAGCGCATCCAACAATCATATTCCAAATGGAATAAATTTTTTTTATAAGATTTAGTTTGATATATCATATTAACACATCAAATCCACGATCTGCTGATTCAATTGAGAGTTCATAGCAAAATGCTTTTTGTATTTTCCTCGTAACCTAGCATTTCCATGAAAGTAGGTTATGGAAGAATGAACAATATCATGTAAATAGCAATAATTCATGGACAAACTTTTTACCCAATATCAATTATGGTAACTAGCTCTTTTTTTTCAATTTTCAACAACAATTCGTTAATTTTTTTATGCTTACAAAGGAATTTTAAGATTTGGTTGGTTGTTTTGTACTTCAATACGTATTGGAAATTCTAACCAAATCTAAAAATTCATCTTAGCATGAAAGAAATGAATGATTTGATGTTAAAAATGAAAAAAGTGATTTGTAGAAATAGCCTGTCTCCATAGTGCCTAATAAAGTTTGGCAATCTTCCATAGCATACTACTCTCCATACTAGTTTCTCTTCTAAAGTCACCATACCAGCTCGAGAAACAGAAATTCAAAGAAAGATTTACGTTAATAAAATTCATGATGACTTGATAAAAATAATAGGATGGGGTAACATAAACTTAGTGTAAATGTCTTGGGTCTCACGGTTGATCCGGAAAAAGAGGAAGCTATAATGCAAATTCAACCTCCAAAATCAGTTTCTGAAGTAAGAGGTATTGTGCAAATGGCATCGTGGTAGAGACGATTCATTCAAAATTTTTCCACCATAGTGGCTTCAATGACAGCGTTATTACGAAAAGACAGAAGATTCATGTGGAATGAATCTTGTCAAAAGGCCTTAGATACCATCAAAAATAATTTGATTTCTGCTCCCATTCTGTCGTGTCCTTATTTAAATCTCCCTTTTCAAATTCAAGGCCTCCGATTATGGCGTGGAGGTGTTATGCTACCTGAGTCGATCACTGACGAAAGTTGAGAGGAAGTATAGCACTACTGAAAAAGGATGATTGGCAGTTTATATGCGATAGAAAAACTGAGACAATATATCGAAGGATCACACTTTACGGTACCAGTAGGTCGTATAGCTCGATGGGCAGTACGTTTACAGCAATACGACTTCGATATTGTCACCGCAAGGGAAAGGAATATGTTATTTCCGATGTTGTTTCACGTTCGTTCCCATAGTTGACACGGTCAGAATTGGAAATATTGAAACAGACACCTCCAAAGATGTATGGTATACAAAAATGTCCGAGAGAGTTCAGCAAACTCCAGTTACATATCCCCTCTGGAGTTTCAGGAGATAAACTTTACAGAAGGTCTCAACCTAAATATCTCAACTTAGTGGACGATAGATGGCTACTAATCCCAAAGAAGGATCGTGCGATTATTATCAGAAATAAGCACGATAAACCCACTTGCGGTCATATGGGCATTCGGAAAACTCATAGGCTTATCGCCTCAAAGTTTTATTGGCCTTATTTATTCCACGGTATAGAGTTCGTCATCAGATGAAATCTGAACAAAAAGTGCCCACTGGTCATATGTTGAGTCTTTCGCCAACGATTACAAAACCATGACAGGTTGTTTGCATGAATATCGTCGGTCCTCGCTCATCTCAGGGCAATGCGTTCATCTTTTCAGTCTTGGATTACTTCACTGAATCCTCCTCTTCCTACGGCAACGGCTGCCAAAATTACTGAAATTTTGGAGGAACAAAGGATTTTATTGTTTGGTGCTCCTAATCGGATTATTTCTGATAATGGTAAACAGTTTATCAGTTACATATTTCGAGATGAGATGAAGTAGTATGACATCAAACATTGTTTCGCTGCCTTCTACCATCCACAAGCAAATCCGGTAAAACGGGTCCACAGAGTTGTGAATACGATGTCGACAGCGTATGTGGTGGATAACCATCGTAAGTGGGGCCAGTTCCTCCCGAAAGTTGCTTGAGCGATTTGGTCTGCTAACTCCAGATTTTGCTACTCTCGGAAGAGAACCGAAAATTTCTGGCTCAGAGTCGGATCTAGGTAGTGATTCAAATCAAACATTTAATCCCAAAATACACTCTTTGAAAGAGGTGTACAAAGACATCAGTAAACATCTGAGTAATGCACTTAATAAGAGCTGTAAAATTTACAATCATCGTCAACGGAAGGAACGTTTTAATTGAATCAACTGGCATGGAAAAAAATCATGTGTTATCGAATGCCAAGAATTACTTCTGCCAAACTAGCACATGAATTTGTTGGACCTCACGTGGTTCATCAAATTGTTTCACCATGAACTTATCAACTCAAGGACCAGGGTGGAAAAGATTGCGGCACATGGCACATAAAAGATGTGATGGCCCTTCCACCTGATGACGAAACCGGTGTGTTAAATATAGTGAATTGTACTCGCTTCAGATCTTAAGTTGACTCAGTTTATATTAATTTCAACATATAAAAGTTTGTGCTTCAAAAAAAAATTTTCTCCGGGAGAGAGAGGTATGTTACGGTTTCGAAATTATTCGCATTTATTTGCCTTGAAACATTCTCTTCAAGAAGTAAGTCCATTATTTCAAGCCTTTGCTGATCAATATTTCACCCTCTATATAGTTTTTTTCTGTATCAGTCAGGAGATTTCAGTATCTGTCTTCACTGACAGTTGATGAATTTCCGTTTCCTGGCGAAGAAGAGTAGTTTGATATTGTTTCGAATTGTAGTTGTCATAGGGGGAAATAAAGTTTCGTTTTTTCGATTGTTATTGTGGTTCAGACCAGACCCATTGAAGGAAACTCACTAATTTGCGAATCTGAAAGGATTTCCACAGTGATCCAAGAGTAAATTGAATTACTCTGAAGAAATATATTCAAAAAATCTTCCGAAGTAGGATTCATTTGGGGTTCACTGAGGATTTCCCCGTGGAACTTTGATTTTGTCAGAGAATCAGTCATCGTGGAGGCCACATTTCATCCGAGATATGTTTGAAGGCACAAAGTTTCATTAATCTAGCTCATGATGTTCTGAATTCATTTCCTGAAATTATGTATGTTTAGGCCTTTTTCTCTTTACTTCCTATTCCCCAAATATATAAATCATATGAAGAATTCTCCCCGAGGCAACTTGAAGGATACTTATATCACACCAGAACTTTCATCAATTCGGAGTTATCTAAGAGTGAGAAAAACGTAACGTTCATTCTCAAACTCTACCTCGAAAGAGTATAGGTATCTGGGACGGAGTAAACACCGATCTGACAAGGTAAATTCATTCCATATTTCCTATATCCGTGAATGGTTACGGAGGTAGAATTCTGGACCTGTGTACTTATTAGAGTGGCCTGCTTGAACATACCTGAATCTTAATCGAAAATTATTCATTATTATTGATTACTTAACTGTCAATTCTCTGGGTATTGCCTTTAAACCGGAAGTATGCAACGTGAGGGATTTCGATGACATTTTTGTTCCATCGAGTTTATTATCAATTTGTTCATTTTACTATACGTGACGACTTTCAGAGTCCTCTTCTTCATCGGTCAGTCAGTTTATTAAAAAAGATATAAATTAGAAAAGTACGAACTGTTTTTTCCCACTCCCACTTTCAGAAGCTTGGTTCACCAATCCGGGTATAAAATGGTGTCCTATTTCTTATTACATTTGCTTCATTTACTGGCAATGATGATAAGACCGTTTGCTCTAACACTTCCACCTCCTGTATACTCATATTTTTGATTTTTTGTTAATCTACTTTTGAACCGGGCATGATGGAAAATTGAATGGAAAATAAAAACAGTTTTCAACAGAAAAACACTAACAAAATAACTAACTGCTGCAGATATGGCACTGAATATGTCACTCACAAGCAGTTCCTAACTGTTGAAGATATCTTCTTTCAATGATTCCATATGAAAATACTCATTTCTATATAATGGATGGCGAGCCACCCCACCACAATTCAGATGCATACACATAGCTAGTAGGCCTCTCAACCCTCCGACATCGCAACCCCTCCACTCAAAATCGATGAGCTTACAGAAAGTAGTGCGGGCATTCATTCGTGCCTGGAACGTTGTGAAGTGCAGATGTGCTCATGTGAGGTGTGGTGAGTGCTCGTGTTAGTTGATGAATCTTGGTTGATGTGTGTGTGGGTGTGGGTGTGTGTGTGTGTATGTGCAGACATGTATATTTAAGGAATATGCCAAAACAACTCTTCACCGTGTATGCAATCTATTCTTCACACTCATGAAGAATATCTTGACCGTACATGCAAATCCCAATATCATTACCTCACCCCCTGCACTGCCACTCACTGACTAGATGAGCTCACAGACGACATTGCTTATTAGTTGGTGGATCTTTGTCGTGAGGAGACATGTGCACTCTGTACAATATTGTTTGTACTTAGTAGGCATGAAGGATGATCTGCATTACCGTGTACGCCCCTCACCCATCTCAAGGTCAAATAATTGTCAAAGGATGTGAGGTCACACACACACACCCAATTTCTCAGACAAAATATTCCTATGAATACATTTTCATCTATGGTCCAGATATATCGTTCAAGGTCACCCTAAATAAACACTCGCATCAATTAGTCATTAATGACGTCATAGTAGTGTGGAAGGCTTTGGTCCGGCTCAAATATCTTACTCATGGGTATAGTTGTCTTATACGAGGTGAGCCGATTTTTTTTCAGGCGTTCTTATCGTCATGTAAAGCGTGTGCCAAAAACTTTTCGTACGTATATGGGGTGTTCAAAATTCCAACTATCTCGGAGTTTTCGAAGTTTGTCAGGGAAAAAACAAAATTTCCTTCGAGCACTAGACAATTTACAAAAACAACGATCACCCATTTTAGATGGATCTTGCAGTCACCAGCTCATCTGGATACAAGCAGACCATTCATTCCCTTGAACAGCTTGGATAAAGACAAGTCCTACACGATCCAGAAGCTGTGTTTGGTGCAAACCAAGATAGGCGAGGTCATCATAGCGGATTTTCAACGGCACGATCAGACGAGTTGTAGCAATACCGCAGGAGAAATTAAACAGCAGTACGCACTGGTGGTTGAAGAGAGAAGATCAGAGAAGAAGAGCTCCTTAACATTTACAGAAAATTAGACGAAAACATTTGATGTTTAGACCACATTTCCGATTCAACCGAATAATGGCAGACATAGATGTAGTTCGTGATGAAATGATTTGGAAATTAAGGGTGACTCAAAGAACTCTGAAGACAACATTCAGCGTGGCGGAACGGAAACTTTTGCTGAAACACGGTAAACATTCAGTCTGAACATATGATATGATGCTATTCGAATAATTGAGATTCACCAATATAATATAGTATCGATACTTCTAGGAAGTGCAAAAAAAATTCCGCTGTAGGCCTATAACGAAATTTACAATGGTATTACCTCCCATATGTTACTTGAAAACTGGTATTAAATATCACTCAAACTGTATTAATGTAGGTGAAGCATCGCATAACAGGTATTACCATCAACTTTGTTCTTTACCGTATTGTTCAGGTGTGGACTCTTGGAACGTGGATTTCGGGGACTTGAACTCCCCAATCTAACTAATTTTCTCACTCACATATCTCCAGTTCCTGGTAGCTTGCAAAGGGCTACTAGATACAGCAAAGACTGTGGTCTGGCTGCAAAACGTGTAACCAGTGTTCCTGTTCCTAATAACAGACCTGCACCCTGTTAGCAAACTCCGGTGGGCTCATCGGGTGGACTTGAAGTTATATCGGTATCCTGCTGGACAAGGGTAGGAACCAGACACGGAGAAAACCTTCCTGTGTTGTTTGAAACAGGATGACGCTAAGAGATCTCCAAATCCCACTAGTGAGAAGAGGAACCGGTGGCAAAACGCTTGTCTCACAAGTACGAAAAAAAAAAACAGATGACAAGATACCCTCTTCCTTTATATAGAGCGAAACAGGAGACCAAAGACTCTCCTTAAGGATATGAAGTGAAACAGGTGAAAAAACCGCCGAACAAAAAAGGCCCTCAAATCTAAAAATAAATAGATTCGAGATTAGAAATCAACCTTACTGATATCTATAAAGACCCTGAATGTACTCGACCCACCTCCAAATTGGATGGCCTTCACGGGAAACCACAAATTGCAAATGGAATTCATATTGTGAAATATTGCTCGAGCTTCACGCAGACAACCCGAAAAACGGCTTGGCTTCAGTTTACGATGAAAAAAAAACCTACGTTTGCGTGAGAATGATGACCCTTGAAAACACCGGAGAATAACAAGTGTGAATCTCTGATTGGTGATATTGACTGGTTTATGCCTATTATTTCTGGGCTATCAGAAAAAGTCTCGCTCTTGGCTTCCAAAACAAAAGTGATAAGTATAGATTCGAAACAACCTGTGGCCAAATCCACGGGACGACGGAATACGGAACCGCCAATTCTGTGCCACTCCTATTTTCCCAGAATGAGAATAAGAGGGTGACTGTCAGTGGACGAAAGCATGAGCATTTGTAATCTATAGGGAAACAACACAATGCTCGCGGAAAATTTTTTCCTAAGAGGATCAAGCACGATTCTTCTCAAGGAGAATCTCTTTTCGTCACTATCACTACTATGACTATGGTTCGGGTTTGAAGGCCGTCGTTTTTGGAATTTCTTCCTGGCGTTTCGCTGGGGCAGGTAGCTAGCCTCTTCAGAGGCTCATACACCTCGAGTTAGACTCCGATGACTAGATATTACGACTTCGTAAAGTGTATTTATATGGATTCAGCTAGCCAGCTTTTTCTGGATTCGGAGCCTTTCCATTGATATTGATTGCTGTAATTATCGGATTCCGAGAAGTATCATCAGCATTAATGCCGCACTACCTGCAGGCATATTATTTGTTATTTTTGATCTTTTTAAAATGGGATTCCATATTCGGTTGAGGCCCACATCTTCTTCTTTTCTATTGAAATTATCCGTGTGTTTGTGGATCTCTATTGCCACCCGTGTCAGTCGACTATGGTATCCCTGGTTCGGGGCAATGAGTTTCGCGTTTTCAAACAGAATCCTGTGGTTTCCCTCACTGAGTGCGTGCGTGTCCGAATCATAGGGGTACCAAATATTTGTTTGTAGAAATTATCTTGAAATATGAAATTTATTTAAAATTGAAATCGATACGAGGTGAAGGTTTGCCTATGCTTTTCTGCTTTGGGGTGTTGTTTCCCATACCTGATTCTTTTGTAGATGGATGGCGGCACTGCTTTCCAGACGCGCCACGAATCCATTATTTTCATTTATTTCTGGAACTTTTTTGTCCATGATGTTGGCACTCCTGTTTTTTTTTAAGTTCAGTCAGTTGTCATTTGTCGAAAATGTTCTCTTCTCTTTACGTTTGTTTTCTCTCATCGATTACTTCCGAGTAGAGCACGTGGTCCTAATGTTAACTGAAGGCAATTTTTTTGAATTTATCATAATGATTTTGTATTTTCCCAATTTGTGACATAAAACCATGAGGAAATGACGATTTCTCATTATCACTCATTTTTACGCGTGACTAACTTTCACTACAATCTCAAGTTTGTTTGTAACCTGTCATACTTTTGTAGATGTCTTTCCTAGATGTACTGATCGAACTACGCACATGGATAGGTACATGCACGTACTATCGAACCACAATCCTAGTCAAAAAAGGGGGGGCATATCTACCCTAACGGAACGTGCTTGAAAAATATGTAATCCAGGGCATCTGGAGAAAAAACTGGAACACCCGCAAGTGACCTCGAGATCGAATAGATACAGTGTACCCGAGATCAACAGAGTCATGAAACTGAAGAGTTCAAATCAGGGAGGACGCGCAGATAGTTGCACGTGCTTATCTACTAGATTCCCCGAAGGTTACAGACAGAATCGAAAAACTTTCAGGAAAACACAACATTAAAACGGTCTTCAAACCCACCAAGAGGTGCATACCGTGCATCTGTGGAAAGGTATAAATCGGTACCACCAGAAGATCTAAAAGAACTAGGATAAAAAAGCATGAAAGAAACTGCAGACTTAGGCAAACTGACAAGTCAGTTGTGGCGGAACACGCACTCAGTGGGAGAAACCACAGGATTCTGTTTTATCATAGTCGACTGATACGTGAAGCAATAGAGATCCACAAACACACGGACAATTTCAACAGAAAAGAAGAAGCGTTGAGTCTAAACAGAATTTGGAATCCCATGATGAGGAAATCAAGAATAATTAATGAAATCACGGCAGGTAGTGCGGCAACTAATAATGATGATTATTCCCCGAACCCGACAGAAGTAATTAACACTCCAGACTACCTGCATCAATATAAATACGCCTTGAGAAATCGAAACGTTTAGTCATCGGAAATGAGTAGGCCTCTCAAGAGGCTGACCACTCGCGCTAGCGAAACGTTATGAAGAAATTACAAAGAACGACGGCCTTCAAACCCGAAGGAAAATAGTTATACTTAATGTTTTTCTGTTTGAAAGTCATGATTCTGGGGTCAGTGAATTTTTTCTTCGTAGTTTTTCTGGTTCTCAACCTACCACAATTTCAAAATATCAAGAATTATCATTAGAAATCTGCCTTTTTACATTTATATTGATTCCAATATTAATTTTTGATTTTTTGTCGATTATGGTATGTCTACAACCCAAAAAACTTCGAAGAAAAAATATGTTATGTTTCCATGTGAAGAATATGCTAACAAAATAATTTAATGGTCAAGCATTCGTGGTAGAAATTTCAGTATCATAAATCATTGCTACGGGTAATAGAATGGAAAAAAGTTTCCATAATTTGCCTGCTCTTCACTCACCGCTGAAATTGTAGACGGATATCAAAGGTCTCAAACCGTAGCTTTCACCTGCTATCACATACATGGTATCCCTCCAAACTACGGAAGCATGAGATGCAGATGCAAGAGTAAAATTTTCCGCTGTAGTTTCCCAGTAGCCGTCACTTGCAAGCTGACTACAGTCACCACCCGTACTATTCCCTATACAAGAGCATCCAATTCCTTGATGACAGACGCCTTTGTTTTCGGAAAATCCGCAATTGTTGGGGCAGACTTCCGATTGACAAGCAATTCCTTCCCAGCCTTCATCACATATGCAAGAACCATTGACGCATATTCCATTTCCGGAACAATTCAAACTAGATAACTGAAAAGAATTATTTCCTTTGAGATCAAAAAAATATGTTTCTTTTGTCAAAACCGTGTTATGCATTTTTTCAGAAAGAAAAGTTCATTAGTCTCAAGGATAGGTGTGATTACCTTCCTTACAAGGAGGTCCGAAGGTTAGCTCTGGGAAAGAGATAGATTCGACGAATCTCCTGGCTTGCAATGAAAGAGTCGGCATGGAATATGTCTATAGGAAATATATAGAGTGTCTACTTTTTCGAGTTTCTCTACAGAATTCAACGTTTGGGAGTTTTATTTCATATATGTAACAAAATGTTACTTTCCAAAAGTATCTACATTTTCCATTGGATATAGAGTTGAAGGTAATTCAGTAAAGATTTTGAAGGCAAAGCACTATCAGTTTCAGTCAGTTAGTGATGGGGCGTGTATGGAAGAATTGACAAAATCGATGGATTGATTGTATTTCGAATAACAGCTGGAGTTGCGTGGAGTTACCCCGAACTAAAATTGAATACTTCATAGCTACTACAGAGTTTGAGTTATTTTTACACTTCCACGTCAATCTGTCCAATGAGGTGAAAACTTAGGCAAATGGACAGACAGACAGTGAGGATTGCCGTTACTTCAGATGCGCTGTCAAAAGTTCATAGTATCTGCTTTGCGAGTTGCTGGGAGGAGTAGAAGTTTTGCCCTTCAAAATGAAGGAATTAGATTTCTAGGGAATGATGTACCTACTCAGGGGTCTCAGTATCCAGGACTTTGACTAGATCAGAGTCGTGTACCATAGGTCCAGCAGGTCGTTGTACGGTGAGCGTGAGAGTACTCTCCTCAATCTACATTTTTTGGAAAAAATAAATATGTTCATAATATTTTGCAGTTTTTTTGGCAATGCACTTGTGCATATCGCGGTCAAAAATTCGGGCTATTACAGTATCATCATTCAAATAAAATTTAGGAGGGGAGGCAGCTTTTGCACATGATATTTCGTGAATTTCGGAAGATGAATGCAGAATTTCAAGAAGATGAAAAGAGTTCGTTCAAAAACTCTTTTTGAGAAATAATGACTTCTACAAGATTCTTTTATTCGAAATACACCTGTTTACACACCATGTATGTTTTTTTTTTTCGAAGCTTGGAGACCGCAATCCCCTCGCTCTGGAATAGCTATAGTCAAACTTACCGTAGATGGGCAGGAATCCAGACGATATGTTAAATTAAATCCCAACATAGTATTTGCTGCGTCACTGGAGAAATAAATCAGAGCAGCTCCAGAATATACTGTTACTTCTGGTATTCTTTTAATACCATATCGATTATGGTACATCGAACCACTAAACGCTGCGACTAACGGAGATTCAACACTATCTCCATCGAAAACATACAAATGATCCCATCCACATTCAGTTATGAACTCTTCAATATGTAATGTAATCGAGGAATTCGGAGCGTAAATCAGCCAACTGCATTTACTACTCAATGAGTAATTTCCAGAACCATCATGAATTATTCCAGTTCGAGTGTCCAGTCTGTGAAAACGAATTATCTCATTATATGAGGTTCTCTTATAACTTTATCCTCATATTCAGCAAAGATCAACCTTTTAAAAATCACTAGTTCATAAAAGGAGTGAGTGTTCATTTAAGAATGAGCTTACAAATGTATGTGAGAAAATTAAGTCAATAATAATATATTTGAGGAATTATTATGGGCTTTCAATTCTCCGAATCAAAGAATATGAATTACAACTTCTATGAAAGAAGTAAAATCGAAAAAAATTAACAAACACGTGTATATTATTCAAAGACGTTTGATCCATTCACAAAAAGAAACAGATGCTCCCCTTCCTATATGGCACAACGGGGACTGGGTTACATGAAAATCACTTTTTCATGCTCAATTTGTATACCAAGCATATGAAAATTGAATCAATTATATAGCATTCATAGGAAATATCTACACTAGGATAACATTGCCTTCCAGCCCAGACAAGATAAGAGTAATTTACGTTGAAATTTTACTGGTTTATATGAAAATCAACTTCACGTTATTCTTGAAAAGGGCTAGGAGGAATGTTCGAAAAATTCAAGCTCAGCATATCTTTATCATTACAATATCTCACTGTAGTTCATATAAAAATATTCTATATTCGACTGAAACTGATATATCCAAATGACTTCCTTTAGCTGATTGTTTTATTCTAAGAGACAAAATATTCCAAATTGTACAGCAATACTCCAGAAGTTATTGAAATTGTGATGCATTTTACGCACGTTTCAAAGGGAAATTGGCCAATATGGATTTATTTCCTGAAATCTTCGATTGACTTTGAGTTCTTAAATGCCAAAACAATCATCATGTAAGAATGAGGTCAAGCTGCAAAAGTAATGCACCATACATGAAACGTCCATTTTTTTAGATTGCCACTACATTCTGCATATACTGATCATCACCAGTATATTACCCTACATGTGCTATAGCACATGGAGAAGCATTCGTGTTGGTAACATTTTCATTACTTGCTCATTCTGAAAAACCATCTCCATGAATTATATACTGAGAATGTGAAATTGTTGCCCAGGTATGGCCAATAATTCTCCATATTTGTCAAGAAGTCGCATGGTTATCTTTATTCATTCATATGAGTTTCACAAATTTCAGGTTTCAACCAACTTACATTTGAAGGACAAAGTAAGTTAGTGCCACTATCATATCAATACATCGGCTAGATGAATCGAGTCTTATAAAGATTGAAAATCTTGAGCTTATCAATCTTTTGCTAGTCTGAATGTTCAATATATCCATGAATCCATACAGTGCATTTCTTTAATGTAACCCCCTTTAATTTTTTGAACGGGTCAACTCAAAAAATTTAAACTTGAGATAATGAAATTGATGCATGAATACTATATTTTGGAGTCAAATAATAATGACATATGAAATATTCAAGATGGTGACTGAGCGCATCTGGAAAAAAAATTAAATGGATGGGGGGGTCTTGTGATACATCACAAGCTCCTGACGAATACTTTACAAACCTAGAATATGAAGTCAATATCTTCACCTACTACAAAATGGCGGAATATTAAATAATTACCTGAAAACAAATACATTAATTTCGATATTTCTAGAAATATTCGTTTTTCTCTGTCATATGGAAATCTCAACAACCCGATAAGGTTTGATAGATTATTTTCGTTCATGAAAAAAAAGACAAAAATGTCAGTACAACGAACATCATTTGTCAGCTCAAATATTCTCATATAATTTACGATATTATATAAGTAGATAGGTACCACGTATACTATCTCCAAAATGATCAATTGAACAAAATTCAATAGGAAAATTTCATTTGAATATGCTGGCAACTACTGTTGATCCTCTAATCACTGAAATCGTCGAAGTGAATCTAATGAATTCGATGTGGATATTATCATTTCAACAAGATGGAGGCACCACCACATAAATCCAGACAAGTAAGAAACTATTTGGATAATACTTTCCATGGTCGTTGGATTGGCCATCGAGGTACTACGGAATGGCCATCCCGATTGTCAGATTTGACATCTTCAGAATTTTTTTCAACCTGCTTCAATATTGAATGTACGGCAGTGAACAACAAATATTTGTAGAAATCTCGACGTTGGTGTATTCGAAAATGTTCGTAGTGAAATATCGGATAGGCTGTTCTTATCTCAAGATGTTTAAGTCAACCATTTCGAGCATCTTCTGAACTGAACTCAGCTTATTTCCTCAAATTATGAAGCCAAACGTTGATGTGTGCAGGCAATTATTAAATGTTTCGCCATTTTGTAGTAGGTAAAGATATTGACTTCATATTCTAGGGTTCTCTAGTCTAGTATTCGTCAGGAGCTTCAAAATCACCTGACCATCTTTTCCATCTAATTTTCTCCCAGATGGCGCCCAGTCATATATTTCATGTGTGATCTCCTTAATCGTAATAGTGTACCATAAAATCTTTCCTATATATTCATCAAATATCTATGGAAGTGCTTCAAAATTGTTTTTGGAAAGCAGTACACTAAGTGAGTAAATCATTTTCTAACGGATTTGGGAAAAAATAAATCCCTAAACCCCTCACGAACTTGAATGTAAATCATTGGCGAATTATACTGAAAAACTGTAAACAACAGGCTTGGAACGAATTGTCCGTACAGGAGGGCTAAACGTGTATCTACACAGTAAATTTCAATAATTTGTTATTTATTTATTTATTTATTTATTCATCAAAGAAACATACAGGACTTAAACCTATTTACATGTTTCCGTAGCATTATTTCTAAGCAATATAGCAGATACTATTAATAACCCATTAACTAATTTCTAACAAAGGTAACAATATTCATATATACACATATATATACCCATATAAAAAAAATAGCCTCCAACTTTATCACCTTTATACCCATATATACATATACACATATGTACACGCACATATATACATACATATACATACATATACATCGTATTACAAACTAAAAACTTGAAAAAGAAAGAGGAGAAAGAAAAAAAAATTAAAAATAAAAAAAATAACAGATAACTAGGATGATATAAAAATAATAATGATAATATATAGAATATAAGTGGAATCACTAATCAATATAATCAAGTTTACTTAATGATTTATTCAGAATCAATCAGATTTAGAGTTCTTAAGTCATTGTAGTGACGGATATGTAATCACAAATTTAATGCGGGTAGGAACAGTTTATGTAGCTCATTTTTTAGTCGTGGTAATTTAACAGTAAATATATCCACAGTAGTGTTATTTTGCAGAAACTTGTTGACACAGAGACACATTTTATCAATCAACAGGGGAATCCTGGGGATATGAAAAACTATGCTTTTCGGACGTAGTCTTGGCACGTACAGTTTCAGACAGGACAACAAAAACATACAATTGATTTTGTCGGACAATAGTTTGTAAATGAAAACTATTTTTTGGATGGACCGTCTATTTTCAAGTTTCAGTAAATTAAATTCTAGTCTTAGTGGGTCATAGGATGAGTGGTCCGGAGAATTACCATATTTTTTGTAGTGTAAATATGATATGAATTTATTTTGTACAGTTTCCAGGCGTTTTTTCAAATTTTTTTTGCCGGGGTCCCAGACTATCAATGCAAATTCGAGACGACTTCGAACAAAAGCGAAATAAAGAGTGTTTATTGTTTGTATATTTTTGAACTCGCATGTGAAACGCTTAACAAATCCCAACATTTATCATGAACGATGCAGCTGTCCAGATTATTCTACAGGAAATGCATGAAAATAAGGAAGAATTGAAAAACGCCATTATGCTAGTGAAACTACATTGCTCGTCAAATTCGAAGATTTGCGAAAAAGAACTTGAACTCCTTGAAGAGGAAACCAAAGAACTTAAAATTGAGGTTGAAATTCTTGAAAGAAATAATAAATTCACCAATATAATATTATTTGGATTGAACAAACAAATGAGGCAAATAACTCTTCAATATTTATTAAATGAGTAGAACAGGCTGTTTGAAGTCAATGTCAGTGAAAGTCATATAAATAACTTTTACTGCCTCGGAAAGGAGAAGATCTCTCCTGTCAAAATTGGATTTACTTCCTGTTTAATAAAGAAGAAAATTCTCCAGAAAGTCAGAAACTTGAAAGGATCTGGCATAAGTCCAGCATATGACCTCACACGAAATCAGCAGGAAGATTTGAAAGTTTTAAGAAGACATCTTCATATAAATAAGGGAAATTCGGATCCCTGTTACATTGAATGAAATAAGCTGATTATAGGTACCTCCCACTATTCTGTTGCTGATCTGTTGGAATTGGAGGATCACCAAATAAAGGCACCAATTAAATCAAATAGCGTTCCACCTACTCAAACTCAAGATCTTATCAAGTCTCCTTCCCCCATAATAGAGGATCTACAACCAGCGTCGAAGCCTAGGATTAAATGAGTTGAACAGGCTGTTTGAAGTCAATGTCAGTGAAAGTCATATAAATAACTTTTACTGCCTCGGAAAGGAGAAGATCTCTCCTGTCAAAATTGGATTTACTTCCTATTTAATAAAGAAGAAAATTCTTCAGAAAGTCAGAAACTTGAAAGGATCTGGCATAAGTCTAGCACATGACCTCACACGAAATCAGCAGGAAGATTTGAAAGTTTTAAGAAGATATCTTCATATAAATAAGGGGAATTCGGATCCCTGTTACATTAAATGAAATAAGCTGATTATAGGTACTTCCCACTATTCTGTTGCTGATCTGTTGGAATTGGAGGATCACCAAATAAAGGCACCAATCAAATCAAATAGCGTTCCACATACTCCAACTCAAGATCTTATCAAGTCCCCTTCCCCCATAATAGAGGATCTACCACCAGCGTCGAAGCCTAGGATCCGCTCAACTCGCACTGAATCATTTAACTCTATTAATTTAATTTCCTCTTTTTTTATATATAATCATCTATTTTACTCTGCCGTATTCGTTTTTTTCTTTTTTTGTTAATTTTTTTTTTATTTATTTCAATTACGTCCCGTAGCTTGAAACTCAGTCACCTCAATGTCAGATCTCTATTCACTAGGTTTGATGGTTTGAGGGATTTCATAACAAGCAATGATATAGATATAATTGGTATCTCGGAAACTTGTCTCACTCCTAATATTTCCTCATAAGTGGTGAATTATATTATTGCTAGAGCTGACAGAGACGGAAGAGGAGGAGGAGTGTGCTTCTACATTAAGAATTCGATACAATTTTAAGTAATTTTTTCTGAGATTAACCAGTATCTCGAGCATATCTGGATATCGGTGAGTAAATTTTGCAAAAATACATATTCGGAGTTGTATATCGACCACCGAGAGCTAATGTATCACTTTCCCTCTCCGTACTCGAAAATATGGTGTCCAATTTTGTAATAAACTGCGATTCCTTGAACTTGGCGGGAGATATGAATATTAACCTTTTATCGATGAATAATTCTAATAATTTCTAAACTTCCTTCAAAGTTATAATCTGTCTCGACGGATACAAGTCCCTACAAGAATAACAGCTAATTCTCATACCCTTAATGATATGATGAGTTTGAGTGTAAAAGCGATACGAGACACACGTGTCTCAGTTCGCTCTGTGAAATAGTTTGAAATTTCTACTAAATCACCATCTAAACCGAAGTAATAGTGCCAAAATCAGTTTATAGTTGTCGTCAAACATATAAGATAAATAAAAAAAGTCGCAAAAAATGGTCGATTAGCACGAAACTGACTCCCATGCCGCCAACCAGGGTCGGACTAGTACATATGCCTTTAAATATTGTAATGCGTGCAGATCAATCAAGTTAATTTAACATCTGACTCACCAGTTCGAAGTATAATAATAATAATAACAATAGGTCTTTATTTTCCATAATATTAGTAATACACATGATATTATTGTAAAAAAGTAACATACACGAAACCTATTATACCTACAGCCTTTGTTTGAATTGGCTGAAGAGCAGTGTAACTTTTGTGTTCAGAGGAATCCAATATTACATATCTTCAGCTTGAAAAGTATCATAGTCATCCAAGTCATCATCACTATCGTCACCCAAGTCATCATCACTATCGTCTCCTACATTTATGATGAATTTATTACCATTATTGATATGATAAGCACCAAATTCCTTGTACTGATTTTCATATTTCTTGACTTTTTCTACTACTTTCTGCCAATCGCTTGCCTGAATTTGATGTACTTCCTCATTGATTAATTTTATAACTTCCTTATCAAATTTTGGGGCTACATTTTTTCTGCGAATCCGTTTCTTCAGTTGTCCCCAAATCAGTTCTATGGGATTGAATATGCAAAAATAAGGTGGTAGCCTCAACACTGTATGTCCATTATGACTAGCTATATCATCTATATAAAATCTTTTTGTAAATGATTTGGTACCTAAGACTTCAAGGAGTTCGCGTTTCGTATATGTGTCTTCAAAATATAAATCATTTTCTAAAAGAAAGTTTTGGATGTCAGATTTGCGGCTGGAACTATTTGGAATTTTCAGTGACAATCTAGAATGATAAGAAGCATTATCAAGGACGATAACACTATTCGGTTCTATTGCTGGTATTAAAACTTTCTCAAACCACTCCTCAAAAACATCCGAAGTCATATTCTGATGATAGTCTACCTTGCAGTCTGCCAAATTTTTGCCGCACAATTTTAAAGCATTTGGAACCCACCCTTTTTCTGATCCACAATGTAAAATTATCAAGCGGGTTCCCTTGTTAGGAGGTACACTAACTTGGCAGCGTGGTGAATTATCAGTCCATCCTTTTTTTGCAGTATCATGGGTGTCATACCAAGTTTCATCTAAATAATATACAGATCTATTTTCAATTCGAAAAGAAGTCAATTTCTCCAAATAATCTTCACGCCATTGAACAATCCGCTGACTTTCCATAATTGCTGCCCTCTTATCTATAGTTTTAAATTTGAAACCCAATCGAATTAGTTTTCTTCTCATGGTTGTTTCACTAAAATCAATTGGCACTTCTATAGCTTGAAGTTTTTGAAAAATGATTTCAATTGTCGGAATTATATTCGACTTATAACAATCATATATGATATTCTTCAATAATTTAGAGAAGGAAGGATCCAAATGATCTTTCTTTCCCTTATCTGCTCGAGTTTTACGTCGTTCACTTCCATTTTTGATCGACTTATAAAGAGTTGATACAGGAATATCTGTATAAAACGAAGTTTTTTCAATTGCATTTTTTTGTCCCTCACTGTCCACAATATTCTGGTAAACTTTCAAAACAATGTTTTTGGAATGTTCGCATAAATGTTGACGTGTATTAATTCTCACTGGTCTTTCATTTTGCGTCTCTGAATTAATACTTGAATCTGATTCCGAACTGGATAAGTAATTTTGCGGATTTGGACTATTAAAAGACCCATCACTTGATTCCCAAGGCCTGAAGAATGTTTCCATATTTTTATAATTATTAATATTCTTATATTAGGCGAACAACTGCCAAGTCGAAATCTAATTTGCTACTTAGCGCTCACCATATGCAACTCTGATTTCTATTATCACCTCGCCCGACCCTGCATCGAAAAAAACATACCTAATTGCTGTGCGGGCCTTTCATCTTCCGCCGTTTCCACGACAAGTGATACGTGGGGGCGATAGTTGGAAGGAATACTTTGAAGGAATGGAGAGATGCCAATAATTTTATTTATTGATTTATTGCAATGTTTATCTGAAAAACTGTGTTTGACTATTGACAAAATAGGAATTAATTTCCTGGTAATTTCCTAAGTTATGTAAGTATTTATAATGGCTCACACTGAATTTACCCCATATTCTCATGTGATTACCATAAAGGTGTGTATGGCGTGGTACTATGCATTTTTGGCAGCAATATATAATTTGTGATCGATAATTTGATCTATTTTTTTGGAGGAAATGTGTGAGGACTAGCACAATATTGGCTTATACAGGATGATTCCCAAAGTGGACCCTGTATAAACGAGAATGTTTCAAAGTTTTTTATTTGTTATTCTTTTTGTTGAATAACTTTTTAATGAATGATTAATCGAATCATTATACTGCATATATTCTCAAATTACTTGTATTTATATAACACAGTGACCGCCAAAAAGTATGTACCAGATGGGAGAAAAGTTTTTTATTAGAGTATTGGAAAAACTTTTCTTGGGAAAAGATTGTGCATATCCGATAACCTTAAAATCAATTTTGACACAAGTCACGTGACCACTAGTATGGCGACATATTGCAAAAAAATACCATGAAGAGGCCAAGAGTGTCAGATGACAAGATATCGAAAAAAGTAATTGGAAAAAGTTGCTTGGAATTTAATTTTATAGTCAGGCACGGAGTTTTGAACAATGAATCAAAAAATAACAAACAAATCTGTTTACAAAAATCTAACTTTTTTCTTCTGAATGGCTTGACTGTAGTGGAGTATTTGTATTTCGATGATAATGACAAACCTTTTTCATTTCCTCTACACCAGATGGCACTGAAATTAATAAATTGGTTTTTGCCAAAACCCAATGTAACAACGAGTGTTCTGGCAAAAACCAAATTTTCCAATTTACTGCCATCTGGTGAAAAGAATGTGAGAAAGTTTTGTTATTATCATTGAAATACAAGTATTCCACTACAGTCAAGCTATTAAGACAAAAAACGATGGATTTTTGTAGACAGAACGGAAAATAATATAAAAAATAGCAATTTTCAATTTTTTCGATTTATCGCTCAAAACTCTCTATGTGTGGATGAAATTGACTTCCAATCAACTTTTTCAAATTACTTTTTTTGATATCTTGTCATCTTACCCCACTTTTGGCCTCTTCATGGCATTTTTTTCCAATTTGCCGCCATACTAGCGGTCACGTGATATGTGTCAAAATCGATTTTTAGGTTATCAGACATGCACAAACTTTTCTTCAAAAAAGTTTTTCCAATTCTCCAATAATAAACTTTTTTCCTATATGACACATACTTTTTGCGGTCACTGTATATACTCGTATATCTAAACGACAAGAATGAATTAACCCTCTTTCAATCATGACTTTGATGCAATTCAAAAATTCTTTACCCATGGCGAATTTACATGTAATGCACTAGCTATTTCAAACTCTTGCACCACTTGCCCCCAACAGTATGCGGCCCTTTTCAGGCAGTGATGGACAAGACAAGACCATTTTTTGCGCCTTTTTTTATTTATCTTATATGTTTGACGACAACTATACCCTCGCTCTAGTACAAGTGTCCACATTCGTGAGTAGAGTTTTTTATTTTCGCCTGTAATTTGGTTTTTCTTCACAAATACGATTGAAGTAAACAGTTGCCATGGTTCCACCTCTTATCTGCGGAGTGTGCGCTAGCCCTATCATTCTTTCAGCTGATCTACACAGGCAGTGCTCAGTCTGTCTTTGCATCGCGCATGATACGTGTGCCAATTCTGCAGGGAGCTCTCGTTGGAAATGCCCGCGATGTATTGAATCCAAAGAAAACTCCCAACGCGAGATTTTTGAACCACTCACTGTGAAACACTTCGATGAAATAATGGATCAATTCAAGAACATTAATACGGCTATCGCCGCTTGCAATAAACAAATTGATGATCTCCACACTTTAGTTTCCGCACATGAAATGTCCATTGCCTCCTGCGAAACCAATATTTCACAAGTTCAGAAAGAAAATGAGTCCCTCAGAGCCAACGTAAACCGACTTGAAACACAGCTTAAAAATGCAATAGTCGACTCTCAATATGAATTAAGAGAACGCCTGAAGCGCGAGAAAAATATTATTTTAATGGGTTTAGCCGAACAAGACAGGAATGCGAGCCGTGTGATCGTGAATTCTATTCTAGATTCTGTGGTTCCGAACGCTTCATCCCAAATTCAAGATATCACTCATTTTGGGAGATCAGTAAACGGTTCGCGCCCAACCAAAATTACCCTATCTACATCCGACACTGCACTAGAGATACTAAGAAACAAAAATCGACTCTCAAGAAGTCAGTACCCTAAAATTTCTCTGAAGTCTGACCTAACTCCACAACAGCAAAAAACACTGTCTGAACTTCGCGTAGAGTTGGAGAAACGCTTACAGGAGGGAGAAAAGGATATCACAATAAAATATATTAGAAACCGCCCTCAAATAGTGAAATCTTCGAAGAGATCACGTGAGGAGGAAAATTCCCCCAAAAGGGAGTCCAAGGTAGTGAGGCAAAACGGTTCTCGCCTAGAATAGCAACCACTTAGTGTGATTTCATGGAATATGCAGGGTTACCAGCACTTTCAAGAATTTTTAGATACCTGCCAACAAAAATTTGATGTACTATTCCTTTCCGAAACCTGGCTCTTAGGTGACCCGGTAAATTCCCCCCTTCTGAGAGACTTTCAAATGTTTTCATCACACGCACTGAAAGAAAAATCTTGGGGTCGGGCGAGCGGGGGCTTGTGTGTTTTCATTAGAAAAGATATCAGTGTCAAAATTTTGGACAAGTCACCCTGGTGGATTCTGTGTTTACTAACTATGAAAAACTGTTCCGTTATTTTTGGTTTTGTATATTTCAAACCCTCTCTTTCCATTGATACTACATTAGAACTTTACGAATTATCAATATCGAATATTGTGGAACAGTACCCTGATACTTGTTTAGTATTATGTGGCGATTTCAATTGTAGAACCGGTGATCTAGGCATTATACCTGAAGAAATGTTAGAGGGTACTGTTCTTTCTGAAAAAAGGAATAGTCTTGATAATCATATCAACAGTATAGGTCGTAGTCTCTTGGACTTCATGGATTCATATTCCTTAAGCCAACTAAATGGTCGAACTCCGGGTGATACACCCGCAAATTTTACTTTTTTTAGCCACCTAGGTCAGAGTGTTGTAGATTTAGTTTTCATTAATAGCACCCACTTGGGGTTAGTCCATGATTTCACTGTACTTAATGATATCGTGATCTCTGATCATTTCCCGATTTTGCTAACACTTAATTACGAGATGACAACTCACGTCAGAGAGCCTGATAGTTATAATGTTCGTTCTTTGATATGGGACAGCAATATTGCCACCCACTCTGAAAATGAAATGCGCTGGTCTCAAAGAAGTATGTTTATTGCTTGCCCAAATGAATCATATAAAAACCTCTGTTTTGCGATACATGAAACAGCCGATAACCTCGGACTTTTACATAACTTCCGTTCTAGAAAACAAACAACGTCAAAGAATAAACCTTGGTATGATAAAGAATGTAAAGCGGCAAAATTCTCGTTGAAAAACAAACTTAAAATTTGTAAAACGAATAATTTCTCCCCTGCTGCCAAATCTGAACTGCTAAAAGCCAAAGCATTCTATAGAAAACTTATAAAAGAGAAAAAATATTCGCACGAACTTTCAGTAACAAATTCTATTAGCAATGCTCGGAACTCCAAAGAATTTTGGAGTGCTGTGAAAGCACTGCGTTCTGAAATTCGCGTGTGTGCTTTGGGAACCGCTGAATGGGAACTTTTTTACGACTCGATTGCTACCCCAAAAATTCTCGACCACTCATTATTTTTTGACGCTCAACATCCACTATTGGACTGCACTATATCAATGGACGAAGTTACACGTGTCATAAGCGAAAGTCGTAATGGCAAATCTCCCGGGGGGGACGGAATAACGTACGAGTTTTTCAAACACCTGCCTGAGAACTGGCTTCTTTACTTATGTTCATTTTTCAACAGGATTTATGAAACAGGGCTAATTCCCTCCGCTTGGGGTGAAGTAGTTATGACTATGCTGCACAAAAATGGTACTGCTGGAGACCCTCTAAATTATCGTGGTATTGCTCTCGTGAATTGCTGTACGAAACTATTCACTTCTATTCTGAAAAACAGACTCTCTTATTGGAGTGACACCAATGAAATAATTCCCGAGTGCCAGGCCGGCTTCCGTAGTTCGCGTGGCTGTACCGACCATGTTTTCACTCTCAACTCTTTGATTCAATTACAACTGCGCCTAAAAAACCGTAATTTATTTGAAGCATTCATCGATTACAAAAGAGCCTTCGACTCCGTTGAACACACATTGCTTTGGCAGAAACTTTTTTCTCTGGGGGTCAGTTCCAATTTTATTCGCGTTCTGAGAAATATTTATAACATCGCTACGTTCAAAGTCAAGGTCAATCAACAGCTGACTAAGGAATTCGATGTTTCTTCAGGGGTTCTACAAGGGGAATCGCTCAGCCCTAGTTTATTTTCGCTCTTCATCGCCGATATTGAAATTTTTTTCCGCGATCGCGGTGCAAGAGGAATATATGTAGATAGTCAGACTGACATCGTTATCCTACTGTACGCTGACGATCTGATTATACTAGGCGACTCACCGATTGATCTCTCTAGGAAACTAAAAATACTGGAAGAATACTCTGAACTAAATGCGCTATCTGTCAATACCAATAAATCCAAAATAATGCGGTTTTCAAAAAGTGGATTCAAGAAAGTCTATAATTATCGTTTTCTCCTGAATGGCAATGAACTCGAAATTGTGAATAAGTACAAGTATCTTGGAGTTGAATTCGTCTCTTCCTCCCTATTTAGAGAAATGGCACACACATCGGTATCAAAATGTAAACAGGCATCCGGAACGGTATTTTCACTTCTTTCTAAGGGTAATGTGAACTCATGGGAGGCTAGAAGCCACCTGTTCAACTCGATTGTTGTTAGTACTTTAGCGTCCTGTATGCCAGTCTGGGCATTACGCTATACCGATACAATCGAGAGGGCTCAAGTTGGGTTCTTCAAGCGGCTGCTCAGACTTCCGCAAAATACTCCGGATTTCTGCGTCCGGCTCGAAACAGGCATAATCCACCTTTCATTCACGGTATTCAAACACTCCCTAACCTGGCTTATAAAAGTCCTACAAATGGGTGAAGGAAGATTTCCGAGAAAATGTTTCCGCAGCCTGTTTACGATTCCATGTCACGACGTCAGGTACAACTGGGCGAGTCAATTACGTTTGTTTTTCGATTCAATCAACTGCATAGATCTATATAATGAGTTAGATCCGCGGCTTCTCAAAAGAAACACGCAATATCTCTTAGATAAATATAAACAATTTTGCTATGAATCAGACCTGAATAAATACGCAAATTCCAGATACTCCCTCTTTAGGGGGATCATAACAAACAGTGCCCAATGTACTTCAAACTACCTGTCATTTAACTGTTCCATACATACAATTAGAACTATTGCACAATTACGACTATCTTATGATAAAGAACTGAGAATAACGCATAAAAATATTTATTATCATGTCGATCTTACTGAGCTTTCTACACTTTGTAACCTAAAAGTACCACAGACATTGGAACATTTATTTTTCACCTGTCCCATTCTCAGCTCTCTGAAACCTGACTGTCACATCCCAGAAAATATGACCTCACTGAGAAATACTCTCACCAACATCACACTGACCGAGGCCAAAATTATTAGTCAGTTCACGAAGGAAGTAATGAGACTACGATCTTTCATAATCAATGAATAGATTGAAGCAATATTGTAGGATAGGCTTATGTTGTTAATTTTTCTTTATATGTTCAACACCCCTTAAATTTCACACTATTTACGTTTGAGCAAAACATTTTCTGATGGTTGAAATTTGTTATTTGTATTTTTTTTTATTTAAGGAAAACTGTATGCCACCAAACTCTTTGTTATACACTATGGTTGTAAAAAACAATAAATGATTATGATGATGATCTTAGTAACATCTGAAAAGGATGATATGCACTCAGTTGAAGTTTTAGATATTGGTATCTCCGATCATCTCGCAATTACTAGTGAAATTATTTCACTGAAAACATCTTCAAAATACAAAACAGTTTGCTAACGAGATTTTCGAAGTTTCAACCAAGATGATTTTCTCAATGATCTGCACCTCTTTGATTGGGATAGTACCTTCCACTTAGAAACAGTATACACTATGGTTGTAAAAAACAATAAATGATGATGATGATGATCTTAGTAACATCTGAAAAGGATGATATGCACTCAGTTGAAGTTTTAGATATTGGTATCTCCGATCATCTCGCAATTACTTGTGAAATTATTTCACTGAAAACATCTTCAAAATACAAAACAGTTTGCTAACGAGATTTTCGAAGTTTCAACCAAGATGATTTTCTCAATGATCTGCACCTCTTTGATTGGGATAGTACCTTCCACTTAGAAACAGTAGATACAATGGTAGAGTTTTCCACCACAAATATATCAATTCTTTTCAATGCCCATGCGCCAGTTATATCTATAAGAACAACAAAACCGCCAGCTCCATGGCTCACCTTCAACATCAAGGAAATGATTAAACTGAGAGATAAAGCTCTTAGAGAGTTCAAAGTAACCAAATATCATAGAGACTGGACGAGCTTAGAGGAACTCCGTAATTAAACTACCGGAGCAATCCGACGTGAAAAAAGACTATTCAGAATTTGTTTCGAAAAACGGAAACTCCAGTTTGATCTGGGTTACTCTAAGAAAACTTGAAATTTTGAAAAATAAACACAGCCCTAACTTTCCCGCGGATTTATCAGATCTGAATCAAATACACTCCCACTTCACAAATATTATTCATCCTGCAAAATCTGATCAACATGAGAAACTCCTTGACATAAATACTCAGACCTTTGATGGACCTACTTTGAATTTTCGCAGAGTGGCACCTCTCCAGACTCAACAATACATCAGTGGTATGAAGAGTAACTGTGCTGGATCTGACAGCATTTCTCTCATTATGTTGGAGTATATTGAGAATCATCTCATCAACCACATAACCCACATATTCAATTCCTCTATAGAAACAAATCATTTTCCTTCTGCATATGGAAACATGCAATTGTACTCTCCTTGCTAAAATGTGAAAATCCAACTGAACTATCGCATTTGAGGCCAATAAGCAAACTTCCTATTCTATCTAAGGTATTCGATCGAATTCTGAAAGATCAAATTGATTCTTTTGTGTATACAAATAATTTAATAACAAATGTTAAATCTGGATATCGTGCATTCTTTAGCACCACCACCGCTCTTGCCAACATCACCCAAGATTTATTCAAAGCAATTGACAATAATGAAGTAACTGCCATGGTACTGTTGGACTACAGTAAAGCATTCGATACATTAGACCACAGTATTCTGTGTAGGAAAATGTCATATTTCAGTTTTAGTAAAGGAACTGTAGATCTACTGAAAAGTTACCTCAGAAATCGGACCCAGTCAGTATGTCTGGATGGGGGGTGTTCTAATGCTTTACCCGTTGACTATGGAGTACCTCAGGGCTCTATACTTTGCCCCATTTTGTTCTCTCTCTCTCTCTCTCTCTCTCTCTCTCTCTCTATATATATATATATATATATATATATATATATATATATATATATATATATATATACATATATATATATATGACTTTAATAAAATAATTGATCATTGCACTGTTCATCATTATGCAGATGATACTCAGTTATATTATCCATTTCCTCCAAGTACTTGGCAGGTGGCAATGGAAAAAATTAACAGCGATCTACAAAAGTTACTGGATCTGTCTATAGCCCATAACCTGAAATTGAATTCTAAAAAATCTCAGCTGATACTTTTTGGTCCAAAGCACAAAAGGCGGAAAATTGAAGGAAGAATTGAAATCAAACTTGGTCCAGATTTATTACAAATAATTACAGAAAGCAGGAACTTGGGTTTGTGGCTAGATGCTGATCTCATATTTCACAAACAAGTAAAGTCACTTTGTCGTAGCTCGTACAGTATCTTACGTCAACTCTATCAAAATAGAGATATTATGACTTCCAAATTGAAGTTGAAACTTTGCGAAATCCTCATATTGTCTAGATTAGCATATTGTGATATAATCTACGTGCCTGCTTTGATACAATTTGATGTAAATCGCTCACAAAAAATACAAAACAACTGTATACGTCTTTCCTCATGGTGTGAGAAAATTCGACCATATATCCCCCAAGTTCGAGGAGTCAGGTTGGTTACCGATTGCTGAAACCTGGCAGCTCCACCTACTCGTCAATACACATTAATTCCTCATTTACAAAAAGCCAAATTATATCTATGAAAGATATAAAACTTTTGAATAATTCGAGGACACGAAACCGTCACACTTTTATTATTCCAAAGTATTCGACAGCCTGCATCTCTCGTAGTTTTATTTACAACTCTATCAAGCAATATAATGCTCTGCCCAGTGAATACAGACACTATTCTATATATTATTTCAAGAAAAAGTTGAAAATATATCTGAAATCTTCTGGATAGATCGGTAATGTACTCACATTTTGCCTTGCTCATATGGTTCTCCCTTTGTCTCACTTTTGTGTATGTTGTGCTACATATTTTAACTTATTTGAGCTAAATAAATTTTCGATATCTACTTTGAAATTTATAGTCTTTTTTTAAAAAGATTCATGAATTATCTGCTTACTAATGTATACTACGTAATTATTTTTTTATATTTCTATATAATACATGCCATCCCCTGGGATAAGTTGTAAAACAGCCTCGCTCTTTCATTAATTTTTGTATATATATGTATATATATATATATATATATATATATATATATATATATATATATATATATATATATATATAAATATATATATATATATATATATATATATGCTGGCTGGAACTTCCGGTTGATCCGCGTCTGGAATGATTTTCTTGTCTACGTTTCGGCTCCCATTTCGGAGCCATTTTCAAGACTGAGTGACATTGCGTCTAGGTCTGAGTTGTCATACTGGCTGGCTATCATCACTGGAGATCGAGGATATATATATATATATATATATATATATATATATATATATATATATATTATTTGTTCGGCTAGGCTTCCGCTTGATGGAACCTTCAATCCTCGATCTCCAGTGATGATAGCCAGCCAGTATGACAACTCAGACCTAGACGCAATGTCACTCAGTCTTGAAAATGGCTCCGAAATGGGAGCCGAAAATCATTCCAGACGCGGATCAACCGGAAGTTCCAGCCAGCATATATATATATATATATATATATATATATATATATATATATATATATATATATATATATATATATATATACAAAAATTAATGAAAGAGCGAGGCTGTTTTACAACTTATCCCAGGGGATGGCATGTATTATATAGAAATATAAAAAAATAATTACGTAGTATACATTAGTAAGCAGATAATTCATGAATCTTTTTAAAAAAAGACTATAAATTTCAAAGTAGATATCAAAAATTTATTTAGCTCAAATAAGTTAAAATATGTAGCACAACATACACAAAAGTGAGACAAAGGGAGAACCATATGAGCAAGGCAAAATGTGAGTACATTACCGATCTATCCAGAAGATTTCAGATATGTTTTTAACTTTTTCTTGAAATAATATATAGAATAGTGTCTGTATTCACTGGGCAGAGCATTATATTGCTTGATAGAGTTGTAAATAAAACTACGAGAGATGCAGGCTGTCGAATACTTTGGAATAATAAAAGTGTGACGGTTTCGTGTCCTCGAATTATTCAAAAGTTTTATATCTTTCATAGATATAATTTGGCTTTTTGTAAATGAGGAATGAATGTGTATTGACGAGTAGGTGGAGCTGCCAGGTTTCAGCAATCGGTAACCAACCTGACTCCTCGAACTTGGGGGATATATGGTCGAATTTTCTCACACCATGAGAAAGACGTATACAGTTGTTTTGTATTTTTTGTAAGCGATTTACATCAAATTATATCAAAGCAGGCACGTAGATTATATCACAATATGCTAATCTAGACAATATGAGGATTTCGCAAAGTTTCAACTTCAATTTGGAAGTCATAATATCTCTATTTTGATAGAGTTGACGTAAGATACTGTACGAGCTACGACAAAGTGACTTTACTTCTTTGTGAAATATGAGATCAGCATCTAGCCACAAACCCAAGTTCCTGCTTTCTGTAATTATTTGTAATAAATCTGGACCAAGTTTGATTTCAATTCTTCCTTCAATTTTCCGCCTTTTGTGCTTTGGACCAAAAAGTATCAGCTGAGATTTTTTAGAATTCAATTACAGGTTATGGGCTATAGACAGATCCAGTAACTTTTGTAGATCGCTGTTAATTTTTTCCATTGCCACCTGCCAAGTACTTGGAGGAAATGGATAATATAACTGAGTATCATCTGCATAATGATGAACAGTGCAATGATCAATTATTTTATTAAAGTCAGATATATATATATATATAGAGAGAGAGAGAGAGAGAGAGAGAGAGAACAAAATGGGGCAAAGTATAGAGCCCTGAGGTACTCCATAGTCAACGGGTAAAGCATTAGAACACCCTTCATCCAGACATACTGACTGGGTCCGATTTCTGAGGTAACTTTTCAGTAGATCTACAGTTCCTTTACTAAAACTGAAATATGACATTTTCCTACACAGAATACTGTGGTCTAATGTATCGAATGCTTTACTGTAGTCCAACAGTACCATGGCAGTTACTTCATTATTGTCAATTGCTTTGAATAAATCTTGGGTGATGTTGGCAAGAGCGGTGGTGGTGCTAAAGAATGCACGATATCCAGATTCAACATTTGTTATTAAATTATTTGTATACACAAAAGAATCAATTTGATCTTTCAGAATTCGATCGAATACCTTAGATAGAATAGGAAGTTTGCTAATTGGCCTCAAATGCGATAGTTCAGTTGGATTTTCACATTTTAGCAAGGAGAGTACAATTGCATGTTTCCATATGCAGAAGGAAAATGATTTGTTTCTATAGAGGAATTGAATATGTGGGTTATGTGGTTGATGAGATGATTCTCAATATACTTCAACATAATGAGAGAAATGCTGTCAGATCCAGCACAGTTACTCTTCATACCACTGATGTATTGTTGAGTCTGGAGAGGTGCCACTCTGCGAAAATTCAAAGTAGGTCCATCAAAGGTCTGAGTATTTATGTCAAGGAGTTTCTCATGTTGATCAGATTTTGCAGGATGAATAATATTTGTGAAGTGGGAGTGTATTTGATTCAGATCTGATAAATCCGCGGGAAAGTTAGGGCTGTGTTTATTTTTCAAAATTTCAAGTTTTCTTAGAGTAACCCAGATCAAACTGGAGTTTCCGTTTTTCGAAACAAATTCTGAATAGTCTTTTTTCACGTCGGATTGCTCCGGTAGTTTAATTACGGAGTTCCTCTAAGCTCGTCCAGTCTCTATGATATTTGGTTACTTTGAACTCTCTAAGAGCTTTATCTCTCAGTTTAATCATTTCCTTGATGTTGAAGGTGAGCCATGGAGCTGGCGGTTTTGTTGTTCTTATAGATATAACTGGCGCATTAGGATTGAAAAGAATTGATATATTTGTGGTGGAAAACTCTACCATTGTATCTACTGTTTCTAAGTGGAAGGTACTATCCCAATCAAAGTGGTGCAGATCATTGAGAAAATCATCTTGGTTCATCACTGGAGATCGAGGATTGAAGGTTCCATCAAGCGGAAGCCTAGCCGAACAAATAATATATATATATATATATATATATATATATATATATATATATATATATATATATATATATATATATATATAATAAATAATAAATAAATCTTGGCTCAGACAAATTGTCATTGAAATATTCCGCAGAGAGTGAAAGTGTTTGTCAGTAAGTAAATTTTTTACTAATCTCCAGAATTTCTTGAGATCTTCGATTGTTTTCAAATTGACTTGTAGATGATTATACATTTTGATACCGTTGAAAATGATTGAGTCCCTCACAGTGGAAGTATGAGGCATTGAAAATTCTATATTCTTAGTAGGACGACGTGTGTTATGAACAATGTTCAATGATGGACTCTTATGTTTTTTTATCTTTGAAGCAACAATTCTAGTATGAACAGGGATGTCACAGTAAGAATACCTTGGGATTCGAATAGAGGTGGAGCCCCCATAGTGAAGTTCTGGTTTGCGAAACTGTAATCATAATCTCATAGTAAAAATTTTTCGTTTATAACAAATTATGTATCTGTCTCATTGGTGTCGCGTTATGAAGATTTTTATTATCACTCTGGCAGCAGTGTCAGTGACAAAACCGCAGAAGTTACTCAAAGCCGTAGTCACTATTAACAAAGGTGCGTACGTATACCGTATATATTGAAATAAAAAATAAAAAGATGTGATATCTGATATATCAAATCAAAAACGTATTCACGGTCTACGATGACACAGCAAAGACTAAACGATTGTGCTATTCTTCTACAGAGCTCCTTTTTAAAGAAGTTAGTAATCACGAGATAGCAAATATTTTCATTTTAAAAAATAACCAAATAACTTCATAACTTCAATCCTATTTGTTACTTATATATTATATAGTTCATGCAGAAATTGGATATTTGTTTCTTCAAAAATTTTAAACAACAACAGTTTTGTAGTACTCAGACTCGCCATTTGGCATTGGAGTTTCGAAACTGGCTGTGATTATCAGTTTTTTTTGTTTTTTTCTATACTTCACCGAAAAGTTTGGAAATTTTTTTTATTATTTCAAACATGTTGTACTTGGGTCGTTCTGGATTAGTATTCACTTTGTGTTTTTTGTATGTATGTGAACATCACCTGAATATATGATGTTTTAATACACTGGCTTTATTATACCTATTTTATTGTGATAATATATATATATATATATATAAATAGATTATCAGTTTCCTGATTCATCTTACTTCATAACAAATAACACTTTCTCTTTATATATATATATATATATATAAATATATATATATATATATACTATTCTTATATGTTTCTTTTTGGAGACCGAGCCCCCATAGTAATTTTGAAGTTCCGGCGCCTATGCCTATACCCTACTTTACAGATGTACCGTACAGCTCTCTTCTGTTAAACAAAAACGGTTTCCAAGAGCTCTCTTGAGTACACACCCCAAAAAGCTATTCCGTACCTCATGTGCGACTCAATAAGAGCGAAATACGCTGTTCTGCAGATTGAGTGGTCTAGCTCATTGGTAATGACTCGCAGAGCGTAAAATCCTGAAGCAACTTTATTGCTCTGTTGTATGTCATGGTTTTTGAAAGTTGATCTGTTGTCAATGGTGAGCCCAAGAAAGGTGGTTTGGTTTTTATTATTGATAACACCATTCCCATGTCCAATTTCAGGTAGAGTACCGCGAAAAGTGCAAAAACTAGTTTTGCTGATAATTTGTCTGAATCACACCAGTGTTTTATTGTGACGAACTCCTACGAAATTGAGCGGTGTAGCTCCTCAATATCATTGCTATGCCATAAAATAGTAGGATTGTCCGCAAATACGAGGGGAGAACAGATCGCAAAATTCCCTCTGTTTCGATGCATTCCAGAACATTAATATGAAGATTGGCATCGCCTACTTTCCTGAAACATTTGGCTTCCTTGTTGTTGCATGTTGTATTTTGGAAAATTCAGGCATCTGTCTGCAAGGTTATATATCGGTGCCTCTCAAATAATTTTGTAGAGAGCCACTCTTATTCAACCTCAGGATGAACCGAAATCAAGTGTCAAAAAATAAGTTCATTTTTCATTAATATCGAATAATAATGTTTTTTGAACACTCCATCCTGGTAGTTCTAATTGAAAAGATCTCATCTAAATACGATACAGATATATAAATTCTTTACCTCAAGAAACATATAACCGGTTTCAATGTTTTTGAAAATAAATAGGGTGTAATAGATAAGCCAAAACACATACATTAAAATTCAAAAATTTTGTGTCTAGATTGGAATCGCAAATATTTTTTGTGTTCTTCGGCGTCTGTCAAATCCAATGACGTCAAAACACAATTTTTAGACTCCAGTTGCTGAACATAAATTGCTCTTCACATTGACGTTCTGGTTCAATGTCATCAAATTCCAGGTTATACTCTCATAATAGAGGTTTACCTGGCTAGGTGAAATTGTCGGCGGTGCCAGTTTTTGATAAGGGGTATCAAAAGGGATTTTATACACCTGAACCCATTCCAAAATGTAGGCGTCGTTGTTGGTTATGGTTTGCCATATGCTGCAAAATGTTTAATGTGACCGCAGCATATAGGTTCAAATATGTTACCTGGTTTATTTGTTGTTGAACCTCATGAACCTCTCTCACCGACTTCTCTTTTGTCTGCTTCACGTGTTCCCCCTCTTTTTTCAAAGATTTCCATCGAGATTTCTTGAATGGGAAGGTTGAGCCTTCACGTCTATTGCAAGCAGAAACATCCTGTGGTTTGAATTCGAGGAAGGAACTTTTACCAGCACCGGCCAAGTCAAACAAAGTCGTCTTGAATGCTTCAGCATATCACTTATTCATAAGATATAGTTGTACTGAGGGCTGAGAAACCTTTGCCCAATGTAATTTGAAGGTCTAGAAGGGAACCTTCTATTTACAAATCGGGTACCGAGAATAATGTCTGGTCTTCCGGATTCAGTTCGGGTGGATTTAAGGTAGTGCAATGGCCTGGAACCTGCGCCAAAAAAATTGTTTCGCACAACTCAGGTCAGCCGTATCATAATCTATAAAGGAGATTGCCCCTGCCGATGATCAATGATCATAAATCATCGTCAGCCTCATCTATTTCCAATTATATGTCTACTCACTGCTTTGGTTCCGTTCTAAATCGTGACAACAAATATTCCAAACAAACTTACTTACGACGAGTAAAAACAGAGTTTCCTTAGGTTCTCCAATCCTTGTGTCAAATATACTACCGAAGTGCAAAATCATCTATAAATACCATAAGACTTTGCTTCAATCGGATCATCTCCCACTAGAGAATTGACAGCGTTATCACTACGGAATGATTCACTGTTGGTGGCGGAAAATTCAGATCTCAAATCTGACGACGAAACTGCGCCAACAAAAATGCATTTTTTTTTGGGCGCGGGACACTCGGCTGAAGTTCAGCCGTATGCTGATCTACAAGGTAGATTGTCCCTACCGATGATCAATGATCACAAATCATTGTCAGTCTCATCTATTTCCAATTATAATTCCACTCATTTCGTTAGTTCCTCTAAAACATGACAAAAACATCAAAAACAAACTAACTTACTGGATAAGTAAGAACGGAGTTTCTCCCCGAGTTTCCTCTGTTTCCGCCAATTTTCTGTTTTGTCTTCACTGAGCATGGGTCTCTTTCGCGATTTTTCCCAAAGTATAGAAAATTTTTGAATTCACTTACTCGAAATCAATTTACACTTTCGAACTTATCACATTCAGCACAAGAAGTATATTGTCGGATATTCGAGTAAGGTGTCGTGGGATGGAGGCATGGTTAGTCATTCTTTCAACTAGCGCATATCAGTCATAGTGTCAAGGTGATCGGATGGGATCAACCAGAAAAAAAGCGATTCTTATCTGGGACCTGTCATATATGTATAAAAAAATGTTCAAGTTATGCTGGAACATATTATTTCATCAGATGACTTTAAAAAACAGCCCGATTTGAATGTTTTGAATTCTCCTGAATTGAAGCATTCCTTGTGTCAAATGAACTCCATAATATAATTTAAATTATGAATCTTTGTTCCCTTAGGTTAGTTGATTCGGCAATTTCAGTTTGTGACTTTCAATCTGTGATATATTCTGACCTACTCATGAGCGCTAACATTTGTGAATTTAAGAAACATCCGAATATTGACATATTGCACAGTACAGTTCAAGAGACCATTCGAAACTTTCATGCTGTTTCGCTGTGCAACTGGAAGTGGAAAAAATTACACTGCCCTGTCGGCAAGTTGCATTGGAGAAGCTCTTAGATCACATTCTCAACATCGTTTCTTATCTTAAGTGGTATCTCGTTTGAAATATCATACCCACGTTTGATTATGATGATATTTCGATTTTTCTCAATGTCATTAATAATTCGGGAAACGGGTTCAATCAAAATTTGATAAGGCAAAATCATGTTTATGTATGTTTTGCATGGGACCAATTGTTGGAAGAAACCAAACGTGTCATACATGTTTACCTCACTCTTCCTCCACAAAACTGGCACAAATCGCCGTGCCAACCGTAATCACAAACACAGAGATTATTATCCAAAACCCCATTTCCTCCACATGCAATGCCATCGGTATTTGCAGAAACAAATACACTAATAATTGCCGTGAGGCACCAAACTAAAATATATTTTCCGCACATTTACCACCGAATCTTCGACTTGAATGAAGATAACTAAAGTTTCACCAAGGCGCAATACGTTTCCAGGACCGGCTTCACCATGAGTGATAAAGTGGAGACCCAAAGATGCAAATCGGGATCAGTGATGGGTGATCATACTGACCATAAAATATTGAATGCCAAATTAGTGTACCTATACTTTCACTTTATTGTCACTATTGGGTTCAATGGCAGATTTAGCGACAATTAACTGGCTTAGATCCTCTCATTAGCAGTGTTTGCTATGGAAATTAATTAATTATCTTTTCATATAAACTTATAATATAATATAATTTTAATCATCAGCTTGTCTTATTGTTCAATATTGTTCCATATGCGAAAGCGTTTTAATATGATGGTTTATTTTTGTTATGTCTACCTATATGTTTTTCTCTGTTGATTTTTCATTTGATTCAGCAGAAAAAAGAATTTCTGCCACAGGATATATCTTTCATACGACGGCGTATAAGGGTCATTGTAAAAATAAAAAATATCTCCATTGACAGATTTTAATCTGTCAATGCCAGATTAAAATCTGTCAATGACAGATTATAATCTGTCAATGCCAGATTAAAATCTGTCAATGACAGATTATAATCTGTCAATGCCAGATTAAAATCTGTCAATGACAGATTAAAATCTGTCAATGACAGATTACAATCTGTCAATGGCATATTGACAGATTAAAATCTGTCAATGGGGCATTGACAGATTAAAATCTGTCACTGACAGATTGAAATCTGTCAATGGCATATTGACAGATTATAATCTGTCAATGCCAGATTATATTCTGTCATTGACAGATTATAATCTGTCATTGACAGATTTTAATCTGGCATTGACAGATTTTAATCTAGCATTGACAGATTAAAATCTGTCAA
The DNA here is from genome assembly GCA_032362365.1 of Zygogramma bicolorata. Classification (NCBI taxonomy): domain Eukaryota; kingdom Metazoa; phylum Arthropoda; class Insecta; order Coleoptera; family Chrysomelidae; genus Zygogramma; species Zygogramma bicolorata. The sequence goes on from JAVJAQ010000336.1 coordinate 437,460, forward strand.
TGAAGATATTTTTTATTTTTACAGTGACCCTAATACGCCGTCGTACTTTCAGACAATATTTGTTCTTGAATTTAGTATGTCCATATTGATCTATATGTACATAGGTGTATATAGTAATATTATATTATTTTATTATATTATTATTTAATTTTTGCCTAAACAAACCTAGTCGGGTCCGTACATCCCACTGCTCCGACCCAGTGGGCGAACGCGCTAGTATAATTAACCACTGACCACTCCCCGCACCGCGGGGTGAGTTATCACCGGCTCCAGGAATCGTGAGTCCTGAGTAGACGAACGAACCGAGAGTACATTACGGCATGCCGGTATGATCTTGAGCTCCGAGAGTAGCGGTGGTCTGGAACCACCGAGAACAGCTATAATCAGAACCACTAATTTGACAGAATAGTCCGGGTGGAGATTGCGAAGTTCGTAAAGTTAATCCTGATACTTTGTCCGTTTTTCTTCCCCTTTTCGGACGATATTCGTTTCCCCAGGTGCCGAACGTCTTACTTCGGTGGTCGAAGAGGACTATATCAGGCTTATTGGCTTGCATTTGCCTGAGGCTTGGGAATGAAAAGTTCCAAAGAATTCGCCCCCTTTCATTCAGTCTTTAGGTCAAGTTGCCGCATCTCTTCCTGAGTCCAATTGACTAATCCGAAGGAGTAGAGTAGAATCGGAATGGCAAGCATGTTGGTGGCAGAAACTTTGTTTTTGCCCAACAGCTCTGAGGACCAGATCTGCCGTAGTTTCTGTCTATACTTGCAACGGAAAGCATTTTTCACCGAGTCTACCTCTTGGGTGTGGCGTTGTTCCACACCCAAATAGGTGTATGTCTCTCCGGTATTAAAATGATGTAGAATGCTTCCATTTACGAGTTGGGCATCCCCAGCTGAATCCTCGCAGCATGCGTGGACTCCTGGACCACCCTGAGGGATTGCTGTAGGTCCCTTTCTCCAGAGGCATAGAGCTTGAGGTCATCCATATAAAAGAGATGGGTGACCTTATGCCTCCGGTTTCCAGGAGTGCCGCAGTTATATCCCCGGGTTCTCCTGAACGCAACGGACAGAGGTATTAGTGAGATGCAGAAGAGAAGGAGGCTAAGGGAAACTCCCTGAAAAATACCTCTTCTTATGATAACTGGCTCTGATTGGACCTGCTTTCATCTGATGTTATAGTGAAACGGGTCTTCCAGAGCGGCATCAGTTGTTCGATGCATCTCACTATTTGATCAAGTACCGCAAGGCACTCGAGTAAGTACAACAACAACTCATGTGATGTTGTATCGAATGCCTTGCGATAGTCGTCGATCCAGGCCGTAGAAAGATTCCGCTTATACTGCACGTAGTCCTGCGTGATGCATCTATCAATCAGCAAGAACCCCTCTTTGACCCTTTTTGCTTATATATCCGTTCGAACACAGGGTCAACTGCTTGGAGAGAACGCTTGTACAAGATGCCTGTAAACATCTTGTAAACACGTATTCAAGCATGCTATCGGTCTGCAATTCTTAGGATCCGACAAATCTCCATTCTTCGGAATTAGCGCAGTTCGCCCGAAATCAGTCCACTCAAAACGTTCTCCATTTTCATTGCCAGAGTTGTCACGGGGCTGTTCATCGGTTTGTCCATCGGTTTGGCGAACGCGCTAATATCATTAACCAACGACCACTCCCCGCACCGCGGGAAAAATATGATTTTTGATTCAATTATACAGTTAATTTGGAGAAAAAATGTAACATATTACATCATTTTACAGAAAACTTCCGGAAGTGCCCGCTATCAATTCAGAACGTGTATTCTAAACGAGCCACTTCCAAACAGCAAAGTACGTCAATTATGTAATGAACGGTTTAAAAATGTGGAATAGAAAAATATGGTTATTTTCATAGAGCCCGGTAACTATATTCAATATTCGAATGTTTCAATTATATATGTTATTTAATTTTTTGTGTCAGCTGGTATCAAATGATACCAATAACCCACCTTCTTCCATTTTAATAGCTTCAATTCGGTCGATAATTTTTGATAATTTGTCGCACTCTCATCAGCTTGTCTAATAGGAAGATTGTCGAATTTATTCATCAGCTGAACTCGACAGTCATAATTTAGACCTTATTGTAACTAGTTACCTATGCCAATCCTCAGGAGCAACATTGTAACCAGACCTGATAACCTTGAAACGCGGCTGACTCGTTTCTCAATATGATATGATGATTGGAAAATCAAACACAGGTTTCTGGGAAACTATTTACCAGCATCGGTCGGGGTGAATCAATGCCTTTCGTGAAATTCTATCATATTTGTTGTTTAGGTCTCATTTGGAGGCTTATGGACATTACGCATAAAATACAGTCAAAGACTTAGACAAAAAAAACAGAAACCGTTACAGTCAACTTCTGTGCAGTCTGTGATCTGAAAGTCTTCACAATGGTGAGGTCCATGAGTGTGCAATTTTTGCATATTCATAGCTTTCTCAACATAGCTCTGCTTGATTAGTCCCGCCCCTAGATGTACAGTAAAACGGGATCAAAGAACAGACCATAATAAAAATTATTGCTCACATTGCTGTCTCATATACCTAAGTCATATATTATATACAAAAATATATAAATCATTAGAGATATTAATTTTAGTGAATAATGAAGTAAATATCTCTCTGCGTGATTGTAGTTATTGCTAGTGTAGCGGTTAGCACGTCCGCCTTTCGAGCGGAAGACCGGAGTTCAAATCTCCGCCAGACCACCGTGCTGGGATTCATACGTAAAAAAGAAAGGCCTCGTTAATCCATTGCTCTTAAACAGGAATATTTTTCCTTGACTTAACATCACAACGGGAATTGTTCTCCGCTAGCCATCTGCATTTCTCAGACTCATATTCCATATTCAGGTAGAGAGAGCTCAAACTACCTATATCCTAAGAATCATCCAGTGGCGTCATGAGTTTTGTATCCATAAAATATTTGAAACACCAGTTTGAGTGAAAAGGAAAATGGAAGTTTCGAATACATATTCAGGGTTGTCAGCAAAGTTTTTATTTTTCTTGATCAATATCGTAGGATGTCTTTCTCATGAGAGGGTGATTGGAATGCAGCTTTGACCTTTTCTTATGTTCGGTAGCGAAAAATACTCCGAAAGTTATTGGTTCATAGTCAGATGCTTCGCTCAAGAACTCGCTGATACATTCCGAACACTGAAAAAGTTTTTGATTCAAGTAATTTCTATAGATTTTCCTACAGACGGTGATCATCTGTTAATTATCATGAGAACATATCATTCTACCTTCAATGAATACAATCTTCAACCATCTTGCCATCACTTTGGGAATTTGGTGAAAATATTCTTCGTGGGGGATTTAGTATTTCCCGAGCTATGGACTCAAGGACTAACTGTCTACCCTTCAATTTCAAGAAAAGGTGAAAAAATATTATCAGTCTGCAGAGATATATCACCTTCAACCGGTACTGGAATTGTCTTCATTGGAGGTCATATCATTTTCAATCGTGATATTGTCATCAAGTTATTTATATAATAAATTTATTTATCACTGCTGAAATGAGTTTGGTCAAGTTCAAATGTAAATTATACTAATACCAGCATATAACATATCAACCTGTTGACCAAGATCCCGGAACCACATCAATCATTCATTGGCATTTAAAAATGAACACATAAACAGATTGAAATTATGACCACAATGAAATAATACAAAGTATGTGAAACGATGCGAAAGAAATTCAGTAGATATTGAAAGTAGCACCCATGACATCATTGTGTAAAAAGGGTAATAGGTAAAAAACACAAATACATTCCAAAAATATTCTAAAAAGACACGCAAATGAAATGAGGCCGGGAGAAATGAGAAAGTACGAAGAATGCAATGAAAATTCTAAACAAATCAAATCCGAAACAAATGAAATCAGGATAAAATAAAATTGAAACATATGAAACGTAGAAAAAAATGAAACGATGTTTCAGCCGGTGTAGCACAGATTCATTCAGCGGGATCTGCAGTGAGATTTTCATGATCTTGGGCCGTATCAGATATCGCAAACAGAGCCTGAGGGATATCAGACGACCTCCCAGAGTATTTAGCCTTACACCCGTGCAGGGGGCTCCACGGGTGCGGACCAACTCATCCCATACACTTGTGGGATTTACATGGAACGATGAAAAATAAACAAAAATAAGGAGTACTCTCTGAGCGACTCCTCAAATACCGGCACTGTCACAGAAATAGACCTTGATAGTGCCAACGAAATGACAGGTTCAACAAAGACTGCCAAAAGCATTAATCTTTCATCACAAAATTATTTTCTTTGATCAATCAAACCTTTAATTTCACTTCTGACCAAAAAATCCATTTTATCCTTCTATTTGTTGATTACCTTATTTGACTTGTATCTCTTTGGGAGGGTGCCGACTTGACAGTCGTTGAGTCGATAGACCTCCAAAGACGGTCGAGGGTATTGATGTTTATACCAGGGTCAGCGGATGAAGAAGGGAAGGTGAGAACACGTCTAGGAATGCAGAATTCCGCATTGCGTCTGTCAAACTGGACCCAAATAAGCAGAAAGTGGAAGGAACGACAAATACTGGCCTTCTCCATCGACGAAGAATCTTTTGGGGCCTTTGAGGTGAACAAAATGAAAGCTTTGTTCCGTAGTTTGTAACCTACCACAATCTAAAAAAATAAGAATTAATATTGGAATCTATACAAGTGTAGAAGGGCAGATTTTCAATCTACCCCGAAAAGTTGCTGCGTCTATTGAGAAACAGTTCTTTCTGGATAGAACGAGTCCAATTAGTCAGCAACTTCTTGTATAACTCAAATTTTGCCTATCAAAAAATAATAAGAACTGATATATATGAAAATACTTATCTGTTAACGTTTCGGAAACTAAATCTGTTTCCGTTCTCAAAACTTCTAGGCGAATTTCTTTTCAAGTGCAAATATCTGGTGAAGGTCCAGGAACCCTGGATATACCGTGGAAAAATGATGGGGTTGGGGGGGGGGATTGATTCACAGCAGGACCTCGGAAATCCCGCGAACATGCATATTAGTCCGAAAGGGAATGAATATACTGTCGCTCAATAATTTATGTTGCAGAGACTTGAGGCTTGTAAAACTGAAGACGTGAAGCAATGGTGGGCCATGAAATGGTCCTTGGATCTGCATATCTTCCATATGATGACCCGGAACCACCACCTGGAACCAAATGAAAGAACTTGTGAGGAAGCAATCAACCTGCACAAAGTTGTGCAGGGGACTAGGTTGTTGGAATGGGTGTCATAAAGAATAGGAAAGCAGGCCCTAGAGGCTGAGACGCTTTCCGGAGACTTGGCAGTGAAGGATAGGTAAGACGGCTTTCACGAAGGAAAAGAAGGTAAATGTTTCATCGATTTCAAATTTAGTTTGACTGAGCAAAAGAACTTTTTTAGTTTCTATTAAAGCGTTTCTCAATGCGTATTCAAGATAACCCCTTCATAATTCAGTTTAATTGAAAATTGACTGTTGCATTTTTGAGACAATCTAAACCGGCTAGATTAGCCTTTGACATTTGGTTAGATTGCTTATCATTTATATTGCTGAAGTCTATAGAGACAAATGAATCCAAAATGCATCTACCTCCACAACAACATTCAATGAAAACTTCTCAGATTTCGATGATTACAATATTTGTTTTAGGCGCATCGAAAAGGGGTAAGCTAGCACAAAACAATCATTCGATTGGCGAAGAGAGTCAAATGGTAATAAAAACATCTTCATTATCTTTGATGAGTGTATATAGGTTTTGTTTGATATTTCCTATGAATGTCCACGGGAAATTCGATTGATATGAAATGGATATCCTATAGATGAACGAAATATCCCAATAGGATATCCATTGGACATCCTATGGTTAGGTTGGATCCAACGTGATTGGGTCTAAATAACTCTTCCATTGTAACTGTTTCACTGTGGCTAGACATACTATGAACATCACTGCGTTTGATAGATTTTCACAATAATCATGATGCACGACCTTTTGAATAATTTAATTTAGTAGTCATGAATGTGGCATTGAGATCTAAATTTATTCAGGGCAGATGAGCTCAAAATCGCATTTTTCGATAATGTTTCATATATCTATACTGATAAAGTTCCAAAATTCATTTATATGCCCACTGAGGAGATCAAGGGATCAATCAAACTTATGCTTCATTGTCAAAAACCACATCATCATTGACAAAACTTAGGATTTAATATAAAAAATAATCACTCATAAGGTTTGTTCTTTTGTGTCAATAAATCGTATAATTGTTGCATATATAAAGTAACAACCGGAATTCTAAGCTAAGTTCGTTTAATAAGCTCTGAGCCCTCACTTTGCTCTTTTATTAAGATTCGAGCTCTCCTGGCTAATACATAGGTGTCCTTCAATTCACTATAGTCCAGACGGAATGTACATGAATTTGGACGACTTCTATTCAACAGCCGTGCCAAATCGCCAATTTTTTTGTAGGTAGTTTGGACCTCAAGGAATATAGTGTGAAATTTGTGGAATCGAGAAATGACGATTTCTGTCAAAAAAAAATTATTGAAAAAAACAAAAGACATATTTTGATGTTATTATCTTTGGAATAAGATTTATCGAGAAATGTTTCCTACAAAAAATGTGCGCCGTGATGAAATCTACAAAATAAGTCCTATGCAAAAATCACGTAGAATTATTAGTTTGGCGGTAAATCACTGTTGAACAAAAATTTTTCAAAAAAATTACTATTGTATTCACGAGGTTTATTTATGAAGTACTGTCCTCAAACTCATCCATCACCTGAAAGAAACTCTCCTGAAGAGATACCGGTAAGGTTCATCCAGCCATGTTATATAGTTTAGCAACAATGACCGATTTTCGTAAATCTGGCGTGTCGCTATAGCATTTGTTCCACAAGGCCGAGAAGGTGCAAAAAAATCATGGTGATTCTTTTCAGCATGTACATTCAGGATTTGAGTGAAAAAAATATTTTAAATTTTTTTTTAACATGTTTTTCGAATATGTAAGATTTTAGCTTATAAACAAATAGAAGTTACGCCTTATATATTCAAGTTATTTGAAATGTTCTTCAAGATTCCCGTAGATCTCAGCGAGACGCGTAATTTAAAAAAGAGAAAATTCCAATATCTTTATTCTAGGCCGAGATACAAAAACTTTTACGTTTGTTTCATTTGTTATTGTTTAAATAAACATTTTCGCGAAATTCAAGTTTTCGGACATTCGTAATAGTGTTAGGCACAATATTTGATATTATAGAAACCGTTTTGAGCATTTATCTCATGGCAGATCATGATTGCATTCGGTCACTCGCACGCGAAATATACTGACGGCGGCCTCGGTTCAGCCGGGTGACGCGTGCTGGCCTGCTAGCCTCGCTCCAAGGCTCCTCTCGCGCGGCTTACTTAACAATTTCCATATCTCCCTTATAAATTGTCGTAAACAAATGATTTTTTTTTTGATTCAACGTAGTTTTCTCTCGTGAATTCAAAAATGTTCGTGAAAATCAATGTTTTTCAATACGTACCCCAAAAAATTTTTTTTTAAATTCAATGTTGATGTTGGGTGGCCTATAAATAATCTTATATTTGAAAGGTGACGAGAAAAAAAGGAAATTTGAATTCGTCCGTAATTTTTTTCATTACAATTATCAACTACATACATTCTTACAAGTACTTTATGAAATACTTTTTTTTTTCTTCGGTTCATAGCAAGCGTTATCATCGTTATTTCCTACAATATTTTCATCGTCACTTAATGCAAACGTCACATCCTCCATATCATCTATATCGTCTGAAATTCCTGAAATATGTTCGTCGATTACGTCATCGTTTAGAACTATTTCAGGTTCGATGACATTCGAACAATTTTGTCCGCAACATTTTTTGCACAATATTGTGCATTTCAGCCCTACTTTTCGACACGCACAATTAGTTTGACATTTTTGTATCGCAACTGCAAGAAATTATTTCCAATAAATTGGCCGAAATTGGGTCTTTTTTACAAGTGATCGGCACCAACATACCGTTGCTTCTTTTCCACCCCCATTGCATTGGATCCTTTGAACAACCGCCTTGCCATTCGCACACTCATAAATAAGTGCGAAGCGAATGTTCATCGCATGCCTCAGCGGTTGGGGGAACACAGCTAAAATTGAACGTACTTTCAAGGGTTGAATTCGTAAAACATTAGTTCCGAAATTCATCAAAAGAGAAGTCATAATTTTTTCGTGCGCCATATAGCGTTATAACGATGTTCTGTCCGGCTGCCTGTATCGAACTTCATTGAAAATACTAGCTTCTCTCTTGAGATAATTACGGTCACTCCTCAAAAGTTTAATCAATTTGGCTTTTCCCTGCTTGTACAGCGAAGACGTTGTGTCACAGCCTGTAAAAGCGTGGATAAGGTGTCGTATATCGGGATATATAGGTATATTCTTGCGGTTGCGATACAAGTAAATGTCAAACTAATTGTGCGTGTCGAAAAGTAGGGCTGAAATGCACAATATTGTGCAAAAAATGTTGCGGACAAAATTGTTCGAATGTCATCGAACCTGAAATAGTTCTAAGCGATGACGTAATCGACGAACAATTTTCAGGAATTTCAGACGATATAGATGATACGGAGGATGTAACGTTTGCATTAAGTGACGATGAAAATATTGTAGGGAATAACGATGATAACGCTAGCTATAAACCGGAGAGGAAAAGAAGTATTTCATAAGGTACTTGTAAGAATGTATGTAGTTGATAATTGTAGTAAAGAAATCACGGACGAATTCAATTTTCTTTTTTTTCTCGTCACCATTCAAATATAAGATTATTTATAGGCCACCCAACATCAACATTGAATTTAAAAACAATTTTGTGAGGTACGTATTGAAAAATATTGATTTTCACGAACATTTTTAAATTCACGAAAAAAAACTACGTTTAATCAAAAAAAAATTCATTTGTTTACGACAATTTATAAGGGAGATATGGAAATTGTTAAGTAAGCCGCGCGAGAGGAGCCTTGGAGCGAGGCTAGCAGGAAGGAAGCGTCACCCGGCTGAACCGAGGCCGCCGTTAGTATATTTGGCGTGCGACTGACCGAATGCAATCATGATCTGCCATGAGATGAATGCTCAAAACGGTTTCTATAATATCAAATATTGTGCCTAACACTATTACGAATGCCCGAAAACTTGAATTTCGCGAAAATGTTTATTTAAACAATAACAAATGAAACAAACGTAAAAGTTTTTGTATCTCGGCCTAGAATAAAGATATCGGAATTTTCTCTTTTTTAAATTACGCGTCTCGCTGAGATCTACGGGAATCTTGAAGAACATTTCAAATAACTTGAATATATAAGGCGTAACTTCTATTTGTTTATAAGCTAAAATCTCACATATTCAAAAAACATGTTAAAAAAAATTAAAAATATTTTTTTCACTTAAATCCTGAATGTACATGCTGAAAAGAATCACCATGATTTTTTTGCACCTTCTCGGCCTTGTGGAACAAATGCTATAGCGACACGCCAGATTTACGAAAATCGGTCATTGTTGCTAAACTATATAACATGGCTGGATAAACCTTACCGGTATCTCTTCAGGAGAGTTTCTTCCAGGTGATGGATGAATTTGAGGACAGTACTTCATAAATAAACCTCGTAAATACAATAGTAATTTTTTTGAAAAATTTTTGTTTAACAGTGATTTACCGCCAAACTAATAATTCTACGTGATTTTTGCAAAGGACTTATTTTGTAGATTTCATCACGGCGCACATTTTTTGTAGGAAACATTTTTCGATAAATCTTATTCCAAAGATAATAACATCAAAATATGTCTTTTGTTTTTTTCAATAATTTTTTTTTGACAGAAATCGTCATTTCTCGATTCCACAAATTTCACACTATATTCCTTGAGGTCCAAACTACCTACAAAAAAATTGGCGATTTGGCACGGCTGTTGAATAGAACTCATGTATTAGTCTACTGGCCTACTAAGCGAGCATATCGAGCAAGCTCTCTCAGCTCGGCTGCGCTCAATCGACTCGAAATCGTTTGTTTATCCCAAATCGAGGACATCGACTGATAACATTGGTGTCCTTTTATTCACAGAGCTTCCATATTGAGCTGCTCATTCAGCTCAGAGCTTCGTTATGATGAAGAATAAATTTGACATTGAACTATGAAGTGAGGTTATTTATTATTGTTATAGAAAGAAAAAAATGTTTTTTTCCAAATTCTTGCGTGTAGTTCTAATTACATTTTTCACATGTGAATGTCATACTGACGAACGATACCTGTTCAGTAAAAGATTTTGGTAACGAATGTCTTGAATTACCTACCTACCTAGCCCCGATTTCAGATAGTTTAAAAGATATCCTCCTGGTTGAACAATGGACCTAGGTTGAGAGTTCAAACACTGAGGTAGTATGTCAATCACAATCATCTTCGTTAAGAAGTGCTAAATAAAACCTAACTAGATGAGGCTTCAAGATCATAGCGACTCGCCTTGTTCCAGGAATCATAAACTATATGATGTTAGTTCAGACCTTAAGAGTGTTAGCTATGTATTGATGTAAATATGTTCTGGAAATAGGCAATCTCTATAAAGATTATTCGTGTCTCAAAGTTCACCTCGATAGAAATTGTTCAAAATATCAACATGGCTATTGATCCTTATGTTGCTGAATGAGGAATGTGATCTGCCTAAATATCAATTTTTCCATTGAATAGGTTTGAATAGGTTATCAGATATCTTCTATTACCTGGAATCACACAAGAATTGTACATATTTTGGAACTCCACAATCAAAAACCAAGATTCACATCATCAGCGCTATTACCAAACTTGTATGGGAATAATAAACAAACAATTATTATTTTGTAACGTAGACAAAAAGATTCAAACAAGTGCCCTTCAAACAAGACTTTCAAAATGAGGAATATGAAAAATCTTCAAATGAAAATTTGTCAGATTGCATATCATGACATATGCAAATATACTCAATAAGAAGGCTGTACAACTCCAGGGTTAGTCATGCCCTAAGTATATTTCATTTGTCTTCAAGGTGATGGAATAACCCTCATTATAGCATGAGAATTAGGCATTCCAGATCAGGTTATGTCTGGGGGGCAAATACCAGTTTTAACCAATCATACACTTATAAAAAAGAAAACAAACGATAGTTTCTGGGGGGCAGATGGCGCCGTATTGGTTCATTTCAATTCATTTGACATTTTTGACAAGTATCTGGAATGCCTAATTCAATAACTGCAAAGTTCATTGGCACCACCATTAATGTAATGGATGATTGGGATTTCTGTCAACGTATGGATGTAAAGATTGTAATGGTGGCGATTAGGAACAGCTTTCAGGACAGGTCTTCCCTATGTATTATTTTTTGAATAAATAAACTGTATTATCATTTTGAATTTGAATTAAATATAGTTTTACTTGACCGTATTTATTTTCTCATTCTCAAAAAAATACCACATTTGGCTCAGCTTTCTCAATTTCTGATTGAAAGAGTTACCTTCTTTTTCAAATTATTATGCTAATTGCATTACTTTCTGATTGGTTGATGTTCAGGTGTTCGCTGATTATTAAATAATTACGTTAGTATTCTCAATGCATCGACTTGGAAAAGAAACAGTTGAAAATCACTTCTCAAATAATTATATCCAGAAGTTTTCTGCATAGGAATTTTATTATTTCTGTACTCAGAGATTATTTCTTGCTGAAATAATTTATGTACTTCAACATCTTGTGAGAACGATCACAAATATTTTAATTGAAAAAAATCAAGAACGATGAATTGTTAGAAGTTTACGGACTTCTGAGCCGTGGTCCGTGGATTTTTGGGCTTGTTTTTTCGTCTCAAAGGCGATGCGGCAAGGGTCGAAGTATCCTTTTCTGCTGCAAGGCTTTGATTTTATGTGGATCAGATGACGTGTCATTATTTATCGGACCTCCCAATGATAACGGCAGCTAAAAGTTTCTTGAAGATATTCTGAACCAAGAACTTCTCTGCATTGATGGGGGCACGATTGGAATGGTTTCGGTGCGTGGGCTTCGTAATAGATCTGTTCTAGGGATGACTTCTGAATATGTTATGGATATATATGAAGTTCCTTTCTGAAGATGTCCCACCCATCAGCTAGAATGAAGTAGCTTATGCTTTCGGTGCGTGAGCTTCGTAATAGATCTGTTCTAGGGATGACTTCTGAATATGTTATGGATATATATGAAGTTCCTTTCTGAAGATGTCCCACCCATCAGCTAGAATGAAGTAGCTTCCATGCGCTCGAAGTGATGGACAACTAACTACGGTCTCAGCATTCACATTCACAGCGCGTAGGATCACCCTTGTGTCTGCCTCTTCGTGAGTGGTGACAAATTAAGTGTAATATCTGGCAGTAGTGGGCCTAATTTTAGTTTCTCCTCCAAAACCTCTGGAAACAATCACTTCCACCGGTGCAAAATAAAATTTTATAGCCTGCTCACTGTGGAATCTTGCTGAGAGCGCATAGTTTTCGGACATGGAAAGGAAGGAGCTCATGTTGGTCGGTAACGGCACCTCAGCATTGCGAATCACGCGAAGAAAAGAGGCAAAGCCATTTGCCCCCGCTCCCCGCTCAGTCCAAGTAATCCCTTCAATTGACAGATGGCGATATCGGTCAAAGAAGATGTGGGTGAGAATGAATAAATAATTCTCATTTCACACGAGGGACCGTTCATAAATCACGAGAAAAATGTTAGGCCTCATTCAGCGTCCTCCTTACCTTCGTGACGCACCTTCCTTTTCCAAGTAAAGAAAAGTCATCCCTGGCTTCGTCATCATAAATTGTTCAATGATCAATGATCAGTCCCTCAGTTCCTGATTTCGACAAAAAGACCCCACAAGTGACGGTGACAGTCACTAAAGAGATAAAATCAGTCGCAGCGAGTGTGTTCGTTTAACATGATATCCGCAATTTTACGGCATCTTGAATTTAGTTACAAGATTTCGGTGCCCAATAATGGACTACAACTTGAAATCGATTAAATTAATGCATCTGAAGAAATGTTATGAGTTGAACATTTTCGCTTCCACATTGGCCGTCATCTTGTATTTGTCACTTCCAATCGACTTCTTATGCTTTTCTTCCTTTTTGTTGACCCTCAAAACATTGCCACATACCCCAATATGGCACAAACAGACCGATATGAACGAAACTAGCGCCAATGTAACAAACGACCGTTTGTTCACAGTCCAGCCAAGTGTCACTGATGATACCTGGTTGGTCGAAACAGCTGTCTCTGGCATTGGATGTGTGATTGCAGTCATTTCGAACATTGAAATACTGAGTTCTGTGAAGGGTTGCAGCTTTCTGCAAGTTGACCGAAGTCGATTCTCGATCGCGGTGGGCTATTTGTTGCGGCTTCGCCGTACGATGGCCTACTGTAAGAGGTGTCCTCTGCCTTGGGCAGTGCAAGTTTGAGACTTTGGTCGCTACCCAGCAGATGGCGTTGCTCCTTGGACGTTCACACCATCTGCACCAGTTTCAGATATTGACTTCGAAATGTTTGTGTTCACAGTCCAGCCAAGTGTCACTGATGAGACCTGGTGAGTCGAAACAGCTGTCTGGCAATGAATTCTTGAATGCAATCATTCCAAACATGGAATTTCTGAATTCCTGAATACACGAAGAGACTTTGTCGGATGATATTAATATGACAAAAGACAAATAAAGTTCTCAACCAACTACAATTTGAAAAAATAAGATTTGATATTGAAATATATACAAGTGAAATAGAGAAGATCTCTAGGCTACCCCGAAAAACTGCCGCGTTGATTGAAAAACAGTTCCTTCTGATTGGGACATGTTTTATTAATCAGCAAATTCTCGTATAATTCAAATTTGCCTGTATAGAAAATACAAGAGCTAATATTAATACAAATATTTATCGTTGAAGTTTGGGAAACCGTTTTCAAAACTCGTTCGCTTTTGTGTGGAAAAACCTCTTTGGACAAGGAGTTTCAAAGTTCAGCTGTTCTATCGAATAAAATCCCTGGGCAAGAGATGTTCGACAGGTCTCGAAGATCACACCGAAGGAATGGGAATTCTGTACTCGTCGGGTCATCCGTGTAGATACTGCCAAGGATGGAACGATTGATGGCAATTCAGGAGAGCACCAACCGCAAGATCTATAGAAAAGAGGCAAGTCTCCAATCATTCTACGTTGCCCCAACGAAGTGAGAGGTCTATGAGCGAAGAATCACCAACAAGACGGAATGCCATTTTCTGAATAGAATCAAGAAGCTTGAATGATTGTCTTGGTGTCGAGCTCTATACATGAGAACTATATTCCAAGACAGGGCATATCTGAACCTTGTAGATAATTGGAAGCTGACAAGAAGTGAAGTATCCCTCATTCGTACGAAATAGAAATCCGACCTCTGGAAAACATCTTTAGCGATCGATCTCACATGAGAGATTATTACTGATTGTGATTCCTAGCATCGAGATACTCAATAATGATAAGAATAATAATCTCTCTCTCGGTTCGTTGCGTCTGCTCAGGAGGGAGGAAAGCTTCTCCTCTCTAGTGCCGGCCGTGAGCCTCTCAGGCCAACCACCTTACAGGCCCCTAATTCTGGTTCCTATCACTAGAGGACAAGGCCCCCACAACCGACCCCATTCGGATAGGGGTCAAGGGCAAGGTGGAGGGGCCCAAACCGATGGACAGCCCCGTAAAAACTCAGGCAATGACAATGGACAAAGTTTTGAGTGGACCAACGAATTAAGAGATGGCCTGATGCGGTGCTACGAGAGTAGTGAGCCTGCTCGAAGGAGATACATGGCGAGAATGAATGCTCTGTGGTGCGTGGCACAACCGGGGCAAAACGCCTTCTCCGCACAAAATCTTAGGGATTATGTATCCCATCTTCTTGGACGTGCCAATGTACGCGCCACACCAAGGCAAGTTGAGCAGGCGGTAAAAATACCACCAGTGCGATTGGTGGAGGAGAGGGTGCGCCTGGAAGCACCGAGAACCCAGAATCGGGACCCAGAGCATGCTTCACAAAGTGAAGCCCCTCAGGCCAATACAACTGGCCCGAGTGGATGCAGAGGTTCGTAGTGTCCTTACAGAAGAGGCCGACATCTGGCAGATCAACTGAGCTGTGTATGACTCTGTTCAGGCTCTTTCTGGGAGAGAACGGGGTGACAGATCCTTCGACCCCTCCAGGAAGCATGAACAGCGCATACACAGGATGAAGGCTAAGATCAAGTCGGCGAGACAACACGCGTCTCGTATCCAATGTGTGATGGACTACTTAGCGGCTCAGAGACCTTTTACGCACGCAGTGTGGAAAATCGCTGCAAAACTGCGGAGATCCCATCACACATTGAATCGAGTGATGCTGCTCACCATCAAGCAGCATCGTCTCGAGAGGATACGAATGCTGGTGACTGCAAAAAAGTCACTAGTGAGGCAGGAGAGGGCTTTCTCAGAGAACAAACAGTTCAGCGAGAAACCCTCTCGCCTATTCCAATTGCCTCCGCGTGTTGTGGATAATCCGCCGGTCGCTGATCGGGTGGAATTCTTCTGGAAAGGTATCTACGAGCATCCGCAACCACTCAACCGAGACACTCCAGCCATGACGCAGTTTGAAGCTTTCTGTAGAAGGCTTCAGAAGCCTGAGCCCGAAATACTGCGTCAACCGATAACCACGGATGAAGTTTGGAGAGATCGTAAGGGTTCGAAGAATTTTGCTGCTCTTGCAGCCCTAATGGCCTCAATAACTATTGGTGGAAAAAGTTATCGGGCACCCTCCACCATTTGGGCAGAATTTTCAGTTTTTGGCTGAATGGAGAGCAGCTGATTCCGGAATGGTTTGACGAGGGTCGAACCGTACTAATCCCAAAAAACGGAAATTTGTCGGATCCTAAGAATTACAGACCGATGGCATGCTTGAATACGTTTTACAAAATGTTTACACGCATCTTGTACATGCGTACTCTCCAAGCAGTTGACCCGGTGTTTGAACGAATATATAAGCAAAAGGGGTCATAGAGGAGTTCCGCGGGCTGTGAGCAGAACTTGCTGATCGATAGATGTATCACGCAGGACTCCGTGCAGTATAAGCGTAATCTTTATATGACCTGTATCGACTATCGCAAGGTATTCGATACAACATCACATGAATTGTCGTTGTACTTACTCGAGTGCCTTGTGGTACCCGATCAAACAGTGAGATCGAACAACTGATGCCGCTCTGGGGGACCCGCTTCACCATAACATCAAGTGAAAGCAGGGTCCAAACAGAGCCGGTCTTCATTAGAAGAGGTGTTTTCCAGGGAGATTTCCTTATCCTCTTTCTCTTCTGCATCTCACTAATGTCATTGTCCGTTGCGCTCAGGAAAACCCGGGGATATTACTGTGGCACCCCTGGAAACCGGAGGCATAAGGTCACTTATCTTTTTTATATGGATGACCTCAAGCTCTATGCCTCTGGAGTAAGAGACCTACAGCAATCCCTCAGGGTGGTGCAGGAGTTCACGCATGCTGTCGGTATGGAAATCGTGATTGACAAATGTGCACTGGTTCATCTCAAAAGAGGACGATGCGAGGATTTCGCTGAGGATGCCCAACTCGTAGACGGAAGCATTCTACATCATTTGAATGCCGGAGAGACATAGACCTATTTGGGTGTAGAACAACGCCACACTCAAGAGGTAGACTCGGTGAAAAATGCTCTCAGTGGCAAGTATAGACAGACACTACGTCAGATCTGGTCCTCAGAGCTGTCGGGCAAAAACAAAGTTTCAGCCGCACAACATGCTTACCATTCCGATTCTACTCTACTCCTTCGGAGTAGTCAAATGGACTCAGGAAGAGTTGCGGCAACTTGACGTGAAGAGTCGTGATATGATGCATATGCACAGAAGCATGCATCCCAAATCGTCCTTTCCACGCCTCAGGAGTTCGGATCCCCATGGTCCGAGACCATGAACATGCAGGAATCCGAGCCTTTTTATTCGAAGCAGCAAGGCGCGCTGCTGATGAACTTGTTATAGTCTTCGACACCGAGCGGGTAAACCAACTCTCTGTCACCGAGGTGGAGCCCGCACAGAAAAAAGCTCACATCAAGGCTGCAGAGAATATCAAAATGCTGCAGCTGCACACAGACAAGCCCATGCATGGAGTCTTCTTTAAGAACATCGAGGACCATTGCTTGTCTGTTGAGCTGACATTTGCCTTCCTCAGGTCAGGTTTGCTGAAGTCGGAGACTGAAGGGTTTATCATGGCGTGCCAAGACGGTGTCTTCAACACCCTTGTCTACCGGAGCCACGTGATGCGTATAGATGTCCCTGATACAAGATGTAGGGCCTGCCGACAGGCGTCCGAGGCTTTGATGCATTTGCTGTCATCTTGTCCAGTTTATGTGGTCTCTGCCTATATCCATCGCCATAACGCGGCTTTACGAGTGCTATAATATTTTCTTCGGCACTCGTAAGAAATAGACAGGACACCGGCTCCAGGGGTTATTAAGTCCGTTGTGTAGAATGAGAGGTGTCGAATTTTTTGGAACTTTTCATTCCCCACCCTCAGGCAAATACAAGCCAATAAGCCTGATATAGTCCTCTTCGGCCGCCGATGTAAGAAGATATTCGAAAAGAGCAGGGAAAACGAAAAAAGTATCAGGAATCACTTTATGAACTTCGCAGGCTCCACCCGGACTATTCTATCGAATTGGTGGTTCGGATTATAGGTGTTCTTGGTGGTTCTAGACCAACGCTACTCTCGGAGCTCAAGACCATACCGGCATGCCATATTGCAGCAGAGATCTTTGCCAGCTGCATGCAGAAGGCCGTTATCCTCGGTTCGTTGCATCTGCTCAGGACTCACGATTTTCGGAGCCATTGACCACTTACCCCACGGTGCGGGGAGTGGTCATTGGTTAATTATACTATCGCGTTCGCCCACTAGGTTTGTTCAGACGAAAATAGATAATAATAATAATAATAATAATGGTTTTTATTGATTTGTTAGAGAAAAAAGTAGTTTACAGAAGCTCATGCACAGATATCCTATCAAAAGGCAGGATTCAATTTCCAACCGAACCACAAGTGGCTCAGCGGGCACTTGCTCTTCCATCCAACCAAAAACAGGTAAGCTCACGCCTGTAAAGAATATATCATAGGCATACGCATGCCAACAACACAAGAAACAGGATGTATCAACATTGAATAAAAAAAAATTAAAAATATTAAATGAAAAAATCGTAAATATCCATCACAAATATTAGGTTTCATAGTTGAAGTTTCGAAATTCAAAATATCCAGAGATCAGCTTCTGAAACCAATTGGAACTGGAAATTGTAGCATTTTGTGAATTATCTCTCAGTTTCGTTTTGAATTCATTCATAGAATTTGGTAGCCTATTGTATTGCCAAGTAATATTAAAGGGAAAGGGGCCACGAAAATGAGTTGTGTTATGCCGAGGTTTTGATGATTGATTTCTATGTCTCAAGTTCAAGGTGTGGACATCGGTACGGAATTTGATCTTGCAATAAAGATAACTGGGTTTTTTTGTGAGAATAGTGTGCAAGCATGTAATATAGGTCCGGATTCCATGTTTAACCACCCGACATTGGCTGAAAGATGTGAGACATGTTCCCTACGGCGTGTGCCAGTCATCAATCTGATGACTGCAGTCTTCTTTTATCAGTTCGAAATGAATTTGGACCATACACGTCAGCATAATTTGCATGGGAGAGAACAAGAAGAGCATTACACATTTTTTTTATTTGATATCTCTCGATTGGCGTGAAGACGTTTCAAGTTACAGTAGTCACACCTTAGTATTTTGGAAACATGAAAGGAGAATCTGAGTATCAACCCTAGAATATTTGCTTAATCCACAATAAGTAGTATGTTACTTTCTAGGAAGGTTTTCACTTCGTTCAAGTTACGTCTCCTCGAAGCTTATAGGCCAAAGAGCATCACAGAAGATTTCAAGAGATTCACAGAAAGTCAGTATTTTTTTGAAACACCCAATAGCGATTCAAGATCACTGTTAATGTTCACAGGCTTCAGCTGAATAATTTTCATCGAATTCAATATACAGCCGTGTGTCGTCCACATAACTGTGGATGTTCACGTATTTCAAACATTTGGGAAATTGTGATGTGTAAATTATGTACAATGGTGGACCGAGAACAGAACCCTGAGGTACATCATTTTTCATTTTCCGAAACATATTATGTCGAAACAAGGTATGCTGTAGGTATCGATCAATCAAATACTCCCTAAGTAAACGCACAGCATGGATGGAAAATCAGACATATTTGAGTAAATCCAGAAAAGGTTCATGATTGATTCTGTCGAAAGCCTTCGAATATCGAAACAGTACTAAGATAGTGAGTTTCTCATTATCTATCGCGGTATGGATATCTTATACGACTTGCAGTAGGGCAGTGGTACAGCTGTGGCTAGAACGGAAGCCAGATTGAGAGGAAGGGATGATATCATAGTCATCAAGATGATTCCGTATTTGCTAATTGATGCTTTTCTCAAAGGAAAGTCCCGGTCGTACGAACCTATATTACCATGTAATTAATTCATCAACAGATAAGGAGTTTTTTATAAAGAACCATCCCATTCCAATTGTGCATCGAGAAACGTTAGAAAAAACGCCTCAACAAATGGAGAGTTGGGGTGTTATTGATGGCGCTTCAACTCAATACATTTCTTCTCTCATGGCCGCGGTTAAACGTGATTGTTCAGTTAGGTTCTGCCTAGATACCCAGCACCTGAACTCCGTGATGATACCGGACTTTGAATCGGTTTTAGGTATAGATATCATTGCAAGAAAAGTAATGTACCGGTTTCATGACTTACATTAATTTGTACAGCAGTTTCCTCATTTTCTCGGACTTTGTCTACTATTTTGGGAGATGATTTTTCAGATTTTCTAGTAACCTATGTGTATGATCTTTTGGTCATGTCTGAATCGATTGACAAACATCTGTTGCATCTGGAAAAAGTATTTTCTCGTTTACAGCAAGCTGGCCATACCATCAAACTACCAAAGTGTGTATATATATATATATATATATATATATATATATATATATATATTCACGCGGTTGGACCGCGTCTGGAATCGTTCTTTTGTCGACATTTCGGCTCCCACTTTGGAGCCCTTATCTTTAAACCCCAGTTTTCATCTTGAAAATGTGAAGACTGTGAATTTGTGGGTCTGGTTTGAAAAGGATTAATCAAAGGATTCCTTAGATGGGATAGTAATGGTCTCCAGGAATTGGGAAACCTATGTGATTCGTCTCGTTTGTTGAGGCATTGAGAATGTTTTTCAAGTTCCATTGCTTCGCGAATTATTCTGGAGTGGAGTGTTTTTGCTGTGGCAACGGTCTTCGTGTTGTTGAAGTCCATTTTGTGTCCGGTTTCGTGGTGATGTTTGAAGATAGTCGAGGTCATGTCCGAATTACGTACTGCTAGTTCGTGCTCGTAGGACCTGTTCGATACTTGCCGGTTCGACTGTCCTATGTATGTTCTCCGACAGTCGTGACAAGGAATTCTTTATATTCTTTGTGATTCGTTGGGTATTATATTTTTAGGTGAGCGCAGAAAAAAGGATATTTGATTGTTTGCTGTGAAAACCGTCTCAGCCGGATCTTCCGGTGGTTTGGGATGCGAGAAGCGGGTTTGTTGGCGTTGAATGGTTCTCTGGATCAGGGGTAGGAATACTCATTTTATAGAAGGGCGGGTGTGAACTTTTTCAGCTCACTGGGTTTATTTTGGTCATCTGTGAGTTTGATGGATCTGTTGATGAGATAGTTCAGTGAGGAGCTCGCCGCCTGATGATGATGAGAGTTGGTATTGAGATATCTCTTGGTGTGCGTGGGTTTCCGGTTGACAATATGAATGAAGAAATTGTTGGATTTTGTGATATGAACATCTAAGAAAAAATAGCGTTGTTCATCTCCATTTCCATGATGAATTTTTTATCGGGGTGAATATTGTTAAGGTAATTGAAAAATGTGTGTAGGCTTTCAGATCCATGAGCAGATCCAGATAACAAAGACATCATCTACATATAACGCAGCCAACAGGTCGAATTCAATGCAGATATGTCAATGGCTCAAGACTCAAATCTTCCATGTAGAGGTTCGCAAGTACTGGCGAAAGAGGAGCACCCATAGCAGCGCCTTTCACTTGTATATATAATTTGTCCTGGAAACGTACTGGACATACAATAACTGATGAGGTTTGTGTTTGGGGAATTTGATGTTTGGTTTTCAGGATGCTAAGTGTATATAGGAGGATGTTTGTGAAAACGGTTACTACATCAAAGCTTACAGGGATATCTGTGAGCCGGAAGTTGACAGATTTCATGATTTCTATGAAATGTAATGAGTTTCAAACATATGAAGAGAATTGTTCTGCTTGGGGTTGGAGAATGTTCGCGAGATATTTAGCTAGAGCTTTCGTTGGTTAGGCGAATGCACTATTTATGGTGCGGAGTAGAATGTTCGGCTTGTGTATTCTCGGTATTAAAACACACTGATAAACTCTCTCTCTCTCTCTCTCTGAATAACTCTGCGTTGCGAATAAACTGTCTCCTCCGCGATGAAGTGTCTCTTTATATACCTGCGTACACCTATGGAGAATCTTCGAGAGGGGCCTCGGTGATCGAATATTCTCCAAGCGAATCAGCAGTTCCTGGAAAAATGACAGCCACCCCTATCTAAAATTGTTCGTTCTAAAATTGTTCGTTACCGTTAACCAGCTGACGAACGTCAACCCTCATAAGTCGAAACTTGTGCGAGCAATGGATCAACGAGGCCTTACCTTTTAACGTGCGATTACCCAGCACGGTGGCCCGGCGGGGAATCGAACCTCGGTCTTTCGCTTGAAAAGTGAATATGCTAACCTCTACACTACCGAGAACCACTCTCCTTATTGAAATCCGCCAGTAATTGCCTTGTCGCTTAGCGAGCAGAACTCTTCTTGATATTTGAATCGAATGGACTTGGCCAATGTTGACTTTCTATTAGACCAAGTCAGCCTTTTCAGTTGCTTTCAACTCGGAGATGTCACTTTTACTTCTAATACAACACTTGGCGGCTCTCACAGGGATGACTTATTTTGTCTTCACTCAGGCTCGTGTGAAAACCGATGGCTGGACGCTGCATTCAGGGACTTTATTCACCGTAGCACGAACTGCTTTCTTCGATAACGCAGGAATTCTCGCAGTTTTCGATCTTATTCTCTGTCCTGGAGTTGTAGGGACAAATTCTCCAAACTTCATAATCTTCTTTTCGTTGTCGAAAGAAAACCCATGGTCTATACTCGCGAATTACACTGTATCCTTGATGGTAAGTCGCCCAAGAATCAGTGTAATATCAGCCTTTCTTCGAATAGGTGCATTGTTCGAAGCATGACTCATACTTATATAAGGGAATTCATATTTATAATAAAGCACTAGCTATATTAGGCGATGAGATTAATCTAAACAATTTCAAAAACAAACTGCATCAGTATCTGTTGGAGATGGCATTTTACTTTTATGAAGAGTTCTTGAATGTATGAACTCTTAATCAAATTTTAACAGTGAATGTATTCCATTAATTATTTTATTGTAATGTGTCAGCTGATTGGGCGACACGTCAATGTGGGTCTTTGTCCTCTATTTTTTTCTTATTATTGACAAGTCCAATAATTTGTATGTATTAGCTGTATGCAATTGAGTGATGGATAAATGATTATTATTATTATTATTATAGAGTTGAAAGAAACAGGCTTCACGCTTTCTGGCCGAAGGATGTCACTACGTACCAAAGAAACTGCTGCACCGTTGTCTATGGTTCATGTAACGTCTATTCCATTCAATTTTCCAGGAATGGTTAGGCTATCGGTTGTTGTTCTCAGACTGTTGACACAGATGACCCTCGGTGACCTTGACCTCGCGGGGGATTGCGAACTTGGCGGCATCCCGGCAGGTGAGTTGGATTTTGAGGGCATTCTCACCTTGAAATCTCTCATGAAATGTTCAGATCTTCCACATCTATAACATTTCCTCTGTGGCATTCTTTTCGTGCAGTCTTTTATAAAATGCCCCGGCCTTCTACATCTATAGCAAATCCTCTGCGGCATTTTCACCTAACAATATTTTATAAGATGTCCCGGTTTTTCACATCTGTTGCACGTTCTCTTTTTCCGGGTGCTCATTCTACCTATCAATGATTTGATCTCCTCCAGAACTTTCTCGAATGAACCATTCGCTGCGCCAGATCTTTGTTCGGGATCGTCAATTGTTACCGCTCGCATTTGCGGCCTCAACGTGTTTGAGGCCGCCTCTACTTCCAGAGAGCGAACCAAAGCGTCGCTACTTCTCTTGAAACTTGTCAGTCGTAAAGTTCTTTGTATCTCTGAGTCTCTCAGTCCATCTATGAACATCTGCACCGCTGGCTGCTCCTTGAAATCTCCGGGAGCTTCTGGATACGCCAGCTGGATTAGGCGTCGAACATCTGTGTGCTAATTTTCATTTGGGCCCGGTACAGCTGTTCTCGGTGTTGATCGCCATACCGCAACTCTAATGCAGAAATCAGGTCCTCATATTTCTTCTGCTGTTCGATGGGTATCGTCTGCAATATACCCAAAGCTGGCTCTCTCAAAGCTACTATTAGTGCCGTAGCTTTTTATTCTTCACCTCATCCATTATTCTCAGCTGCAGCCTCAATACGATACATGGACCACAGAACGACAAAAGTCGGCGTCTTCACGGAAATTCTTGATGTGGCAACCCTGTCTTGGCGATCTTGGTTCCTGAGAAGAGCTATCTGCTTTTCGACTTTTTTTTCTAGTCCTTTCATTTCCTCTTGCACTGTTTCTACTTTCTACTGGGTGACCAAAGTTTCAAACTCCTACTACACTAAGCAGAGGAGATCTCTTACAGCGGGCCATCGTACAGCAAAGCCGGGACAAATAACCCGCCGCGATCGAGAATTGACTTCGGTCAACTTGCAGTAAGCTGCAACCCTTTACAGAAATCAAAATTTCCATGTTCGAAATGATTGCATTCACAAATCCAATGCAAGACAGCTGTTTAGACCCACCAAGTCTCAACAGTGACACTTGGCTGAACTGTGAACACAAACATTTCGAAGCGTCTATTCCTCACGAAGTAAATCTCAATGTCTTTAGAACGGGATACCAAATTTTGTTTGAGGTCAGTCCTCATTTCTTCCTGTTGAAGTTATCTTTGTATTTCTATATCTCAATTGCTTCACGGTATAAGCGAGTGGAATAATGTGTTGTTGTTGAGAGGATTGGGGTTTTATCAAATGGAATATTATGATTATCGAGAAGGGCGTGTTCGGCTCCAGCTGATTTTTCAGTTTGTCCCAACCGACAATTTCGACTGTGCTCACTAATCTGTATCTTGAAACTACGTTTGGTGGTTCCTACATATAGTGTTCCACATCAGCACGGAATCCTATATACCCCAGCATTGGATAGAGGGTCGCTTGGATCTTTAGCGGACCTCAGATGTTCCTGTATTTTCCTCGTGGGCTTGTAATTTGTTTTAATGTTGTACTTTTTCAAAGTTTTTCCAATGCTATTCGTGGTTCCCCTCAGGTAGGGACAGGTTTCTATCAAAAATAGTTCCTAAAAGTTCAACATGCTTTGAAGTTACAAATATCAGAATTATTGAAAGAAAATGACAATAAGCTGGTGGTCTGTAAAAAGTTTGAAGTTCAATACAAAGCGTTTTCTTAAGATGTATTATAACCCTGTTTCTGAAGTTCCAATTATCAGATTCCATGAATGTGTTTACTTTTTGTGAAAGAATGCTTCTCGAACGATCAGCGATAAGCATACAGGTGACATATGCGTACATTAGCACCTTTGCTTGAGATATGTGGGTGGGAAGATCATTTATAAATATTAACAAAATTGAAGGCGCAGGCGCAGGGACACTTCCTTGAGATGTTCCCAAGAAAACACGAGAGGCTAGACCGCCCAACGTTGCCAAGTGAACCGAGTTTGTATTTCGCGGGAAATTACAAACTATACTATAAAAATTAGGTTGTGTTAGAACTTGCTTTAGTTATACCACAGTAGAGACAGGGATTATCTCTACTGTGGTTATACTGTGGTTTCCTTTTTTGTACCCATATGTATAGCAATTTGAATTCAGAAAATGCCAGGTATGTGAGTATTTGCCACACAATCATCTCATGACAGACATGTACGAGAAGTGCACCAAAAACATCCAGATCCTGCACTTATTCATCTCAGGAGGGATGCGGTGCAACTTTTAGTAACCGTTGCCTTGAAGCAGATTGTGATGCTGCATTCAAAACCCATAAGAATTCAGTGGACCATTTGCAGAGAATCAATCTGCTGAAGTTTGAGACAGAGTGCCTTGTTATGAAAAATATAAATGGTTTGTTAATTATGAAATCAGAATAAGGTAAATATCCGTTAACCGGGCTCCGCCTTGAAAATGAAAAATTTTTGTTGGAACTTACGTATTTTAGCCTCTTGAACAAAAAATACATGTAAAATTTTTGGGGCTGGCAACTAGTTTCGGAAATATAGCCCCCTAAAGACAGGAAAACCGAGGTTATTTTTCAGCCAATTTCACTCGAAATTCCCACAAGCTACACATTAATTTGTTTTGGTGGTGGTTAGTAGTTGTTTTATTTCAGGAGTTATTCACTGTGAATTTTTCATGTCAGATAACAACAGAAACAATTACTTTGTAACTTGATCAAATAAATATATCATATCATTATATGGCTGAGGTGTTTTTTAATGCATGGTATGGGGTAATGGGTCCGCCCTATCACAACATTTATTTTGCTCCTGGCATGTTGACAGAGCTTGGCAGAACAATTTGAATAAAAGGTCTATTAAGGACAAGCGTTCAGTACTGAAAATATTGCATAACAAGAAACTCTTGATCAAACTTTGTTTCAGCTTTGGATAATGCTTTGAGTTATATGTGCAACAATGAAGTCACAAGACATTTTGGAGAGTATTTTTCCAACACCTATACAGCCATAATTTCAAAAAAATGGGCTTTCTGTTTCAGAAAAGAAGCTAGCTAGAAATATGCATTTGGAGTCGATGCATAAAGTAATCAATTATTTTCACTTGGAAAGAAAGACAGTAAAACGCCTCGACATTGGTTTAAATATGGTATTGAAATATGTGAGAGACAAGAGTGTAGAACGAATTATCAAATTGAGCAAGGGTGAACATACCAAACAAACAAGACTGATATCTCAGAATCACAAGGAGGCAATTAATTAATTAATTAAAAATAGCAATGAATATACAATTTTGGAAGTTGGTCATAACTGGAAAATTTACAAAAATCAAAATAGTTCATATACTATCCACCAGATAATAGAATCCAAATGCTGTGAACAATTATGTTTGCTCTGTGAGGAGTGTAATCATATGTTTTCCTGTGAGTGCAAATTCTATACAGAAAGAAAAATGATGTGCATACATCCATATATATGATGATGAAAAATCTACAAAAACAAAAAACATTTTAATTCCACTGGTAAAGACATTTCAATATCTGAATGCTTATCGGCTCTGGGAAAAGAACATCAATAAGAATCAAACATAGGAAGCAGAATAGACCAAACAAAGGAATTGATAATGAAATTATAAAGTTTAGATTTTCACCAGCTTGATGATGACACTATTACTAAAATACATCAGCATTTTATCCATAATGAATAACTTAACTAAATGCACAGAATTGATAGAAAAGGATGATGAATTGAAACCCAAAACTAAATCTTCTAAAAGATACATTGATCCACAAATTAGATCCACACCAACAAGAAAAATGCGTTCAGAAAAAACATTTGAATGGGCCTCTCAACAAGAACTGACAACAATTCGAGAAAACCTATCACACGCCCCTGAAGATGTATTTGTTTACATATCTGTTCAACCAATAAGTGATCATCAATATTGTTGATTATATTATTGATTATTACCATTTCGACATGTATATTTTTGTTTAGCAATAAACAAGCAATAAATTACATTTTGAATTTTCCACGGAATACGAACTGGGTACACTTGGCAACGTTGGTACGGACTGGGCGGTCTAGGGTCTAGCCTCTCGTCAAGAAAACCTCAAGCTCAAAACTCATTTGACATGACATTTTTAATTATAACAAACATTTTTCTCTTTTCCATGAATAATCCAATCAAATTAACTGTTCAAGAGCCCAAAATGACGATTTTCGCCTACCCGAAAAGTAGCTGTGGATTCCGGCAGACACATGTGTCTTTATTATCCCCTAGAGTTTGCGCCAGATTTTGTCCGTACGTTTAGCAATAAGTAGCGGTTGAATGCCAGAAATCATTATTTTTTTTTGTTTTTTGCTTATATAATAAAAACTATGGGTCGGATCAAAAAAAAGTTGGATTGAAAGTTGTAGATAATTGAAGAATCTATCGATTAGCGTTGGCCCGATGTCGATATTCTAATTTGTTGCTCAACTATTGCCCTCGGAATTCAAAAAAGGCGTTTTTTCCATTATTCTTTAAAAAAATATTGAAATGCATTTGGGGGTTGCAACTGTGAATTTATGAAGCTTCCAACTAGTAGAAACCACAGTTTCAATTTGGTTGAAAAACAATTGATAGGTTAGCATTAATCTTATTTGTTACTAAAAAAAGTGTCCCACTAGATTGTTATTTCTTGCCCTACGGATAATCGTAGAGCAATGATCGAAACGGTTTTGGATAGTCAAAAAGTTGAACTACAAACTAACATTTTTGGAAAATCGATTTTGAAATGTGATACCTTCAAAAATGGCGTCAAAAAACAACGTTATTCAAACTAAAAAACAATGAGGAAAAACTGGTCGTATCAAAATGCGACGAAATGAATTCTAAAGCTGCGATTTTTCTACAAATTTTGCCAACCTGACTTTTGTTCCAAGATAATTACGAACCGAGATAACACTTTTTCTTATTCAATTCCCTCTCCCTTTGTTTATTTATATGAAGCAACGTGACCTTGACAACTGCACAGAGCAAGAGTCATAGTATTCATTGAAACCAGCAGAAATTGTTTTCCACAATTACTCATCATATTCATTGATGGAAGCAGTGGAAGTTCTTCTGGGACCGTAGACGTGCCGTGTGGAGGGGGAAGCCAGAGAGAGCAATACAGCGCTAGGCGGCCGTCGCGTGAAATAAACTGATCAGAGCCCAAAATGACCTCGTGCTCTGTAATCTCGGGAACTACTAGACGGATTTTAACATTTTTTAATTTCTACTAGTGCATCGAGATATGATCGAATATCACTATGGCTTGACGTTGATTGTTTTCGAAAATCCCTCAAATAACAAATGATTCAATTTTTGCACTGCAAATTCAGTGAATAAATATATTTTTTGGTTGATAACGACATGACATAGGGAAAAGCTTTTACCTGAGGATATGTAGAGACAAATTACTTGTCGATGCACAAAAGGGTGCAAGAGAGCTATGTGAGGTTGTAGAAAACATGGAGTCTTTGTTATAGTTGCCGTGGTGAAACATGCACGAACGTTGAAAAAAAAAATTGTTGAAAACTCAGATATTGATCAAGAATTTTTGGACGAGCATAAAATTTGTATAGGTAAATCAAATGTTCCAGTACAAAGCTACAGTTTGTTTGATTATGGCGAATGTGTGCTCGACAGTGAAAATGATGAGGATGAGAGCGATGCGTGCGAAATTGAATATACTATCGCAAATGAGCGACCAAAATTGTAATGAGAGTACACAAATGCTTCCAATGTATGTATAGTAAGGACATGTGAATATTTACGAATGTAAAATAGTTTTTTTTATTAGAATCAATATACATTTATACTTATCCAATCCTTATACGAAACAGTCCTATTTCAAGTTAACATTCACTTCCAATGTCACGATGTTATTAACCTTCCAAAAAAATATATTTATTTCCTAACACTAAATTTGCATCGTTAAAATTGAATTATTTGTGATTTGAGGAATTTCCGAAAACGATCCGGGCAAGTCACAGTGATATTCGATCATATCTCGATGCACTAGTACAAATTAAAAAGAAATAAATAAAATCCGTCCAGTAGTTCCCGAGATTACAGAGCGCGATGTCATTTTGGGCTCTGATCAGTTTATTTCACGCGAACGGCAAGTCGAACGGTCCCAGAAGAACCTCCACTGCTACCATCAATAAATATGATAAATAATAGTGGAAAACAAATTCTGCTGGCTTCTATGGATAATATGACTCTTGCTCTGTACATTCGTCAAGGTCTCGTTGCTTCATATGAATAAACAAAGGAAGAGGGAACTAAATAAATAAAAAGTGTTATCTCGACTCCTAATTTTCGTGAAACAAAGGTCAGGTTGGCAAAATTCGTAGAAAAATCGCAGCTTTTGATATCATTTTGTCGCATTTTGATATCACCATTTTTTCCTCATTGTTTTTTAGTTTGAATAACGTTGTTTTTTGACGCCATTTTTAAGGTATCACATTGCAAAAATCGATTTTCCAAAAATGAGAGTTTGTAGTTTAACTCTTCGACTATCCAAACCCGTTTCGATCATTGCTTTACGATTATCCGTAGGGCAAGATATAACAAACTAGTGGGACACTTTTTTTTGTAAAAAATTAGATTGTTGCCAACCTATCAATTGTTAATGAATGATGATCATCAATTTTCTTCTCCTGAAGATGCTAACTTTGTTAGCGAAACGCACGTCGAGTGCAAAAATATCAGTTTGGTGTTAGGGTAATTGATCTCTAGGAAAAGTTTCGTTTTGAGTTATTCAGCATTATGTAATAATTTTTCTCTCAACAAAAAAAATATTTTCGTCGTTTAAGTCTTCATAGGGTAAAGTTTATTAGATTTGATATTTTCATATCAATTAAGTTGAAAAACTGAGATACCCCTGTTTCGCTAAGGATTATGATGCAACTACAATGAAATACGCCGACAAATGAGATATGAACCGTAATAATGATTGGGAACAAAATTTATTTCTCAATTTTAGAAAACGTACATTAATAAAAGCCACATTTACACTTTACAGGTAACTTGTAAACAGAAAGACTAACGGTTATCATTCACGGCCATATACATATACCTTTGCAGAAGGTAAAATATCCTAAACAAATGAGGCGTATGTTAGAGAACCGCCCATTTACCACGACTGAATTACGTCAAAGTAGCTTAGGATTTCGGGTGATTTTGAATATACGTCTATTTTTACTAATGTTTCTCGAAGCTTAGCACGATGAGATCCGCCCGAATTCTTATCGAAATTAATACGTAGGTTATAAAGGAGTGCAAGTAAGTAAAATCTGAAATTCGTAAAACATTGAGATACGCTCTTTGGGTTTAGGACGGCAGAATAGTCAACAAAACTGGTTTCTGTTGAGAACCCACTACGAGAGCCATGCTGGCAGTTTGTGATCTTTGAAGAGGAATCCAAAAAAAGCAGAACCCAATTCGAAATCACTTTTTCAATAATATTTGAGAAAACAGTCAATAAAGATTTTGGCCGGTGATTTTCAATGCTAGTGGGATCAGCTCTTTGTTGAAATAGCGATAATTTGTTAATTCAATAACTTATTCAGATGAAGTGACAGATGAAAAAAACATTGTATGCTTTGAGGAGTCATTTGTGGTACAACATTTGTAGTCAGGTTTTCACCGAAAGCAATAGCCTGATCCAGTGGATCTGTTGAATGTTTGTTATTATGTCTGATTTCTTTGATGATATTATTTTTTTAATTGCCGTTTACTTCATTCACCAGCGACCAGGTAGCTTCATTTCTGTTATCAGATTTGTCAATTGATGCATTGTACTGATCTTTTGTTTTTCCAGTAATTTATTGACTTTTTTCAATCTTCTATAATTCAGATTGATATCATTGTCAGAAACTCTTTTTCGTAACCAGTCCAAATGGCGTTAACGCCCTCGTAAACACCACAACTCAACGGAGAAATTGTTTTTCCAGAAATTTTTTTCAAAGCTCTGATTGAAACATCAAAGGAAGTCTTCTATAAAAATATCGAAAACCACATTCACATCCAATTCGGTATCAGTATCGAAAGTTACTTTTGAAATAATTGATTTTATTTGCATTTATATTTCTGAACGTACCTACATTTATATTTTTTGGATGAATGGAACTGTGTCGGAGCTAAATAACGCGAGCTGTATTGTTTGATAGTGATGATCTGATAACCCACGATCAAAACTGGATGCATTAAATTTATGTGGT
>JAVJAQ010000338.1:0-94348 GCA_032362365.1 Zygogramma bicolorata
CACCTACAGGATGTTCCAAACTCAATGGCCTATTAGACATTTCTGGAAAACAGGACATAGGATTATTTTGAAAATTTGAATTCTTGGGTATTTAGTTCTGTTCTATCGATCTAAAATATTTTCAGCGCTGCGACGTTGCCGCTTATATTGAAAAGTAGCAACAACTTTGATATTTTAAATGGGACACCCTATATATTATTGCCTTTCTCGCTTTGTTATTGTTTTCCGATTATTTTTGTATAATACTTCCCTATACCTATCTTCAGTGGTTTTCGAGAAATTCATTGATTTCCTTATTTTTTGTGCGAAACGTAGCTTTAATCAAATTCTTATTACTGTGGTATTTGGATTCGAAGACAGCTGAAATTCTGAATGTAGTTTGACAATGCCCTGTGTATTAGTTGTGTCTAAGGAAATTTTTTCTCCATTATACAGGGTCGTTCAAAATTTGTGAATTCACCGACACATACAAAAGTGGTGAAAAGTGCATTTTTTCAAATGGAACATCCTGTATATTATCGAAAATCCTGAAAGACAATTGAAGTTCCTTTCAAATGATGTGTCATGTTCCAATACCTAAATAGTCAGGTTTCCGAAATAAATGCAAGTTTCTATAAAAATTGTATTATTTTGACATATTTTGTATTAGGTAGCAACGAAATATCATGGAACATGTCATTATGAAAATTCGACAATTAATGCATCAATAATGAAACGTCATTAACGTAAATTTGATTAGAAAAGAATCAAAATGGAAGGCAAAAACAATTCAAATGAAGTTTTGATGAAATTGATTATTCTTCATGGCCAAACAAACTTTAAGTTAGACAAGCAGTGATTTTCATAGTGTTTCTGTCAGAAGAAAGTATTGAAAATGGATTATTATGCATATTCAAATGTAGATATTTCAAATTTGTTTTATATTCACGGTGATTGCCAAAGAAAATTCAGAAGAATTGAACGGAATTAAGCTGTGTTTGGGAATATTGAAGCACCAAGGAATCAAATCATGCCGATAATTGGAGACGAAGTAAATGAAACAGAACATTTTGCATGTTCTTGCTATAATTTGATCACATTGACAATGAAGAATAAACAATTTCCATTTTTATTCTTTTCTAATCAAATTTACGTTATCGAAAGCGCAAACGTTTTATTGTTGATGCATTAATTGTCGAATTTTCATAATGACATGTTCCATGACATTTCATAGCCACCTAATACAAATTATGTCGAATTAATACAATTTTTATATAAACTTGTATTTATTTCGGAAACCTGACTATTCAGGTATAGGAACATGACACATCATTTGAAAGGAACTTCAATTGTCTTTCAGGATTTTCGATAATATACAGGTTGTTCCATTTGAAAAAATTCACTTTTCACCACTTTTGTATGTATCGGTAAAATCACAAATTTTGAACGACCGTGTATAATGGAGAAGAAATTTCCTCAGACACAACTAATACCCAGGGCATTGTCAAACTACATTCAAAATTTCAGCTGTCTTCGAATCCAAATACCACAGTAATAAGCATTTGATTAAAGCTACGTTTCGCACAAAAAATAAGGAAATCAATGAATTTCTCGAAAACCGCTGAAGATAGGTATAGGAAAGTATTATACAAAAATAATCGGAAAGCAATAACTAAGCGAGAAATGCAATAATATATAGGGTGTCCCATTTAAAATATCAAAGTTGTTGCTACTTTTCAATATAAGCGGCAACGTCGCAGCGCTGAAAATATTTTAGATCGATAGAACAGAACTAATTACCCAAGAATTCAAATTTTCAAAATAATCCCATGTCCCGTTTTCCAGAAATGTCTAATAGGCCATTGAGTTTGGGACACCCTGTATATCATGCGTTAAATACTTCAGAACTCTCTTACAAGTATCATATTTATAATCAATTTCAGATATACAGTATTTCTGCTATATTTATATTCATCGACATCCTTCGGAAATTCCAAAAATCAATACTTAGTACCTGAAAAGTTATAATATTCCAATAATTGGAAAATAGTACAAAATAATTTGGTTCTGGTGAGACGCGAAGTAATGACTATCAAGTGGACCGTCGCAGAGAAGGTACGCCTTATTCAACTGGGCCATATGGGTTAGACAATTGCAGTTATAGTTCCACTCTAACAGGTATTGGCTACTCAACTGCATTAAACTGCCTGGTTCCATCCCATTGTGTAGAAAATCGAGTCAAGATGTATATGTTCTACAGGGTCGAACCTGAAGAATTTGAATTATATTTTGCATAATATAGGAGATATACAAGCAAATTTATTTGAATTTTACAATTCTATTCTATATCCAGTTGGGTGTCGCTATCGCTATCCTCATCTATATTGATTAAAATTGGCGCAATTGATTTTACAAAAAGGTAAGAGTTTTTAGCATTCATAACAGAACTCTCCTAACTTTCGGAAGGATTGTCATTCACACAGTTCCCATTTTTCAAATCAATTTTCATGAAGCTCTGCTGTCGTATCTACAAGATAATCATTACTAGAGTACTCAGTATTTTTGGCACAAAGACACATAGCGTTTAGGATCCAACCATTTTCTGATCCTGGATGTAATATTGTGATTCTTTTTCCTTTATTTGATGGTGCTTTTGTTTTACACTTATCAGCGGGAATGGACCATCCTTCGGAAGGAGTGTCATGAGTGTCAAACCACGTCTCGTCGAAGTAGAATATTGGTCGATATTCAGACCGGTATTTTCTTAGTGACGTTATATATTCAGAACGCCAGATCATCCAACGTGTGGACAAAAGGTATCCCAACTAACAAGAGACGAATGCTTTGTCGGATCCTTTGATGTAGGTTATACAATATATTGAGAGGAAGTACGTTACAGCATTGACAGATATACTAATTGTTACACTGAGAAGGAAGAGGTACAAATTGGTACCAAACCGCATTACACTAAGAAAAATATCACTGTTGATAAACATCTGTTTTCGTTATGATACTTAATGCATTTTTGATTGCAAAAAAAAATAACTAGATTTCAATAATTCAAAAATATTCGAAATGAAACTGTGATATTTCTATCCTAGATAATGTCAGTTAATCTGAGATAATGTCTCTGAGGAAATATGATTTTTTAGTCGTCTTTTCTTCATAAAATTGATTATTTCAACAGAATATTCCTCCATGCTCAAAACTCTTCGATCAACTAATATGTATCCATGAAATGTCATGTTGTTAATGTCATTATGTGAATAAATTGCATTGGGGAAGCTTTCAAAAGAATTATCAATCAAAAAATATCAATCGCCTCCATTTATCTCCTGAATGATTGATATTCACAAGGTCTTCCCCAAGTCAATTAGAGCATGAGAAAGAATAGCAATTCACAAAAACGGGCCGTAATTGGAGCAAGACATCACGCAACTTCGATATTAAAGAAATATTAAATAATCTTCTCCGAAACAATGTGTGTATTCTAGACAGAATATAAACGACATGCCGACGTTTCCATACAATGGGGGTGAAAAAAAAGACAGGTCAGGTAACTGGCCAATATAAATAAGAGAATACGAAGCAGGTCGATATGAATTCATTTGCTTTGCCTTGTTCTCCAGAGTTTTTTATCATAGTGTTCACGAACAAGTTTTGGTGAACTTTGATGTTGTTTCCTGAAACGAATTCGTTTCGATTCAACATTGGATGTTGAGGAGGAAATAATGAAGATGATATCAGAATATCCAAGGAATTTTTTTTAAATCGGGTGAAAATATGAAAGGTTAATCTCAATTTGTTCTCCTCCATTTTTCAGTTGAAGGAATTCAAAATACAACAAGCACTAAGTAATAATTCGGAACAACATCACAATCATCACAAATGTGTCGTAAAACCATATAACTATGCGCACCCGCAGAAATATTAAAAAAAAAATCAAATGAGGATTGTGCGAAAACTATTGATCCGACTGAATTCAGGTTTCGCTCACATAAAGTGCACGTCAATATCTACTATCAGCTCCTAGTGAAATGGCAGAGTTACGAATGAAAAAAAACAATTTTCCGGTTTTTTACCGATTTTCTCCTTGTCTAATTATCCGATCGGATCGTTAGACCCGTCATTCTCTTCGGAATTCAATGGTCCACAGTCAATCCCTCCACATCGTTTTCAAACTTCTTCAAGAGTTTCCATTTCCTAATCATTTGTGGCTTGGCGTATACAGCCTCGTATATCAAATGAACGAGATGATTCCAAAAAAGGAACTAAAAATCACAGAGTAAGTCTATACTTGTGGCCTTGGACTATAGTTTAACGGTATCATCCCTAAATTGCAAGATGTATCCTTCTGGTGGTAAAATCATAACAATATATCGTCGTCAAGGTGGTACTATAAGAAAAATCATTCTCCGATAGCAACTGAATATGGACGGAACTGTTATTAACACTCTGTTTGGTTTATTTGTATATCTACCAAAGCTATGCGGTTTCAGAATTGCACCACAAACTTTTCAAAAATTTATTGTCATGATTTTCTATTGATTCGATTTCTGTTCTTTCTGATATCAATGACTCCTCGATTGCCTATGAAAATGAAGAAATCATAAAAAACTCCAAAAAGATTCAGTTATTATAATTCGGAAAGCTTATTACTTGAATACTGGCTTCAGTGATGTTCACAGTGGGATTTTGACTCACAGAAATCAACTCTCTTGGCGATTATCAAGAAGGACACTGAATTATATTTGATAGACGTCAGTGCAGGATTCTTCTCAAGAAAGTTTTCGTGATGTGTTTATTGTCAAACAACTCATAGGCAATTGGGACAATACTATGGTAGAAAGTGGAATCAGATGTGAAAAATAGGCTCCTCCATCAAAAGCATGTGAATGGCCTACAACTTCCGGAAGAAAAGAGAACCTCGCGATTCACTTCAGATGTTTCAGGCTGGAAAATGAAGCATGTGACACCATTAATTCATTTTTATCGATGATTTTCAGATCTAGCTAAACACTGCTTTTTGGACCTCTTTGAAAGAACTATTGGAAAATGATGATAAATGATAAAATAAATATATCACTACTTTTATTCGGGTTTGAAGGCCGTCGTTTTTTGGAATTTCTTCCTGACGTTTCGCTGGCTCGAGTGGCTAGCTTCTTCAGAGGTTCATTCATCTTGGAATTCACTCCGATGACTGGAGATTGTTTCTTCGCAAGTTGTATTTATGCCGATTCAGGTAGTTTGCGGTGCTAATTATTCCATTCGGATTCGGGGAATTGTATGTTAATATTGATTACCTTACCTTGTTTACTTCATGTGGGTTCGGAGAATAATCATCATTATTATCTGAAGAACTACCTGCAGTTATTATCGATTTTCTTAAAATGGGATTCCATATTCGGTTGAGGTTGACAGCTTCTTCTTTTCTGTTGAAATTATCCGTGTGTTTGTGGATTTCTATTGCCTCCCGTACCAGTCGGCTATGGTATCCCTGGTTGGGTGCAATCAGTTTTGCATTTTCAAACAGAATCCTGTGGTTTCCCTCACTAATTTTTTTTTTTTTTTTAATAATAATGTTATTTATTTCAAATATAAAATACAAATGAAAAGAAGAAGCTGTCAACCTCAACCGAATATGGAATCCCATTTTAAGAAAATCGATAATAACTGCAGGTAGTTCTTCAGATAATAATGATGATTATTCTCCGAACCCACATGAAGTAAACAAGGTAATCAATATTAATGACAATTCCCCGAATCCGAATGGAATAATTAGCACCGCAAACTACCTGAATCGGCATAAATACAACTTGCGAAGAAACAATCTCCAGTCATCGGAGTGAATTCCAAGATGAATGAACCTCTGAAGAAGCTAGCCACTCGAGCCAGCGAAACTTCAGGAAGAAATTCCAAAAAACGACGGCCTTCAAACCCGAATAAAAGTAGTGATACTGAAAACCTCGGCCGCGAAAGCCTCAACTATTTTGTCAAAATAAATATAGTTTTCATATCACGAATTCCTATATATTCATTTCTGCAATACCCATTTGTTATTCCGATATACAAATTCTAATGTTATTCTAGGTATATTCTAGAACCATTCATAAAACTACTGTGTGATTCTGCCAAAAAACATAAAGAAAAACTCAACGATATCTATACATTACTGTTCAATATAACTTAGTTATCAAATGAGGTACAACTGTTATGTGAAGAAATATTATATTATAGTATCATATACATTGTTGGTAAATGTTCTGATAATGTTATATTATATAACACATAAATCATGAATCTGATACTCTGCAGTTACATCACTTCAACATAACCTTTTCAATATTATTTCATTTCACTATAACATATCTATAAAATCCATGTTAAAGTAACATATTACGATAATGTACAATATAATTCCGTAGGGTGACTATTCCATTGGGGTTATATCACAATGTGCAGCGGGATTGCTCCGCGATTATCGTGGCGCTACTATCGCCCCGCGATAATCGCAAGTGTCGCTCCAAGCAAAACTTACCTTTAGGCGTCCACTCTCATTTCAGCAGCATTTAAATTTTCATGACAATCGCACATGTGCCCTGCCCTGCACACAACACACCTGGCGTGCTTCCGAGCGAGAAAACGCCGACTCTTCACTGCGATATATTCAAATGACCCAGTCTCAAGGTATATTACGGATTCACAAAATCCACGTGATTCGTGGATTCTGCTTTCGACGTCTAGCACCTACTTGGCTCTCTTATGGATTGGCGTCGTGAGATTCATATTTTCCAGGCGAAATTGCATGATCTGACGGTGAGTCTGTGCCGTACGATACAGGGTGATTTCGAAAATCTGTTCAGGAAGCGTTTTCATACAAGGATCATCTCGGATTTCGTGAATTTTTCCCGAATTTTCAGAAAGGAATGTTTTGTGGAAAAAATGAAAAGATTGCCTTTTTCCATTATCATGGTGAAGATAAATCGACATAATATTGTAGAGAATAAAATTTTATATAGAAATCCATAGTTCAAAACTGCTGCATTTCCAAAACTACACAGTGATAGATACAAAAAAATCAGCTGTTATTTGGAATCTGTTGAACAAACTGAAAATAAGATCCGATTTCATTTATATTTTTTATTTGATATGTTCATTTATACTTCTTGTTGTAATTTGAGAGAACGTATTAATGTTTATTATTTATATTCATTGTGGAACCACTATCATTTCTTTACAGTTACTACGATTAATAATCGTGGTAACTGTGAAGAAATGATTGTGGTAATAGTCGATTATATTCTATTATGATTGGTTTCAAACCACCATTATCAATCATTCGAATATCAATGTAACGATATCATTCAACTCAATGACTTTTTTTCAAAACTTGCATCCTATATTGATTAACAATAATTCAATCATTGATTAATTTTTTTCCGTGCAACAAAGCAAATTTTTCAGTGCTGTTGCCCAGAGTAACTGCCGGCAAACTGTACGGCACTACAGAATTTGACATTTGAATGATGAAACGATTTTTTTTCGACTTAATATTCAGTGGAGTGATATGATTTTCACTACCTCTCAACACCTACCAAATTTCATCTGCACATCCCGACCTGTTTCAGAGCAATATATAAATAGACAGTTTTATGAAATAACTTCAACACTACGTATTTCGAAAAAAGGAGCATCTCTGGAGAAAAGTTATGAAGCAACTTGCCATTATTTTTCCATGGTCGTCGGATTGGCCATAGAGGTCCTAAGGAATGGCCAGCCCGTTTGCCAGATTTGAGACCTTCATACTTTTTTTATTGGGCTATATGTAGAATCACATCTCATAACGTCTCTCATTCACTAACACCTTGCATACTGTGGTGTAGATGGCATCTACCATAATGGAAAAACACCATCTACTGAAAGACTTAAGACTTCAAATCCTGTTACACCAAGTGCTTGTGATCTCTACCAATTTCAGTCATTGGAAATGAATCTTGGATACCATTCAAATATCCATCTTCCATATCCTCCATGATGAGCCAAAGATACTCAGACTTCAGCACAAAGGTAGCTGCTGCCATGTCCATCTAGAAGAGCTTCGCATGCTTGCAACTTGCAGCTGCCACTGACCGTCTATAATTTTTCTGCCTAATTTTTAGTTCTTCAAGAACCTGTAGTTGACTTTAATAAAACGATCCTACGCCAACACATTACCGTACTGTGATTGATACGTCAGAAGGTTAGGCCTCATCAACTAATTCGACTTTTGACGGATGAACTTATACAAACCCATTGGAAAAAACTCACACAAACCCATTGGGAGAAACTCCAAGTGTTGATTATGGCTTCTCACGTCGTGGCTGAGGATTTTTTTATAAAACTCAAAGTTCCCACAAAGATAACACTCAATCGAATGACTGCGTTTTTCCAGAAGAAAAAGACAAAAAATAGTTCTTCACAAGAACACTCAAGTGTCTGAATATCATGTATTAATTCACCTGGACTACAACATTCGCACCTCGGCTGTTGAAAGGCAATGGGGTAGTTCATCGACTGAGACCGTTATGGTTTCCTATTGAAGGAGAATGACCGAGTTAATTTACGTATGAACAGTTTGGTGAGCCATCGGCTACCTTAGGAGATGACCGTTCCGTGTAATATTGTTCAAAGGGGCTCAGTAGGATTAACCGCTGGCTGAGTTGGAGCTTAATGGAATCGATCTCAGAAGTGTATGATGGCCATTGGAATGAGGTAGAAGGAATGACCATACTTTTTCGTCATAATAATAATAATAAATGGTTTTTATTGACTGAATAATAAACAGGTAACAGTTGAGTATTAAATAAAATAAAACATCTATAAAATCAGCCAAAAGGCAGAGTGCAAGTCTGGTCCGAAGAAAAAATTTGTTCTTCCACTCAACCACAAAACGTGCATCACAAACGGATGAACGTTAAAACATCAATAATCTGAGAATATGATACAGTTGAAATGTTTAATAAATTTGGAAAAAAAATCCTACTGTAAATTACTCAAAAATTACACATAAATTCCAGTCGAAGTTCAGTTTAAAAGATCTGTCCAAAATATTATTTTTGATTCGTTTCTCGAACGAAGCCAGAGGTATATCTTTATAAATGGTCGGAATCCTATTCATAAACCATGTGATATAATAGGTAAGAAAAAGAACCTTTGGAGAGAGTTGTTCAATGGATTGTTGTTGATGTAACTTCATCCTGAATGGCACTTAGTTACCTCAGCATCTACTATGACCACTCAGTTAGGCAAGATTTAGTGTCCTTCAATTCAAAATACCTAGATGATAACAGTAGAGGAAAAACAGTGTTGCATTTTGTGCGTTGGATGGTATACAGTGCTTTTTTTCAATATCACCCCTCATAATTTTTGAACAAGTGAACTCAAAAAATTCAAAATCGGGATAAAGAAATTGATCCGTAAATACTATATTGTGGAGTAAAATTGACGAATGGAAATTCATAAATAAATGGAAAGGGGGGTCTTATGATAAATCATTTTGAAGCTACTGATGAATACTTCACAACCCTAGAATATAAAGTCGATATCTACACCCACTACAAAATGGTGAAACATTCAATAATTGCCTGCACACATCGACGTTCGACTTCATGATTTGGGGAAATAAGCTGAGTTCAGTGTAGAAGATGCTCGAAGTGGTTGCCTTAAACATCTTGAGATGAGAACAGCCTATCCGATATTTCACGTTGAACATTTTCGAACACAGCAACGTCGATATTCCTTCAAATATTTATTATTCTCTGCGGTTTTATGAAGCAGGTTCAGTTTCGCAGACCTTCTGCTTCATATAGCACCATGAAAAAAGTCTAAAGTTCTCAAATCCGGCAAGCGGCTGGTCATTCCGTAGGACCTCTATGGCTAATCCATGGAAAGTATTTCCCAAATAGGTTTTCACTTGTCAGGAGTAATGTGGTGGTGCTCCATCTTGTTGGAGTGATAGTTGTAATGTAGATCTGAATTTTAAAATGTGGACTCACCGAAATCCGCCGGTTTCTTCCTTTGCAGTCTGCGGTATGCACTTCACTTCAGTTTATATGGAAAAACTGAGGTTAAATGAAGGAAAGGAAGAGAAAGGATTTTTTGAGGAAATAAAAACGATTTTTAACGTTCTACAACTATAATGCCCGTGCATGTGATAACTCCCCCCGGTTGAGGGAAAAAAGCGTTGTAAATTTTTTTTTTTTGTCAACGGTCTTCTTCAACTTCTTTTCCTTGGTGGAAAAAAAAAAAAAAAAAAAAAAAAATTTCCCCCCCCTTCCCCCCCCCTACCTTTATGGAATTCTTTCGACGATTTCGGTGATTTGAGGATAAACAGTAGTTGCCAGCATATTCAAATACCGATCTTTTCTTTAATTTTGTTTATTTGATCATTTTGGAGATAGTTCGCGTGACTCATTACTTGTAATAATCAAATGAGAATATTTGAACTGAATAATGATGTTCGTTGTCGTAATGACATTTCTGTTTTGTCATGAACAAAAAATAACCTATCAGAACTTATAGGGTTGTTCCATTATAGCAGAGAAAAACGATTATTTTTATAATTGTATTGTATTGAGGTCATTATCAAATCCTATTAGGCCAGTAGTTTCCTTTGTGACAGCACCGTCAGTAAGATTATCAGAAAAATTGATCACGATATTACAAAAATACTGTAATTTTGTTCCAAAATTCAGTTTGAAGAATTCTTATCAACTGATAAACAATATTAAAGATATAACCCTTCCGAGTAATTCAAAATTGATTTCGTTTGATGTGCAGAATCTATTTCCGAGTATCCCGCCAATTGATACGATCAACTTGGTCGAGACATTGCTCGAAAGAAACAATACCAACCCAATAGTAAAACAGGAAATTCTGTAACTACTTACAGTGTGTTTGTCACAGAATTACTTTCAATTCAATGACACGTACTACTCATCCTGTAATGGCCTGATAATGGGGAACCCTCTAAGTCCCCTATTAGCAGAAATTTTCATGGATACGTTGGAACGTAAAATTCACTGTAATCCGTTGATAGGAAATTTTGTTTATCGGTATAGGTATGTTGATGACATTTTGGTTTGTTTCAAAGGTACGAACAGACAGCTAACCAAGTTTCTCGATTTCATGAATGGTCTTCACTCTTCCATTGTTTTTACTATGGAGATGGAAGAAAATAGTGCAATTAACTATTTGGATTTGACTATCACAAGAATAAATCACAAACATGATTTTTCGGTTTACCGTAAACCGTTCCACACGGACATTGTTATTCACAATACTTCGTGTCATCCATATCAGCATAAGGTGGCCGCATTCAATAGTATGATTCATAGACTGTTGAATGTCCCTTTATCTGATGTGAATTATGTCAATGAACTTAATGTAATAAAACAGTTTGCGATTAACAATGGATATGAGGGTCAGTTAATAGACTCACTTGTGAGGAAGAAATTACATAGTCAAGCCCTCAAGTTGGTGTATCCAGTAGTCAATACCGAGCCGGATACTTACAGAACCATAACTTATTTAGGCCAACCAAGCGTAAATATTTCTAGATTCTTGAAAAATAATGATATTAATACAGCGTTTCGTACTAATAATAAATTGGGGATATTTATCAAAAATAATAAAGACAAAAATGACTCGTCACAAAGATCAGGAGTTTATGAATTAACATGTGGGTCATGTCCGATGTACACTCGCCTAAGAGAACACAGAACTAGTTTCTTGAATGGAAAAACAAATTCTACTTATGCAAGTCACCTCATTCTGGAAGGTCATGAGTTCAACCACGAGTTCAAAATAAGGCATTTTGAGCAGAAAGGTTGGAAACCTTCTAGAAAGTTTGGAAATCAATAGAGGGAAAAATTCAGAATATTTATTGAATGATCAGGTTGAATTAAATGACTCCCCATTGTTGAATATGTTCCCGGCCAATAATTCTATTTCTAGGAATAATCTTCATATGTAGTTAATTAGTATTTGGACAAATTACGGGTCGAATATCGGACCTAAGTCGGACCTTCATTGTAAGAGACGTTCGACCTACTTGTATATAATAGTATATTATGCAACGATCGTGTAATGATGGTTATTAATACATGAGCATAAACCGGGATACGAAACGAGCCGAAGGTGAGTTTCGTATGGTTTATGCGAGTGTATTAATAACCATTACATGAGAGTTGCATACGCTATTTTATCTACACCCAATAAATAATGAAGAAATGAAAATATTATATTATTAGTTATTTATATTGAACACAATAATAGTAGGTGATCAATCGTATTTCTTTGAAAAATTCTACAAAATTATAATTAATGATATAACCACGGAAAATACAAGAATGAGAAACGAAAAGAAGAAAAAAATGAAAAAAAAAACTCTGCTGATGTCAGGATTTGAACCTGGACGTAATTTTCCACTGCCGGCGCCTTTGACCTCACGGACATGAGAGCCTATGTAATTCGTTTGGAAATAAAAACATATGTGTTCCATTTGTCAAATGAAAAATATAATCTTTTCGATTGAATTTTTTTCTTGTCTAAGACATCTGTGAAGGGTCGCTGATAATTCTTCTATATCACTGCTATAAGACATTTTCATACGATTATCGAGAATTGACTAAATTCTTCAAAAA
The DNA here is from genome assembly GCA_032362365.1 of Zygogramma bicolorata. Lineage (NCBI taxonomy): Eukaryota > Metazoa > Arthropoda > Insecta > Coleoptera > Chrysomelidae > Zygogramma > Zygogramma bicolorata. The sequence continues at coordinate 12,663 of JAVJAQ010000338.1, forward strand.
TTCAATACCTACTGATTTTGACTTGACAAACGTCAAAATGCAAAGCTTGCACATCATACTTGATTGAAAAATAATGGGTTTCTATTGGTTGAAAATCTGTATCGTAATGAAAATCTGTATCGTAATGGATTTCATTATAAAACGGGTTGTGGGCATATAAGCGTATTATTAGAGTACGGGTGTAGATAAATAGCGTATTATAGAATAGTGATTCATTTATCTTGCTTGAAGAAGCTATTGTAATAGCGAAACACGTGTCGCGGTTTTGTAAACCCTTTGTAAGTGGAAATCATACAGGAAACTGTAATATATTTTTGTCATTATCAAATGTTCTGCAATCTTGAAGTAAGTTGAGATAATGACTTTATAATCTAGAGTTGTGAAGTATTCGTAAGTAGCTTCGAAATAATGTATCACAAGACCTCTCTCGGTAGTGTAGTGGTTAGCATATCTGCCTATCAGTGATAGATACATTCGACTGGAGGAGTTGCGAGATATGACAGAAATCGAGACAGTCACTGACCATATAAGAAGACTGTCCAATAAATTCTACAAGTTTTTCCTCCCGAAAAGCCCTTTAACAAGGGGTATCACCGGCATCAGGGAGCATCATGGTCAGCACCTGAAACATGGGCTGATCTATGAGGCTCTCGACATTTTTCGTGAAGTGGAATAAACTCCTTTGGTCTAGACATCCCCTACGGGGATGAGAACTGTCTATAGCCGGTTTTTTCATAGTTTTTCCGGCACATTCTATCGAGATATCAGGAGCACGCAAATTTAAGCCATATTCACTTAATTATTTTACCAACTGACATGCAACCTGCATATAAGCCCGTGGGCAGGAGATGCGGTTTCACCTTTGAGAGATTAAAGATAAGACCAACATATATCAGAGCACCACAGAACATCGTGGGTGCAGATGCCTAACCGATCCCGTCGTGTCTGTGCTTCTGTACGAGGGTAGAAACGGACCATCCAACATCCGTAAGGGTGGGGGATGGCCCGTGGACACACTTCCTGCTCCAGGTCCCGTTTTTAATGTGTCCTGTTTGTATATAGTACGTGTGTAGTGTCATATTGTGTTTTATTTATACCTCTATGTATTATACATTGTGCTGTTTTATACACTTTATATATATGTTGTACCTTATTTAGATCTGTAACCAGAAAAGGACAAAATAAACCATTTTTATTTTTATTTTATTTTATTTTATTTTATATCTGCCTATCAAGCGGAAGGCCGGGGTTCGAATCCTCGCCGGGCCACCGTGCTGGGTAATCGCACGTTAAAAGGTAAGGCCTCGTTGATCCATTGCTCGCACAAGTTTCGACTTCTGAGGGTTGACGTTGCCATTTTGCCATTTGCAATTTTGAAATATTCATGTGTCAATTTCACCCCAAAATATAGCATTTATGCATCAACTTCATTATCCCAAGTTAAAATTTTGTGAGTTAACCCGTTCAAATAATAAACTAATAAAGGAGGGAGGGGGGCTTTAAAGAAAAGTACTGTGAAATTAATTCCACCTTTGAAGCGATCTCTTTTCATTGGACATGAAAGATGAATCAATATCACAATTTCCTTGAGAGGCGTCACAAGAAGTGTCCTCAGAGAGCTTTCATAAAATCACGTGGTATACCAATACCACCCGAGCTCCTGCAACCTCGAACTCATTAATCCAGAGTGAATTCCCCTGAATGGGACCGGAGCGATTTGATCCAGGTATGAAAGACCAATACCGCACGTTTCTGATAGCAATCGGTTCCGAGAAAGAGCGTCCTGCTACGCCCTTTTGCCGCTCTACGACATGCTCCTGTCCACCCACCACCTTCGGATGCAGCAGCATAAAAGCACAGCTGGAAATGGTCAGAGCTACATGCATTGAATTCGCCTGCCAACTTTTCAGGATGTCGAAATTTACGGTCGCTCGCAGTGAAATTCGCAGTGACTTCAGTTCTGGAATCTTGGCAAGTAGGGTGGAAAAATGGAGGATTTCGTAAGGGATTATCGTGAGTGAAATGCAGGTGCAACCGACGGTGGATTCTGGAGGGATCGATATTGAATGAGAACATCAAGAAATAAATATTTCACTTCTGTGGAATTTCAAAGATATAATTTCTATTCAACATTTATGGTGATGAACATGCTGTTACAGTATAACTCACTGAATGTTTTTCAACCATATGTCTGACGATTGAGAGGACGGAAAGTGATCTGCATGATATTGTGTTGATTATCGTCACTGACGATATTTTTTTTGAACGATATATCTCCCAGACTCCGCTGTTACAGTACTAGTTGAATCAGTAAATTCCTCATTTGCCACAGGAGTTTTTCCAGAATATTCATAAAACGCAATAGTGATTCCATTATATTAGGGGGGTGATACTGTTAATGCCGCAAATGTCAGACCCATTTCAATATTACCCACACTCTCAAAAATAATAGAGAAACTCGTGAAAAACAGAATGATTGCTTTTCTGAAAAAGCACCACAATATTAATTCTACTCAATTCGGATTTCAAAAAGGAAAAGGAACAAATGATGTAATTTTCAACCTTCTTCAAAACGTATATCTAAATCTGAATCATAGGGAATTTGCTACAGCAGTTTTCTGTTGCAAAAATTAGAGATATATGGGTTTAGAGATGTGGTAATCCAGTGGTTCGAGTCTTATTGACCCAGACGAGCTCAAAGCGTATCTCTTCAAGGCAATTTATCACACAAATTGAAAATTAAATGGGGGGTACCTCAAGGGTCAGTTCTGGGACCCACCCTTTTCTTAATTTATATAAATATTCTAGCCTCAAAAAACTGGCATCAGGATGTTTCGCAGTAAGAACCATTTCATGGGAACTTGGTGAAGAGATGGCAAGAAGTGTATGTTATGTTTTAATCGACTCACACCTGAGATATGGATATGTTTTTGAGGATCATGTAGTCAATATTTCTTCAATATGATTTTTGTCTTGCAGAAACGAGCAATACGGTATATGTGTAAAGCTAAATTCTGGGATTTTTGCAAGTCACTCTTTATAAAACAGAAAATTCTACCAATACCTTGTATTTTTCATTTTAGAAGCAGTATGTCCCATGCATAGCAAATATTAAAACGAAAAACATAAGATGTCTAAATATATCACTAGGCAAACACTAAATAAAACATTACCGATTCCAACTTCGACACAAATAAGGAATTCCATATTTTATAATGGTAGAAAATTATTCAATCACCTGCCGACCGAGATTATAATTTTATAAGGTAGAAACAATTCAATTCGTTAGATGAATTCTACTGTCAGAACTTTTAATGTTGTGGAGTTCGACCTTGTCTTATAGTCCTAGTCATACGTCATTGCTCAATTTTATGTGTTTCAGTGATATTTATCAATTATTTATATTTTTATTGAACTTGTATTTTATACTTATAATAATTTTATTATTCTCTATGTGTTTCATATTGTGTTTCATTGTATTCTAATTATGATTATTATTAGTTTTTTCATTTGTTTTCTTGTTTTTCATTGTAAAAGACTTTGTCAATGAGAACTACGTTCTTCAGACAATAAAGTATATTTGATTTGATTTGATCAGTTGATATCCTGACAGTCATTCACAGTTTGCCTCTGGAACACAGGACACAATCCCTTTTTATTTCAGATCATCTACTATTATGGTACCCTTCCGATGATGTCCCGCATTTTGAAGCAAATAACCTCTTTCACAGTATCTCAGGTTTCTCAAAATTTCAATCGCTTCAATCGCATTGCAGTCTGGTATCTACAATACCCAATAAAAATCTTCGAATCTCCTGGTGACCTTAATACTTTCGTAGGACAATTCGCAGTAATTTCACTTCTAGAATCTCAGCAAACAGAGTGGAAATATTGAGAATTACGAAACGGATTCCAGTGAGTGAAATGCAGGTTCAACCTACGGTGGATTCTGAAGGAATCGATATTGGATGAGACCATCATAAGAGAATAAAGTTTTCATTTCAATGGAATTTTGAAAGATATAATTTCGATTCGACATTAGTGAAGATGGACATGCTGTTACAGAATAGCTCACTGAATGTTTTTCAACAATCAGTATGCCGATTGAGAGGACGGAAAGTGATCTGCATGATTTTGTGTTGATTATGTCACACATGATTATGCTACTGAAACAACAACAACAATACAGTTGAAGTCCTAGCAGTCGATAACAGTTTGCCACTGGTAGACAGGATTCCATTCGACGAATATTGCAAGAGTTTGAAAGTGAATAGAAATATCGAATTGAAATAAAAATCAATGATATCTAACCAATTATATCGGCTATTCTGCTTGCACTATCGATCGCAACATAACAGGTCTCTTCCTCTGCTATCGAATCACTTTTTCGATGATTTTTTTTTTCCAAAAGGTGTCCCAAATTTTCAATTCCTTTGAAGTCTGAGGATCTACAACACTACCCATTCAAAAAAAAATCCTTGAATCTTCTGGTGACCTCAATACTTTCTATGGATAATTCAGATATTTCAATTCCGGAATTAAAGCAAACACAGTGGGAATATTGAGGATTACGAAACAGATTTTCGTGAGTGAAATGGATTCTGATGAGTATATATTGAAGAAAAACATTCTGGAAAAAATGTATTTTCTTCTCTGGATTTCTTGCCTACCTTCCTGGACCATCTGCTCGACCTTGTGAAACCTTTTCAGGAATATTAGAATATAAGTATTTTTTCGGATTGTAATATATATATATATATATATATATATATATATATATATATATATATATATATATATATATATATATATATATATATATAACTTGACACGATTTAATAAAAAATGTACATTGATTCCAAATACTGACAAACAAAATGGTGAAGGCTTTCGCGGCCGAGGTTTTCAGTATCACTTTTTTCTTTCGGTTTTAAGGGCCGTCGTTTTTTTTGGAATTTCTTCCTGGCGTTTCTCTTGCGCGAGTAGCTAGCTTCTTCAGAGGCTCATACATCTTGGGGTTGACTCCGTTGTTTGGGTATCAAGATTTCAAAAAGCAAATATATATGGATTCAGGTGATTTGGGGTGCTAATTACTCTTATCTTATCTTATCTTATCTTATCTTAATGCATATAAATACGCTTTACGAAGTCGTAATACCCAGTCTTTGGAGTCGAACTCAAGATGTATGAGCCTCTGAAAAAACTAGCCATTCGCGCCAGCGAAACGTCAGGAAAAATTCCAGTAAACGACGACGCGAAAAAAGAGTAGTGATACTGATCCCATGTATCATCACAAAAAAACCTTTTTGTCTCTCTCTATAATCCTTAGATCGAGCACATCGCAAGGCAGGGAAATCTTGCCCAGGCTAAGATTGCTCACACCAAAGGTATAAGGCTGGTGTTAGAGTAATCGATCTTTGAAAAAAGTTTCAACTTTTACACCAGAGGTTCCAATCTTATCAGTTTGCTGCTGGGATAATTGATACTTACAAAAAAGTTCCAAGTTCAAATGTCAACGTCACTAATGCCAATCATTTCACTCCAGAGTGGAAATATAAGAAAAAAATCTTTCCTTAGGAAAATTCAAATGTTTAATTGGATTTCGAAATGTATGTGAGTTACGAACTCTTTCTGCTTGATTGAGACACTTTTTAACGAAACACGTATCGCTGTTAAGTAGACCTTATTAGAAAGCAAATCTCAGAGTTAACTCTATGTGAAAAATTTTTTGAACGAGATGTTACTCGATCAGTCAGGAATCTATACCATATAACTCTGTAACGATTCATTCATCAGTAATTTGATTTTGTTTCAATCATTGGAAGCCGTTAGGTGATACTGTTATTAGCAATAATATGGATTCCACACTATCACCATCATATAGGAAATATCGATAGTTGACTCTATACAATGAAAGACATTCCCAAGTGTGTCTCGTAGTAGTGTTATTACTTTTCTTTCCCTCATACGTATCCCGCAAAGCATTCAAATGAGTTTCCGTTTATCCGCCCTCCTCGAGAGCCGTAAACTCTCCACTTCACACCCGAAACCACTAGTGCTCTAAAATACAAGGAAAGATTTACATTTTCCTAAGTAACGTTGTGTGTAAGTATCGGAAATCGTAACTCTCTTGTTTTATTCTCCCGTCGCTGCTCCTGCCACCATCTTGGTAGGTGAGAATCCACTCGAGTTCTCGGTTCGGGTCGTATATTAGGATGGTTTGTGAGGGTACAAGAATGTGTAGTGAATTTTTGTTTTCTTGTACTTTGGTACAACAATGAGTAAGAACTACTTTCAGGTTTCAGTGACATTCTCAAATTCTCTTCATCAGATCTTCACTTATCATTTGGACACTCTATTGTGAATTTTTTATCTCTGATAATAAACAGATCCACACTGAAGGAAAGCCCTGTTATATTCAGAGAACACCGCGTGAATCGAGGGACAGGAGATACTAATTAACTTCTTCAATGGTGGTATTGGTGGGATTGGGATCAATTTAATTAAAGAAAAACTATTGTTTCCTTGCCAACGTTTCGAATTTTAATAAATTCATCACCAGGGCTCTATAACAATGAGTTGCGTGTTAAAGTGGTATGATATAAATAAAATAAGAGAATGCCAACAAACTATTGGAACATTTTCAGGGGTTCAAAATGTTGATTAATGAAAAAAAATTTTTAAAATACTTACCAAAAATCAGTTTTTCCGAGTAAAAATAATAAAACTAGGTATAAAACAGGCATTTTAGATACACACTCTAGGTACAAACAAAACCACATTGAGTACGGGACAAACGAATACTGAAATAAAATTCATAGAATGGCTGTAGTTCTTATGAATGCTGATAGGAAGAAAACAAAAACAAACGTGATTGTTGAAAACACCGTAAAATGATAAAGAATGATAATGATAAAAATACTAACTAACATTCACTTTAAATTTTTGTAGTTTGTAACACTCAGAAAAAACCTCTCTCGGCAAGGAATTCAAAAGTTCAGCTGTTCTATTGCAAAAAGCTTCCTGAGTTAGGGAAGTTTGACAGGTCTTCAAGCTCACAACGAAAGGGTGGAACGATTGACGACAATAATTCAAAAGAGCACTGGTCGTGAATATAATTATAGAAGAGAGACAAGTCTCCGACCCTTCTACCATGTTCCAACGAAGTGAGCGAGACTGCGAGTGAAAAATCAACCGACAAAACGGATTGCCTCTCTCTGAATTGAATCCAGAAATGATATTGTACAACGAGCATGAAATGACATATCTTTCCTACAAGCTTGTGCTGCAAATCATACGAGTATGAAATTTCATGCAAGTTTTACACTATATTCTCCCTTCGACTGTTATAATAACATTGTAAGTGAAAAAACAACAACATGAAATATATACTTTCACTAATTGAATGTGTTAAGCACCTACTACAATAATCGCAAAAAAATCTTCTCAATTTTTATTAATAATATTCAATGTTACATTGGTACAATTATTGAAAACAAATTTTAGGGAACTGGAACCCTTTTTTTTTGTAAGGGGAAAGTTGACGTTACTGACATTTTCTGAATCTGATGTCGATGAAAGTTCTGACAACTTATTGATCAAAATGGTTAAGGGTTTCGCGGCCGAGGTTATTAGTATAACCACTTTTCTTCGGGCTTGACGGCCTTCAAGCCCGAAGAAAAGTAGGTATACTAACTCATTGGTCGACATTAATATTTTATTGCCTATTTTATTTCGACTAGTCAGGGACTCTTCGATATAACCGTCAGCTACTGTTGTTGAGCACCAGCCACCATTTTTTTCAATGTCGTTATATCCTCACCACCATCTATCAATGTTGTAGCTGAAGATCGGCAGAAACAGTGGCCGATGTATAACTCAGAATCCAGAAGTTTGAAGTATGAAGCAATTTCATTCCCATCTTTCCTATTTTATTCATTCTAATTCTCTGGACAGTGCATTTTCCTTTCTGATTATTTGAAAATAAATTGCATCGTTGACATTAGTTGGTCGCAGGTTTCAATATTTTTCCACAATGTTAGCATATTCTTCCGTTAGTGTAAATTTCCAAGAAGTTTTTGTTTCAGTGTTCGGAATGTAAACCAAAACTGCGAAACCTGAATCATCGAAATCGTGAATTTTCATTTGGTACATCTCAACTCTCCTACAAGCACCCATAATTTCCATGATAAGTACAACCTGCAATTGAAAAATATAAATAAATTGTAATTAATCAACTAATTATTGTGGAACTTACTTTTGATACAAGGTATTCGTTGTCTGGGGCCTCTTTGATGAAGGTGTCAATCTCTTTCGTTGTGAAAACTTTGGATTTCTTGGCTTCGCATCCATCTGATTTCCGCTTTATGAATGATCTCAATTTGAAATATTTACCAATATCCACGCCATCATTGATACTAAGCATCGTTCTCAACATACTATAGTAATGTGCCCATAAAGTGGAAGATTTACATTCATTTGATATATTTTCGAAGTAACTCAACAATAACCAGTTTTCTGTTTTTTGTACTACTCCATGAATAAGGTATAGGATACTGTATATTTTCTTCAGATATTTCAGGCACTAAATTCAATGAAGCGTTATTTGCTGTATCCATAATACTTGGCGGAGTTAAACTTTTTTCACTATCACTAGTTTCCGTGCTGAACTGAATTTGAAACACCTTTAGAATATCGTTGTCAAAGAAATATTGAATTGTCACTTATGTTTGTGATTATATTGTCTCTATCGTTACGGCAATGTTACCTGCTTACGGCGTCTTTTGTTTTATCTACGCCACACCTCTTTTGCCGTGACCAAGATTGTAACGATTCACCCGTGCAATTTTCAGACATTGCTGGGCAACTATTGCACAATGAAAAGGAATAATATAATGTATTACATTTAGAAATCGTCATTGAACATACAATGAAAGTATTTCGTAACAGTCGTAGGAAAACTATTATTCAGGACAGGTCGTATCTGTGCCTTCCAGATCATTGGAAGCTGACGAGAAGTGAAGTATTTCTTAGCGCGAAATAGAAATCTAAACACTTTTAGCGATCGATCTCACATGGTTGTGCCACGAGAGATTACCATTGATCGTAATTCCTAGTATCAAGATATTCGACTTATTAAGAATATTTACTCATATAATCTGAATACTAAAGATAGATCGGCTTTCTTCGAGTAGAGGCATGCACAGCATTAAATTCCACCGAGCTCATGTTGCCCCATTCTGTTCCTACCAAGCTATATTCGCGATCCTTGTCACAGTCCAGATCTCCAGAGAAATCTTCCATTAAGGCGCGAAGCTACCATATAATTCACCTAGCCGAAGAAAATGCACAGATCTGAAATTAGAGATATGTGTTGCGGGACTTCCACACGGTGCAGATAATCCGCGAGTGAAATTTCCAATTATAATGTATGATTAAGTAGGTTCTCCACGAAGCTAGTATGCATTTCATCCTGACGCCTGTGTGAATTACATTTTCCATTATGCAGCGGTGAATACATTTTTCTCAGCCAGACTGTCGATCGATTGGTACAAGATTATGAGCTATGGATTTACTGTGGGTAGGAGTATGATGTATAAGGAGGAACTGTTCCAAAGAATTATATTCCTTCGCAAATCGATCAAGAAAGTTGACAGTCATGATGAGAATTTTGATGGAATAGGATCACATTTCCATGGATCTGGTGGTTGTTAGGCATCGGGAAACAGTTGCTGGTAAATAGCATAGACATTACAACTAATGGAATGGCCCTAAGATAGAGAAAACTACGGAGTGAACAAGGTAGAATAGTTTAATTTCTAACTTCAAGTTCATTCCTCCTCAATTCAGCAAAGAAAGAGAGGTTATGAAGGATAGAGTAATTAAGGTATAAAATTTTTATTCTGTCCTTCAAATTGTATTGTTCAAATTGCATATTATTTTTCTCTCAAACGTTTTCCGCATCATGTTATGTGAAAAACTGTCATGATGGCCTTGTCTATTTCCGTAAGACGTCGTAGTTAGAAAGTAAGGCTCGACAATCTCTAACATATAGAAATTCACAGTGTTCTTGCAATGTCAGTTCTTCTTCAATGTTAAATCCTAGGAATTTGGTACACTTGGATGTGAATTTAATTTCGCCAGTATTTCTCATATTGAAAAGCATATGTTTAGTTCTCGATCCATTGGCTTTCAGTTAATTCGATGGGAACCATCGTTATAATGGTTCTTTCTCAGTTTCAACTATGGAAATAAGAGTACTTAAATTATTTCCTGAAACTTTGAACGTGCTGTCATCAGCAGATAGTATGAACTTTGATAGTGGAGATGAATAGGGCAAGTCATTTATAAACCCAAGACAAATCAGTGGTCCTAAAACGAAACCTTGGGGGACACCAGGTTGTATATTGTGAGGAGAAGATTTTTTATTTTGGGAACGAACGCACTGGACTTGGTTTTCTGGGTGAGATTTTATCAAGTTGATACCTTCTATGTGGATATTATAATATTTGAGTAAAATATCATATGAAACGCAATCTAACACCTTTGTCAAGTCCAGGTAGTTTGCATAAATAAAATCTATATCAACTTTTCATGTTCTCAACATATATTTCTCACCTCAATAAGACCACAAATATCATATTGTCAATTTGTTCTGAGGGTTATATGATATAAAAAATAACTTGTGCTGGCAGATAAGTACCTATATTTAATCATACATCAACAACCATATTGATTTGTACTGTAGGAATATTGAATTATATGCTTATTTTTTTTCCGTGAAATAGAACGATATATTTTTATGAGTAGAAGTAGAATTCATACACCGCATGATAAATTCATTCTCTGATGCCCAAAAAGGTAGAAAGCTCTCCATATCAGGCAATAAAAGTAGTTGGAACTATAAAGTTTTATTTTTGTTTGCAGTATAATCGTCAAGTTTAATATCTCCACTTCATTCGCTCAGTTTCACTTTACACCCTCCTACATATCCTGGGTAGGTATTCCAGGGAGTCTCCCCTGGATTGGTCGTGAATTTCGGAGCTGCTGGCGGAGACCGCAGATAGATACGTTCATAAACATTATACAATCCTGGTGAAATAGCTGCCAGATACGGTTGGTTGTTTGAATTCCTATAAAATAAATGTTTTATTGATCCATGTGCGGAAATATCAGCTGGAAAATTGAGTGACTAATATAAAGTTGCCTGATAGATTTTCATTGAACCGCGAAACGTGTTTCCATATACAATACTCAATCAAGGAACATTGAACTAATTTCAATAGTATTACATTTCAAATTCATGCAATAAATTATATTCGACGGTCAATATGATTACGGTCCGATCCGGACATCTTTTTCAACATAATTTCCTGGAGAGAAGATATTAGAAAGGAGGGGAGTTATTCAACTCCTTCCGATCATTCATCAGGTTCTGTGAATGTATCAACTCATTGATATCCAATCTCTTCGAGAGATAGAGTTTCAAAACCTTCTCCTGGAAATGAAGGATTTGAAATCCGTGGTTGAACTCATGCCCTTCAAAATTTTGCGAAACAATTCATGAATCTTCGAAAATTCGAAAAGATGAGAGTGGTACAAAATTTATAGTAATCCCATATGAAACAGTACACCAGAGGACTTGAACAAATTTTCGACAAAATAATATGGAAGTTGTGTATAGTTCTTCTTATAAATCACAACAGCTTCTCGGTAATCCAGAAGATAACACAGAAAAAATGGGAATTAACGGAATCAGTTGTTAAGATTGCAACAATAAATACGTTGGCCAAAGCCGACGAGCTATAACAAGCCGCTTCGAAGAACATTATGCGAACATGAGATATGGAAGGCTAAAAACATCCATGATCGCCCAACAGGCTCTGGACAATAACCACAACATTTTAGAAAGCAATCTGAAACTCATTGTATATGACACAAGGCTACTCCATGCATATGAGAGTCTAGAAATAGCAAGATGTGAAAATTGCATATATATGACGGAGGGGGTATTTCTTTGAGCCCGCTTTTCAGTAGTAGCAGTCGAAGTCCATTTCGGTCCAGAAAACTTTGCAGTTATACGCTGCACTACCTGAAAATTATGAAGTGAATGAATAGCTAACCATAGTTTTTCAATCTAGTATACATTTTCTTGTCCTGTAGATGCTGACGTTGTGAGTGAAACGGTAATGATAGGAGATCGTGAAGAGTGGCAAAGAGACAATCTCTCTGAGGACAAGCCCGGCTGGAGCACCTAGTTCATAGATGGATCCAAGACGGAATATGGATCGGGAACTGGTTTACACTGTACAGGGAGAAACCTAGGGTACAGTAACCCGCTCGGACAACACACATCTATTTTTCAAACAGAAATGTATGCTATACTCCAATGAATGAGAACAATCAACCTCAAGTCCCAACGAAATGAGAGGATCAAATTTTTCACGGACAGCCAAGCTTCACTGAGGGCACTGAAAAATCCAAGAGTAACATCTAGACTGGTATGGGAATACAAGCAGGAACTGAAACATCTGACCGACCATTCTAAACTGACTCTACAATGGGTCCCAGGTCATTCAGGTATCGCAGGAAATGAAAAAGCCGATGACCTTGCAAGACAAGGATCATCAACACCATTGTCGAATATGGATAACCAATTTTGGATCTAGAGGAATATAACAAACACCAAGCAATCAACCTGCACAAACTTGTGCAAATGACAAGGTTGTTGGAATGGTGTCATAAAGTATAGGAAAGCAAAGTGCAATGAGCCCTAGAGGCTGAAGTGTTTTCCGGAGACCTGGCAGAGAAGGACAAGTCAGACGGCTTCCACAAGGGAAAGAAGTGGAATGCCAGTCGACTGCAAATAATATCACTTTGGTGTTTGGTTAGGAGTTTCAACTAAACATCTGTCTTTATCATATTATCGTTTTATGTTTGTGTGTATGTACTTGTATGTATTTTAAAAGGTTTAGATTTTATAGACTCAGTAAATGCTTGTATACATTTTTTTATCACATGCTTTTTCATTCATTGGACAATAAAGATTATTCATTATTATAATTATTATTATTATTATTACAATCCTTCCTCTCTTATGTGTGAAAGCCACGAATCAGATATTTTCAGTTTATTTTTTTCAATTCCATTCATTCTGGAAACTCCGGAGTGCGGATATTTCGTGCCTCGCGGGGCTCTTCCTACAAAGCCAGTCGACAAATAATCCTGTGGCGAATTCTCGAATAAATATTGACGTTCGTGGTGATCAAATGGCCGTGTCGGCAGCTCCCACAAGACTTTGTTTCGCCGTTTGTAACTTTCTACGGCGTTTCCAGATTCCAGCCGATGTGTGTTTGTGTTGTTGGTTCTGTTTGTAACTATCTTCATTTATTTTCTGGCGCGATTAGTGTTTGATCGAGCTCAATTACTTTGTAGATTGAAAGGAATATTACACGGGAAATGGCATTTTTTGAGGCGGATTGTTTCTGTGTTATGAATGGAAATGAATATCCTGACAATTTGGAAGAAAACCTCACACCAACAGTTTTTGACCAATGGAATTAATATTTTCATTCGCGTTACCATGGCAACTCAGACTAGTAAATTTTGACATTTCTCACAGACCTCCCTGAAGAAAAAAACAAGATTTCCTTACTGTACGCCTAGACTTAGCAATCTTTGCAGTCACCCAGGAATGTTAGGCTTTTTCTACCTAGTAATCAATGTACTTTTTTATAGTGATTTGTTGTGATTCTTGCAATTTATCAAATCGTTTTGAACCTGCATGATATTTTCATATGGAATATATACCATTCTCAAATGTATTTTCAAGAAAAAACACTTCTATTATGGACTTAGTGCTGAATATTCAGGGTGTTATTCAAGTGCGTGGCCAAAATTGAAGTGCGGATTCTCAGAGTCATCCTAAAAAAAATTATATAAACATAGGTCCGGTAATGCTCCGTTTTCAGGGTATAGGGTGCAAACATTATTAAGAAAATCATTTCTTTCGAGAATCTCAATAATCCTTCCGTACCAGAAAGAACCTTTACCAGGAGTTTTGACTAAAGAAATATGAGCTACAGATTTTTGCAGTCATCGTATTATTTTGCATTGAGCTACTGAAACTTCCACTTCTTTATCTTCATCTTTTTTTCAGTATCTTATGCTTTCGAGAGAAAAACTGAGAATCGCTTTATTGCATGTCCTTGGTACAGCAAAATGAAACAAGCAAACAATCAACAATTTCAAATGGCATAACACGAAAGTCATTCTTCGGATTTTAAGACTAACTGTTTTCAACGAAACCCAACTTTACGAATGTTAATATCTTGTATCTTGAAAAAGAAGCATTACCGGCCTTATGTTTATACGAACTTTGTGTCTTAGCATTAGAATCACCTCTTTCAATTCGGTCACGTTCTTAAATAAGACCCTGTTGCGTCGACAGTTCTTGACCAGGAGGTGGTGACAGGTGACGTTCTCCCATTTTACACTGCATGCCTTCTCAAGGCTTAATAATTGATCCTGAAATATGAAAAATAGGCAGGTTCCTGGCAGCCATGCGTGTGCACTTCATAAGGTAAAACCATTTTTTTGTGGGGAATTTTTGTATTTTTCCATTTATTATTATTATATATTATTATTATCATTATTATATATTAGCCTCAAATAACATTTACTAATACGATACAAAGCAGCGCGCAAGATAAAGTCACAGAATTTTCAAAATTCGAATTTAAATGATTATGACAAAGTAGTTGAGGCTTTCGCGGCCGAGGTTTGCACTATCCCTAAATAGAAGCTAGCCACTCGCGCCAGTGAAACGTCCGGATCGGCATGCATATCAAAAAATTTCACACAAAAACGAAAGCGTTTTTCCTAATGAAGTGCACACGCGCGGCTGCCAGGAACAGTTCTATTTCTCATATTTTAGGGTTAATTATCCAGCCTCAAGAAGGCATGCAGTATAAAATTGGAGAACGTCACCGGTTACCTACTGGTCTATTCAAATATCTAGACCTTTTGCGTTCGTATTTATTGTGTTGTTGAATAACTTTTGGCAGAATAATAGACATACATTCCGGATAAGTATAATTATTTTGAATTTTATTCCAATATTTGAAACTTGTTAATGAAAATAGACTCCATATATTCTGATGAACTCGTAATCATAAGAGTATTTTGATTTTGAGATTCAATAAGATTCTGAGAGGTAGATAAAGGAAAATCATACCATTTATGGTATCACTGGGTGTTGAGATTTTTTTGCAGAAAGGGTTTTTCTTTATATAAAACGATAGGCATGATTTGGAGGATAAACGATGAGATTGAAACCTTTGGTGTAAAAGTTGAAACTTTTTTCCAGAGATCAATCACCCTAACACCAAACTGATATTGATATTGATACAGCATCAATTTTCTTCTCCTGATGATGCTAACCTTATTCGCGAAACGCGCGTCGGGTGAGGAAAAGTTTGAATGATTTAGAGGGACGATGAATTGAATTTTAAGTTGATTGTTTTTTTTTTTTTCAACTGGTATAAACCTACTTGTCGCAGTACGGAGGGTTTGAAAACCACCAGTACCTACAAAAACTTCAATTTCTCATCTAATTTTGTCATTATATAATTTCGTTGTTTCATGCAACAAACGATGCTATAGAGCTAAAAATTGTAAGTTGTTCGTCAGATTAATGTATTCGAAATGTGCTCTAGGTCTGTGCATTAAATGTTTTTGACAATAATATACTCTGAAAATATATTGTAAACACCAATTTTTCTCAATATTCATTTTTTTCGATATTCCCTTGAAACATCACTAGATTTTCTCGTACCTATTCACTAGTAGTATTGCTAACGCCCAGTGATACCATATGGTGTCAGGTTATTCTGAGGCTTCTAGAACAATGACTATCCACATATAAACTGTTTCAACATAGAATATGTTTCGTATGTCACTCCCATAAAAGTGATACATTATGCTTATAATGATTTCGAAAAAAAAAAACTATATGTTATTTCCTCACAAAAATAACCACGTTTTCAAGTTTCTCAAAATGATGAAAACTTGCATTTTTTTCATCAGCATGCTATCATCACAAAGCATAAAAATTATCTGAAATCCATTTCTTCGGTGTAACCTCTCTTGGAAATGGAAGAAGAAAAATATTTAAGTTTTTATAATATCCGTTTTTA
This sequence comes from Zygogramma bicolorata, assembly GCA_032362365.1. NCBI lineage: Eukaryota > Metazoa > Arthropoda > Insecta > Coleoptera > Chrysomelidae > Zygogramma > Zygogramma bicolorata. Next base: position 28,859 of record JAVJAQ010000338.1, read on the forward strand.
GGTATATTCGCCCCGATACGTAACTGCAACATAATGAAACTGCAAAATTGACTGACGATCATGTCAGTTACGTATCGATTTTATCATGACTTTGAATATCGAAATAGTGAATTTTGCTTTTTTCAAATTGCAGTTACGTTAAACATACCTATTTTTCCTAAAAACAGATTTCATAAGAACTCAAAGCTTTACGCTATAAGGTAGACACGATTAAATTTCCACAAAATTTATTGTCATCGCGACATTTTTCGATACACTGTATCTTTATCAAGCGAATGTATTTGAACACTAAATTATTCTTTGGTAAAAGCTCCTTTAATACATCAGGGCCTACTCTAATCATCTCTGATTTCTAGAATAATACAACTGATACTGATGATGATTCCTAAACTTATTAACTGATGCTGATTCCTGAAATTATACAACTGATACTGATTCCTAGAATTACAACTGATAATGATTATGATATCTGAACATAGTTACTACTTATTGATTGAATAAGTTCAACAAAGGGGAATTATTATGATCCAATTGATCATTTAGAAAACAATCTGAATTTTATAATTTATTGATTATATATGATTGTTGATTTATTGATTTCCAAAAAACCACTCTCGTAACAGTTTTTGTATTGGTACAGATATGTAGATGACGTTATAGTTTGTTTTGAAGGCACCAACAGGCAATTAGATACATTTCATAAATATATTAACACTATTCATCCAAATATTCAATTCTCAATAGAGATGGAAACAGAAAATTCAATTAATTTCTTAGACTTGACAATAGGTAAAGCCAACAGCAAACACCACTTTGCTATTTTTCATAAACCTTCCCACACTGATATCACCATTCATAATAATTCGGTAAATCCATATAAACATAAAATATCAGCATACCATAGTATGATTAACAGATTAGTGAACATTCCTCTTTCCGTGGACAATTTCAACAAAGAATTAAATATCATAAAACAAATAGAAGTTAACATTATTGCAAAAAGACTACATAGAAAAGCTATCCAAGAAGTGTACCCCACTTTGAGATCCCATGACAATAATTATAGAATTTTAACTTATTCAGGACCTGCTACGGAAAAAGTAGCTTCATTTTTGCATAAACAAAATTTGAGAGTAGCATATAGAACAGATAACACGTTGGGAAGGTTTATCAAGAATAACAAAATTAAAACAATAAAAGATGAAAAATCGGAAGTTTATAAATTGAATTGTGGATCTTGCTCCAAAGTATATATTGGCCAGACAGGTAGACCATTCAAAAGCCGCATACGTGAACATCGTATAAATTATGAAAAGAAAACAACTCATTCATCATATGCCAATCACATTTTGGAGGAAGGCCATGACTTCGATAAAAATTTCGAAATTCTGCATGTTGAAAATAAGGGCATTAGACTTAATTATCTAGAATTTTTGGAAATCGATAAATTAAAAAAAATCAAATTGTTTGCTAAATGATCAATTGGATCTCAATAATTCTCCTTTGTTGAAATTATTCAATTAATAAGTAGTAACTATGTTCAGATATCATAATCATTATCAGTTGTAATTCTAGGAATCAGCATCAGTTGTGTAATTTCAGGAATCAGCATCAGTTAATAAGTTTAGGAATCATCATCAGTGTCAGTTGTATTATTCTAGGAATCAGAGATAATTAGAGTAGGCCCTGATGTATTTAAGGAGCTTTTAGCAAAGCATAATTTAGTGTTTAAATACATTCGCTTGATAAAGATACAGTGTATCGAAACATGTCGCGAAGACATTAAATTTTGTGGAAATTTAATCGTGTCTACCTTATAGCGAAATAACTATGGATTTCCATCAAGTAAAGGCCACCTCAATCCAAAAAATCTAGAACTCAAAGCATTTAGTTTTATTTTTCTTTCCAGAAACTAGATTTCAGCCCATCTCTACCTGATCAAAATAAATTCAAATAATATTCACATAAAAAAAACGATGTTCTCCCTCAGATATCGAATCCGTATACATACGCCAATGACTGAGCTATTTCTTTTCCAGATGTGAATCCACGTTGCGACATGTGTGATATGTGTGAAGGAATTCGTTTCAGATTTATAAAACTTCACGTTTCCAGCCTACCTACTTCCAGTTTTACAGGCGGTCCTGCCACGCTAGAATGACAGGATGTCATATGAGAAATATGAACACCACGCAAAAACTGTAATTTTAGGAGCTCAGTCCACTGGCATAATTCGATATCCTTTCTCTACGCATCAAGGGCCTTCAAATTTATTATCCCGCTAGGGTTCTACCCGTTTTAAGAGAAATGCTGACAAATACGACAGCAGTTTCGGACTTATTTCAGCCACTTCAAAGTAGGAGTTGGAAAGAGATGACCACCTCTCGCCTGATAAATCTCGACAGAATTACCAAAGTCAAAATATTGAACGGAATTTTGTATGACCAAAAGGCGAAAAAAAATATTTCGGGAACAAAAGGGAAACAAGCTAGTCAAGTTCAATTCGTATATTCAATCATTCCAATAATTCAATGAATGATAAACCTTCCATTTTCTGCCACCTGATTGAATGCAAGCATAAAGCGAAAGAAGAAAAACAACGTTTGACCGTCATTATTTTGTGGTGGATCAACAATTTTCCGTAGTTTTTTGGGTTTGTAACCTACCACAATCTGATGAAAAATAAAAATTAATACATGTGTAGAAGGGCAGATTTTCAAGCTACCCCGAAAATTTGCTGCGTCTATTGAAAAACACTTCTTTCTGGATAGAATAAGTCCAATTAGTCAGTAACTTCTCGTGCAACTCAAATTTTGCCTATCAAATGAATGATAAGAACTAGTATAATTATGACGAAAGAGAGCAATGGCAGGAAACGAAAATCAAAGGAATCTACCTTCATCATGCTGTCTGGTGAAGAATGCATATCTATGAGTTCGCTTGATCTGGATCGCGGATGGCTGCCCCTCCAGAAGGAGAAGGAAATTTGAAATATTTGACAAATGTCAATTAAGAAGAAAGATTTTGGACTGAGGTGGCCTTTACTTGATGGAAATCCATAGTTATTACGCTATAAGGTAGACACGATTAAATTTCCACAAAATTTATTGTCTTCGCGACATGTTTCGGTACACTGTACCTTTATCAAGCGAATGTATTTAAACAGTGTTTAAATATTAAATACATGTGTATTTAAACAGTGTTTAAATACATTCGCTTGATAAAGGTACAGTGTACCGAAACATGTCGCGAAGACAATAAATTTTGTGGAAATTTAATCGTGTCTACCTTATAGCGTAATAAGAAGAAAGAACTGTTTTTCAATAGACGCAGCAACACTTGATTCCAATATTAATTCTCATTCTTTTAGATTGAATTAGTCACAAGAATCAGTCACAAGACTGAAATGAACGCTTTCCCAAATCATTTTCCCGACTTCATCCTCAGTTTCCTCAACAAAAGAAAAAAAAGACAATTATGGAATTGGATTGTAATGGATAACATCAGCATTGAAATCTCTCTTTCGTTGATATTCAGAGAGTCAGAAATGTTCGTAGCTATTGTAATTCTCGACTCCCGAATCTTATTCGTATTTTTCACTTTTACCAAAATTATCAGGTTGATGTTCGTTTTTGCATTGAATATTTGGGTAAATTTTAATGTAGATCACTACTACGAAAGAAAACCTCACTTGTCAGAGCCTCTTCAAATTCACAATTCAGTTACGTACTTTCCTTGGCACACTCTGTATGTTTATCTCTATGCCTAAGGTTTGAATCTAACCAATTATTGGTGACCAGACCGTGAATCCGTTCCTTGATGTATCATAAATGACATGATATCGCGGGAACCTCACAGCAATATGAATTAAAACACAATAAATCGACAAGCAATATTATTGGTCTTACTCCTCTTAACATTCGTGTTCTTGTCGATGGAATGAGTGCAAGCTACCGTCCTAATAAGAGATATGTTTGAATGAATACTCACGTCAACTTCGTCTCCCTTAATTCAAATTGTGAAAGAAACAGATGTTGTATCAAGAGTATATGTTGTATTTACTAACTATATGGTGCCACGGCTGTTGCTATGAACATTTCTCAAATCCTACCCTCCCATATTTCACAGATTTTCCATGTTTGCTCAGCTGAGAAGATTCCATTTCGTAGCACCCTGTTCTCTCAATTATTCACTTAATTATCTCAATACGTAACGTAGTGGTAGGGTCATGCATTACGTAGAACTTTTAATACGATACATTGTTCGTTCATTATTTTCGTTTACAGAGTTTGTTGAGCTAACGAGCGCCCATCCCATAGCTAATCAGATGAACTCTATATTTAGCACATTTAATTAGATTTCATTTGGGGTATAAATGAACTTTCACGAGGAGAAGCCAATTTTTTGTTCATGTTATGTTATAGAATGTTGAAACTCAGTCCACTGTTTTTACTATCACAACAGTGAAGGCACAATCTGCAACTGCTTGACTTAATTCATGACATTTTGTGTAACTAAGATAAGACACTCATTTGAATTGATGTCATAACCACCTGACTGTCATCACTGTTCATAGAGCGCAACATGATAGTTATAGCCCAAGAGCCTGCGACGGCCAGACCTTTGTTATTTTAAAAAAGCTGAAAGTTTCTCTGCGCATGTCCCAACATAGGAAACAACAATCAGCGACTTTGGACTTTTTCATTACCGATGTCGTAGTCTCGATCGCTTAGTTTCATGAAAACTTATTATATATAATCAATTCAAGAATTAAAGTGGAATATTTTATCAATTTCGTTGTTAATTCATGTTAATGTGAGTATTTTCAGGCTTCAACTCTCGTTTCCCCCATACATTTCTACAGTCCTACAACACTGGTTTATAGGTCCGTTGGCTTTATATCAACATTTCAGTCAAACCATTCTGGGAAACTGATAAATAGATATCTGCACCTACTTTACCCTTCAGAGAAGAATACTTTGTTTTACAGTGTCAGGTTAACGGAAATATCGACAGTATTGGATAGATGGCGACACAAAAGCTTCAAATGGTGTAAAACTCAAGTATAATTAAATAAAGTTTAGGGCTGTCTGGCAGGGGGATTGTAACCGTAGTAGGTGTCCTTCAATGGATGATGTGATTTCTAATATCATTCTGATGAAAATTAAAAAAAAATGATCTTTATACATTTATGGATCATCCAAAGTTCATAGTCACTGATCGTTCTCACCTGTGCTTGGGACATTCGCAGAGAAATGTTCAGCTTTCATGAAATAACGAAGGTCTGGCGATCACGGGCTCTTGCTTTATTAGTCAATGTCCGTGTAAAAAAAAATTTAATCGTTTTGTCACGACATCTACAATATAATTTCAATATTTTCTTTTACTTGACAAAGCACAACAAAGCCATATTCTTCTGCAGGTAAATAGGTGCAGATTTCAATGTCAATTCGACTGGAATATTGAAAGAGAGCTAATGGAGCTATAGAATGGAGTTGACAAGTAAAGTTTATACAGAAACAATAATTTTTGGCATTGGGACAACCTCCAAAATATGAAAAATCTACAATATTGACAAAAAATTATACTTCTCTTTCTGAATTGATTGTCATCTTCATCAAATCAAGTCGAATTCAAGCTACGACGTCCTTATGGGAAATATTTAAGAAAAGACATGAATTGAAAATGAAATCACTGCTGTCACCTCTTCAAATCATATTTCTTGTATGTTGTGATTTTCCATGGACGCAGTTCACAGAACTTCGGCATAGATTAGGAGTGTTTTGAATGAGATGGCAATCTTTTTGAAACTATCTTCTTACTGAAAGACATCACTTCAGCCAAGACCACGATGTATTGCATTCGAAAAAGAAATGTTTAAAACCCAATCTTTTGCAGAGTCTTGAAGTCCATATATGAATAACAATTCTATATTGATCAACCTACGTTGCCATGGATTTTCAGCAAGCTTCGGCAATTTCATCAGCCATTTATCAGAATGTTCATTAATTTCTGAAGTCGTATCATTATTATAATAGGATATACGAACAAATGAAGGTATACTCTCCAGAATTCCGAAGCTATTACGATTACCTATTGTTTTAGCATTCTTCCACATGCAAACTATTGTTTCCATTATTGCAATCGTGAATGTTGGAGACAACATCTAATTAAAAACTTTCTCTACTCGCATAACAAACCCAATCATGAACATGATGGAGTCAGTTATTTGTTTTATGTCTGCAGGAGATTGAATTCACTGGGAATTTCACGAAATAAATTTACCGGATGAAGTTGCTGAGTTCGTTCTGGTTTTTGCTCTTGTTGTTGAAAGTATTGTTTGTTTTGTTTCTCCATACTTTTTATACGCATCGGCGAATTGATGTTGCTATTTCCAGATTTGAAAATACAGACATTGTGTTAACCTGTTGATTCAAAACTTGTTTCTGATGGAATGCATCCGTTTCAATTACAGAATCAACAAATTCTTATAGCACTTTCAAGCAAAAGTTTACGCTATGATACAGTAACGTGATTATAGGAATAACGGAATATTACGTGCTCGATGAATAGGCGAAGTTCATCTTAAGGATTTGCAGACGCAGTTGGTTTTCCACTCAACTTATTGTAGATCCTATACCAATAACTTTCTTATATAAGTATACAAATAATAGTTATTTATGGTACTAGTGTGTTTTGTTGAATAAAAGTCACGCGAGGAAGATTCATACCACGAGGCCGTCAGGTCAAGTTCAACAATTCTGGCTCAACAGCCGAATTATATTGTATTGAATTAATGATTAGCAGAAAGCACTGGTTGGCAATTATTTCTGATGAAGGGTTACATGTGCTCTGTATGATGTCAACAGCATTCAGGTGAGCCATGCAATGGAGTAGGGAGAATTTTCCATCTCGGCCAACACGCCAATCATCTCCATCTTCCAACCACTCTCAGTGATATCAATAATTCATGCTGGTTGACTCGATTTCAGCACACTCGTAGAACTACGCAATCAATCAACGAGGGTCAATTTGTAACGGCCAAGGGTCAACTATCCCACCGCCATCTCTACTTGAATCGGGTAATTGCGGGTGTATTTCCTGGGAATGTCCTCAAATTATTTAAGAGGTGCCACTCAAGATGATGAATGGTGCGATATTGTCGAGATGAATGGACCACTCATTTCAATGGACACCGCACGTTGGCCGGAGGGGTACAAGATGATCGATCAGGTTGAGATACAATAACCAGCCATGACCGCAGTGGGATTGGAAGGTGGGAGGATTGTGTACGGGGTGGTGCTAGTTCAATGGGATGGGCGGTAATCCATTTGCAGAGTATGACTGTTTTGAACAATTTCTATGACCGTACTGAAAACTGATAGCATTTTTCAGTAGTTTTCAGGGTTATTTCCACTTCAATATACCGAGTGACCCGGAACCAATTCACCCACCTGTATCTCTGTTCTTACTTTGTATGGGAATTTCATATCCAGTAAATCGATTTGATGAAATGAGTGCACAATTAAGCGACTATGAAAGCACGTATGACTCTTTCCGATTTACCGAAAGCGCATCCAATTTTATTATTTCGAATGGAATCTGTGATTTTTTCAAAAAATTGCGATTTGGTGTAGAATCATCTTACGCATCTGCTAAGATTATTGAAGAAAACTACTTCCTGTATTTCCCTCATAACACCTTTTTCATGAATGTGAACAAAAATATCATGTGAGGAACAATAATTCATCGTCAAAATGTTAAAACAATATATATCATGCAGACTAGCTAATTTCACAATATTATTTTCCTTCATTTTTCAACATTCTCATTTATTCCTCTTATACTAACATAGAAATCATTGAAATTCAGTGGTTGTTTTGTATTTCAATATGCCATGGAGTCTCTGACCGAATTGAAAAAAATTCCATGGTCACATAGAATAAATGAATGATTTGATTCTGAAATGAAGAGTCTGTGAAAACATTCATCTTTAGTATATTTTCCCACTAATTTTTTATGTTGATAATCACCGGATCTATTGAACTTTTCAGATAAATATATCCGGAAATGCCCCGCAGCAAATCAGCTATCAAAGCCCTAATGTGAATAAAAAAATTCAGTTGCTACTGGATGAATGTTGAAGTGGTGAAGCTTCAATAACATTCAATCAACTCTCTGTGAGAGATGCTGCAAAGTTATGATATATCAAACACAACATTCATAAGTACGACAAGTAATAGTAATTTACGTCATAAGTCCGAGAAACGCATTTTTACAGTACGAGTCGAAATGTGTTTTGAGAAGAGTTACTGTAAAAGTTTCCCGGTCGTATGTCGTTATGCGTTTTATTTCATACTGCAGACCAAGATGCATATAACCCTGGTGCGTCGTCTGATATGCTTTTGTTTAGTCAAATCCCCTCGATCTGAGAAACCGAAGCCAGAGCTTATATTCTTTGACGGTAGGTAGTGACACAGGCAGTGATACAAATGCGATTTTCTTAGGCTACATTTCCAATCAGGCGGCAGCTTACGAGTGAATGTCGATACCGACGGTCTTATTGGCTGAATCCTCGCGGGATTTTTCGTCACCAATAGAATCATCAGTATACAAAATATGTAAGGCCAAATTCGTCTAATAGAAACCTATCAATTTTTTTGAAAAGTTTGACACTTCGATTTGAATTTGAATGCATCTGGAAGTTCCTATAATGAAATCAAAATCTTAATTGTACCTAGTTCTTATTGTTTCCTCAACGTTTTACTTGTTTGTGTTTTTTTTATATGTTCATTGTTACTGTTCGTGTTCGATTTTTTACTGATAGTTAGATTTATTATGAAGCATTTTTGCATTATTTGTGGTGTTAGTGCAGAATCTACGATCCATCTTCATAAAGTACCGCAGATTTCTCGTCACATCATAGATATATACTCGCTATGATTTTGATAGAATAGGTATACCTTGAACAACTCAAATCGATTTGAAATGATATACATCATTTGTGGAGTGCACGATAATTCACTAATCCCCTGTACGAACTCATAATAAATCGCTCGCATAACATGTATTACTTCCCTCATATCATCGGCTCGTAATCACGTTACAATAACCTTTCATTTTTTGAACACTATGAATAAAGAGGAAAAATTACTTACCTATCTTCGGTTCCTCAGATATCCATTATACTTCCCAGTTTCACTCACAACCATTGATCAGGAACATTTAAAATCACATTCACAGAGATTTCAATTCATATTTCATCAACTTGAAAGCGAAAGGAAAAAGCATTATTGAGTTATGATTCATGACATAACCTATAAATTTGATTTAATCGAAAGGCGGGACCGTTGACGTTCACGGCATCACAGATTAAAATTTCAGTGGATCAGGGTAGGCTTCGAAACTACATTCGTGAGCTGCGCCTCTGGTGACAAACTCTCGAAGGGATTTCTTCAGTTATATTTCTTCAAAATCAAGAATGCCAGATATCGAGAGTTTATGACTACGATTTTTCAGGTATAAGTCAACGCACCAGGGTTATATGCATCTTTCTGCAGACACTAAATCTTACATCAATAAAACAAAAATTGAAAATATGATCATCCATGATGGAAACGCTAGTTTCTAAGGTTACTGTTTCTGGTGTTTGTTTTGTTGACTTTTATGAAACGAAATGTCAACAAACAAAATGTCGACAAACAATAACATTCCCGAAGATTTTTTGCGTAAATATAATGAAGCTGCCGGCTCTCTGATTCCCACAAAATCATCAGAAAGGTACTATAGCGAATATAAACATTTTTGCGACTGGAAAAGGGTAAACACAGGAAATAATGCTGTCGTATTTGTTTGATCTGATGAGTTGCACTTAATATTCTTTTGAAGGAATCATTATTGTTGATTTTCTAGTCGAAGAAAATGTCCAGTTCTTCACTATGGTCAAAGTATTCGATGGTTAAAGCCATGCTACAATTTAATGAAAACGTGGATACATCAAGATTCTCTAAACTTCGAGCGTTCCTTAAAAATCAGTCTGTTGGCTATCAACCTAAACAAGCCAAAACACTCATCAGAGAAAAATTGGTAAAATTTGTGAAAGAGGCACCAGATCAACAATATTTTTTGGCAAAGGTAATAATTTTAGATGTACATTTCAATATTTACTGATAATTTTGTGTTCTTGTTAGATTGTTGGTTATCGCCGTCGCTGGTGGTTGTCGCCGCGAAGAGATATATGAAATGTCTTTGGATGACATCCAGGAAACTTCTACACAATTGGTAATCACAATCCCTTTCTCGAAAACGAATCAAAGAAGAGTATTTACGGTCATTGATAAAATGGACGGCATAAGTGTGTTGGAACTGTTCCGAAGATACGTTGCCTTGCGGCCCAAAGGTTTAGGTCACAACAAATTGTTCGTAGGATACCGTAATGGCAAGTGCATTTCCCAGCGCGTTGGAATTCACACAGTCGGTGGAGTTCCCAAGAAAATAGCGGAATTTCTAGGATTAGCAAATCCTGAGTTGTACACCGGCCATAGTTTTCGCCACACATCGGCGACTTTACTAGCTGATACGGGAGCGGAATTTTCCGTTCTCAAAAGACATGGAGGATGGAGGAGGCAGAGAAGTATATTGAGAATTCGTTGGAAGGAAAGAACAAAGTGGCTAAAATGATCCAGGGAGGAGGAAGTTTTGTGCAACTCTTAACTGAGAAATCTAAAGAAATTATTAGTACAAGTGCTTGCTCGAGTTCCAATCTCCACGATGGTTTACCGAAAGTTGAAATAACTGGGAATACAGATTGCACCATTCATGTTACTTTTAATGTTTAGATTGTCTTCAATTACATGTTCATTAATTTTGTATTTTGTTCACAATAAATTGTTTGATTCTTGTCCCATTTCATTAGAGTCCGGTAAAAATTTTACCGGACTCGATACCGTAAAGTCTCATTTACCGGACTAAAATCGTTGACTTAAACATGGCTGTTACGATGCAGTATGAAATAATATCTTTGAAAGTATCTAGAGCCTCGGATTTTCATTGTGGAGCTTCCAATGCAAACCAAGTATTTTCTAATGAGGGGGAATCTACATTGAAGAAACACTTACTGCTGCTCGTCATCATTTCGGTTTGCCCAAAAGTCGAGTCAAGAGTTCAGCCTACTAGTTTCCTGTTGCAAATGAAAAGTCCTTTCTTGATTCTTGGAAAGAATGAAAGTCATCTGGAAAGGGTATCGAGAACAGATTATGGAAAGACTTTAAAACTTGGCGAGATCAACGTGTCGACAAACCAAATGTTACAATATTTTTCAATAATTACAAGGTTCTTCTATTACGTAAAAATTTCTCTCCAGAAAAAATGGAACTCCGGCAACAACTTATGTTTCTCTAAATATCATAAGACCCAAGGAAATTCTACGAATATGGCAGTTGACGAGCATTGAACGTCTACAAAATATCACACTGATTGCAGCTATAAACGGAATTGAAAACCACATTCCATCTATGATGATATTTCCGAGGGTGAATTTCGGAATGAAGCTTAATTTTTTTCTCAACAAAAAAATGTCTGAAACAGCTACTTCCCTGCTTATAGGACACGACGAGCGCTGAAGGGCATAGAAGTCATTACTTATATTCCTACAAACTAATTTTCATTAGCATAACAGTGAGGCGTACGAGTTTCAATACCAACCAATCTCAAGAAAATTATCTCACAAATTGGGGTTAACAGAGTGATATCATCCCTCTCAACCCCTCACTTTCCTCCGAATAGTCTCCTCCTGATCGTATTACATGAGGATCTACAGACTCTATTGAAACATAATATGAGTGTGGGAAACTCGATTGAAATAAGATACAGCCCCTCAAGTAAGCTGGGCGTGAAAATCAACTACTGTACGACCTCGAAATTGAGAAGTTCACGAAACGTATTCGGGAACCCTTCACGGTTAGAAGGAGTTGTTATCACCCCAGTTGCGATAGGGGTCGGTACACTCTAGGGATACACGAAGAATACTGGGATAAGGAATAATTTGGGGAAAACCAGTAGTGTGTTTTTTTCATGCATGAGTTATACCCATATACAATATGAAATACCTATGTTTACCATCTATTTGATTCAATTTTCAGATACTTGGGTATATAAATTGAGCAAGAAAAACTGCTTTCTATGTAGCTCAGTGCCCATCGTCGCCATCTAGGTAGGGAAGTAGCTGTTTTTGATGAACTTTTTCTCCCTTTTTGTGAATGAACCAAATGTCTTTGAATGATACACAGGTACCTATCAACAAAAAGTGTTTGTAAGATTTTCCTGATTAAACTTTTTCCGTAGAAGTTGTAAATTCTATTTTTCGATTCTGAGGGGGAGAAATCAAAAAATTATTCGTCAAACATAAACATCAAAAAAAGAAAAGAGGTTTTTATCCAATATAACATAAATATGGAAGTCAATAAACCGAAGATCTCAATAACGAAGTGACACTACAACATTTTTAGTATTGATTCTATAAGTACTTTGTCATTATTCTGGATTTCACCATCCAAGATAATATTTTTTGTATTTGATACTGATGTCGATTTGTGTCGAATATAATATCTTTCAGATCACTCACTTTTGGAATTGACAATGAATTGGCAGAAAACCAATAATCCATTCCCTATTCCCAGAAGAGAGAATGAACTCCAAATCACAACTTCCCTGCCTCCGTTGGTTAATACTAGAATTTATTGGAATTGAAAAAAGTTTGTCGATTCCTAACTTTGGAACGGTGTCTACGAATATAGATTGTATTTTGAATTAAAGAAATCCCACCCGAAATTCAAATTCCGCTCAATAATTCAAGATTACCATTTACGTTTTGTAGACGACTCATTCGGAATTTTATTGCATTGGGTGGCAAATGTCATGTTCCAATGAAAAATGTCTGGTATTCGGAAAGCAGCAGTGGCGTTCCTAGTAATTAAAATCGGGTAATCAAATATAAACGATACTTGACGAAAACACATTTTGAATAATTCTCATATGGATACGTGTTTCGATATAAGTATATAAGTTTAGAAGGACAGACATCACGGAGTGAGATTTGAGACATTGACTTCGATAGACTTTCATATAGAAGCAGATTTGACTTCCTAATCGTCAACGATGATAAGTTTTCACCCAGAAATTGTGAGGTCTTACGGCTGGTAGCTAATGCATTGTTAGGTGTTTACGGGTTTCTTGGTCATGGTATGCGGGTTTTTGAGCCTGACGTTTCGTATGCATCTGCTGCAGATATTTTCGAAAGCGATGTATCATGAGACGAAGTGTCCTCGAAGTGTCAACTATATTAGACGAGGTTTTTCTGATTAATGGGACGTGGTTTATTCTGGAGGGACTGTTTTTCTATTACCGAAGGAACATATCGGACTAGACTAGTAGTCTGTTCTTATAAACTTGTATATATACCAATATTAATCATTTTTCGATATTATGGTAGGATGGTAACTCAGAAACTACACATTCATCTCAATAGTCTCGAACCTCTGAAAGAAGGAAATATAAGATTGTTGTCTCTGCTTCAATCAGACTTTCCATTATTTATATAGCGAGTATGCCAGAGAAGTCAAACTGAACAGTCGAAAAAAGTTGAATTTTTTTGATGCATGCAACACCTACTTTTCTCAATTAAAGAAAATCTTGTTATTCACCGTATTTTTTATTCTCGCCTAGAAAAATATCGCCGCCTTTCAATGTTTTTCTTTATATTTTCTGGAGTGCTTTCAAGCATCGAATAATGACACAATGGATTTTTTTCTAAGTAACATAGAGTATTTTCTGTTGCGGTTATTGCTTTATTTGTACTACACCATTCTCCATACTGAGTGTACACTATTTCGTACACAAGCTTTGATCTGCTTGAAAAAACATTTCGCCAATGCAGCGTTCTCTGCATCTTTCATTGCATCACTATCGCTATCTCAAGATATCGTCATCATCTCAATGAACATGATTACTATCTTGAACGCAAAGAAAGAAAAATTATAGATTTGACAGTAAATGATGATAAGAAACAAAGAAAAGTTGATTGATTCCTAGTTATTGATAGGAGAGGTTACATAACACTGAATTTTTATTTTAAATTTCTTTATGAAAATTAAGTTGTTGAAAAAATGTTGTAGGTATGTCGTGAGTGAAATTTCTGAATTTCTCAAGGTGGATCTACTTGTCCTAGGTTTGAGTAGAGTGGATATTTATTTCTTTGAGACTGTTCCAAATGATTTCAGTTATAACAAAACAGAACAGCTTCAATCAGTATGCTGATCAGTGATAGTGACAGCCTTCGGAAGAAGTCGAACTCGACACAGTGGCAGTTCCAGTTCAATTTTGAATTATAGTACATTTATAATTTTCAGAATGCAAGGAACCCTCACAAAATGAAACTCATTACTTTTTTCCAATTAGATAATAACCACTCTTTTAATAAGTACCGTTTGTTCCGTATCAACCAATAATATGCTAGATCTGCTAATAATCTTCGTGTACACATTCAACAAGAAATTGAAATTTACTAAGATTGAATCTAATTGATTTACGTTGATCAATTCCTCAATTTTCATTACCAGAGGAAAAATTGACATAACTCATAAACATCGTAAAGCGCCACCACTGATCAAACGTTCCCAAATAAAATCGATAACCAATTTTTACAGGTGTTATTATTGAGTTATTAATTTTACCAAGATTTCAAGAAATTGATTTAGGTGACATTAAGTATCCACCCAAATTTATGACTCTCTCATTCTGCCCTAACGGCTATCATTATTGTAACTTTTATGCAAATGTAAACAGTCTCAGCACTGTGTACTGAAGTTGATTTACGTGATTATCAGCCCGGGTTATATTTTATTGCCGGTAGAAGCGCGTGAAACCTATAGAGAAAAGTTTGGAATGCTTTGTTCGATAAGATCATTTGCTACAGAAACAGCGGTGAAAAGTTTTTCATTAGGATGGGCATTAGCTATAATAATTAATGGTCATGGTGAAATATACGTGGGGGTCGAAAATGTGACAATGGATGGAGAGAATCAAGCTTTAGCTTGAACTGGTTTGTTTGAAGTTATGCTATTGAGTTTTCAGAGTTTTTTTTTTGTCAACCAACATTGAATTTGTTTTAAATGATTGCGAGCAAACGCTAGATTTTTCAAGTGAAAACTACTGATTTATCGAAACTATAATATTTATTATATTATTTGTGTCAATCGCAGGGCATAGGGTTTGAATGGTCCAGTTCAAAAATGAAGTGAGCATCTGATTTTTGATATAATCTCAATATATCTCAATTCATAAACAAGGAGCACACTCATCCACATATCAAGATTGACTGAAATTTCCCATTGTGTTGAAAAGTTGAAGTGTCTGCTGACAAATCAAATCACCCAAATTCACACCGTCAGTGCACAAGGTGTTCGTTGAAAAAAATAGAAAGACTCTTTGGGAAAAATCATCATGCAAAGAGATAAAGTCCATCAAAGACTAAAAATATATTTATATAATATATCACTACTTTTATTCGGGTTTGAAGGCCGTCGTTTTTTGGAATTTCTTCCTGACGTTTCGCTGGCTCGAGTGGCTAGCTTCTTCAGAGGATCATTCATCTTGGAATTCACTTATTATGATCATTCAGAAAGTGAATGCAAACTAATCACTTAACCTAACCACACTGACGACTTGGCATCTGGTAAGTCTCTTAGTTCAGAAATTAGCACTCTGAATAATTATAGCAGTAATCTACCTACACCTACACCTACAGTGAATATATTCCCAAATATCTATTCATTTCAGGTTCACTCGATTCATAAAATGACAAATTATACGCAAAAATTGAGGTAAATAAGTGTAACGGGATTATATCAACGCCCTAAAAGGCTAGAAATGCAATGAAATAACAAGGCGTCACAAGATCTTCAATCGGAGCAACAAAGAATATATATCCTTTTTGTCAACACAATAATACAAATAGTAAATTGTCAAGTGGCTCTTGGATGAAGATTTGGCTCAATATTGTATAATTATCAGTCTACTGAATTACTCTAGTGCCGAATTTAAACTTTTCAATTTGTTCACTACTGCTCAAAGTGGGTATATTTGAAACAATAGTATATTGCTTACCACTTACGAAAACCCTAAAATTCCTGCACGACTGTAAATATTGACTGAAAAATTTCTGGCAGTTAGGGGCCGTTCATGAAATACGTCACACTAAATTAAGCTTTTTTTGACCCCCTCCCCCCCATTGTCACGCTGTGTCACACTTTTTGTGATCCCCCCTAGAAATATTTCGTCACAAAAACTAAACCCCCCTGCTGAGTATGATAAATTCTAAATGATAGTACACAAATTCTGAAAATTAAAAATATTTATTTATGGATGGCCACAAATAATATACATATTATACATAATCAGAAGATTCAATGCTCACTAACACAATGAAACAGTAAAAAATCGCTTTATTTTGTTTTATTTGTATAGTGAAATACAGTGTACTGTAACAAGATTAATTCGCATTCTCAATTGAAAATTCATTCGCAAAGATGGAGTAACTATAGATTTGATTAAAAAATCTGACGAGTTTGGGAATTCGTTAGAAGATGTCGCATATGTAGATTTCTACTAAAATCTACTGAAGATTTCTTTCATACCAAAATTTTTCAATTTTTGTCAGAAATCTACTAAAAAAGTAGATTTCCACCAAAAGTGGTCGCGCTGGCTTCTAGTGCCCATGTCAAAAAATAATAAACGGCGAACGTCACGTTGCCGTATACCCCCCGTCCCCCCTTGTCACACTTAGCCAGATCCCTCCCCTCCCCTTGTATGCGAACGTATTTTATGAACGGCCCCTTATATATTACTACATGACATATACATATATTATTTTCGTTGTTACTGCTCTTTGATGTGGAACACATGATTTCTTGGTTCGATGCATAATATATTGAGTGGATTTTGTTACACACAACTCAACTTCTACAATATCCCTGCAAACACCCCCTTTCTAGACGCAAAGTCGGCAAATGCGTATTTTTCGACCGTCTGCTGCGAGCAAATTAAATTAGTCGTCTCCCCTGCTAATTTATCCACGAATAATTAATGGCACTAATAATGAGGCGCTTGATTTGAGAAAGAATTTTAACGGTGAAATATACGCGCCTGGTGCCGAGAAAAATGCCCCGGCTCAGCGAAGATAAAAAAACAACTTTTCTTGCCTCTCCTGCCGAGTTGGAGAATGCCACTTTAGTTTCTGCTCGGCACGCGAATGCTTTTCATCAGTGGTGTTAGATAGTATCTGCCGGTAATTTATGTCTGAGTAGTTTCATAACGTGAAACGTCCTTCATTTTCCAGTACTGCTTTGAAGAACTTTTGGTTTATGCAGTTAGAAGTTCGATTATTTAACATTCAGACATTTCACGATGTATTGGAAATTGTCAATTGGAATTGAAAATACTTATGGCTGGGTAGTTCGATGATATTCATAGAAAATGAGAGAGAATAGAAATTGAATAGTCTGAATTCGAACATCAGTTCATCTCCAATTACTCTTCTCTCATACTTTAAAAATATTTTCCGCAAATCGCAAGGGAATTTCGACCTTCCAGATGAAATTTTTTTAAGAAAATTATTTCCTATGTAATTCCTTACTGTGAAGAAGGGCATTTCCCTACAGTTAGATAGTATCTGCCAGTAATTAATGTCTGAGTAGTTTCATAACGTGAATCTTCCTTCATTTTCCAGTACTGCTTTGAAGAACTCTTTTTTTTATGTAGTTTGCAGTTCGTTTATTCAACATTCAGACATTTTACAATTCATTGAAAATTGTCAATTGGGATTGAATATATTTATGGTTGGGTAGTTCGATAATATTCATAAAATATGAGAGAGAGAATAGAAATGAAATAGTCTAAATTCGACCATCACTCTATCTCCAAATACTCTTCTCTCAAACTATAAAAACATTTTCCGCAAATCGCAAGGAAATTTCGACATTCTACAGAAAATTTCTTGAAGGAGAATATTTCCTATTTGATTCCTCACTGTAGAAAAGGACATTTCCTTATAGTTAGATAGTATCTGCCGGTAATTTATGTCTGAGTTGTTTCATAACGTGAAACGTCCTTCATTTTCCAGTACTGCTTTCAAGAACTCTTGGTTTATGGAGTTATCAGTTCTTTTATTCAACATTCAGACATTTTACGATGTATTGAAAATTGTAAATTGGGATTGAAGTTACTTTATGGTTGGGTAGTTCGATAATATTCATAAAATATGAGAAAGAAAATAAAAATTAAATAGCCTAAAT
The DNA here is from genome assembly GCA_032362365.1 of Zygogramma bicolorata. Lineage (NCBI taxonomy): Eukaryota > Metazoa > Arthropoda > Insecta > Coleoptera > Chrysomelidae > Zygogramma > Zygogramma bicolorata. The sequence continues at coordinate 47,206 of JAVJAQ010000338.1, forward strand.
TCGTACATCAGTTCATCTCTTCCAAATACTCTTCTTTCAAAGTATAAAAAACATTTTCCGCAAATCGCAAGGAAATTTCGACAGAAAATTTCTCGAAGAAAAATATCTCCAAATCCTTACTGCAAAGAAGGATATTTCCTTACACTTGTTACTCTTCTTGCGATAGTCTCTCTCTCTTGATTTCTTGGGCGTTTATCTTAATGAAGCAGTATCCACTGCCTCAACCAACTCTGGAGGTGTTCCAGAAGTGTAAATCCATCATCACTCATCAATTAACTTTCGAGAACACCAGCCGTTGAATTTATAAGCGTCAATTTGAGTATGCAACCATGCTAATACAAGTGATTTTATCAAGAATTTCACAGCACTATTCATTTGTGAATGAAATTATTCGCATTTTTTTTAATTAATAAATATCTCTCGAATGTCAAACAATTTACTGAAGAATGGTATGTTTACCTCGTAGTAAAAGCTACATTCCAGGAGCCTGTTTCATAAAATTACAAGTCTTGTAGCAACAAGAGAAAGACAATGAAGGTACGAAGGTGAAAAAAGACTAAAAAACAATTTATTTAGCATCGCGTTTCTTTGTTTTTCTCTGGTAGCTATAAGACTTGTACTTCTATGGAACAGGCTTCTGGACTCTGTGTTGCTAAGTCTCGGCTTGCACCTCGACTTCATAACTTTATTATTCTCAGCTCTAGGAACAGGCAGATTATATTTCTTGGGAGTGTCATAATCATGAATGCCATTATTAAACAAATTACACTATATAATTCCTCAGTTATTGTGAACATACACAAATTTTTGAAAACATATGAAAAGGCAAGTAGTGAAACAGAAAATTATTGGGAGTTTTGTTTACATGGAATCCAACTTGCAGTTTTAGTCATTGCTCTTATTATATATTTTTGAGCCAGAAACACATCACTGGCTGCTGTGACACTATTTCAGAAACAAACACCTTTGGCGCAACCTACATTCAACTTATATACACTGCAAAACTGATTTTTTTCTGTAACATTCCATAAGTTCTTAGAGACATACTCCAAAGAATTGAGTTTAGATTCGAGTTCCTGGCAATGCTCTTCCCAAGTAAGATTTTCATCAAGAATATGCCCTTTGTGGTATTAGCCAGGGGAGTAGTTGTTTTCTAATGGGTTTTAGTCCGCAACCTACAGTGTAGGTGAGTTGAGGCTGGCCTGAACAAATTGTTCATTTTTAGAATATTTGATTTAAAGCCGGTCTCCAAGCATACCCATGAATATTTTCGTTATTCGTATTGTCCTTGTACTAGTAATTGGGGCCATGCGGATATGCTCTTGGTAAGTATCTAGTCTACGGACAGATGGCGCAGCAACGGCTATCTTGCTAGTTGTTTGTATCAGCCTAGGTCTAGGGAAGATACTCTACTCGAATATGATTTTTAATTATGGGAAGTCATCGACTAATGTTGATGATGGCACTGCCTTGCACTGACGAGAGGCCAAATAGCCCGAAACCGGTCTGCAAGTGTGTCCCGTCCCAATAATTGAAAATCAATTCTGGTAGTTGTATCGCCAAGAGCATATGTGGAATTTCTTCAATGAAGAATCCCGCACTAACACCTGTTGGATGTAATCCAATGCCCTTCGTGGTATTAGCCAGGGGAGTAGTTGTTTTCTAATAGGTGTTAGTCCTCCTACAGTGTAGGTGAGTTGAGGCTGTTCATTTTCAGAATATTTGTTTTGAAGCCAGTCTTCAAGCATACCCATGAATATTTTCATCCATTATTCTTCTTCATTGATAATCATACCTACTGAGATCCTCAAGATTGTATGTGTAGTTTCATTACGTGGAACTTCCTTCACTTACAAGTATTTTTTTATATGTTTAGACTCCGTTCATTACTCAGTTGGTTTTTGTCAGAAGGAATTATCGAATAGTTTCATGACGTGAGGTATTCTACAATTCGAAATGTTTTATTTGAAAAGCCCCTTTTTCATACAGATGTTGAAAATAATAATCGCATCATGCAAAATCAATCCAATGTGAAGGAAGCAGTTGTCGACCAGGTGACAAATTGGAGGATTTGATCGCGTCGGAATATCACTATTCAACTGAACCAGGCGTCCTACACTATTTTTTGTTCCGCGATCAACGAGAGTGTAGGAAGCAAGCAGTCGCCTGAAAAGTGATTTTATATTCTCTTGACTTCTTTCTGTTATCTTATTCATCTTTTGAACTACCATAGAGTTGCAAATATTCATGAGAAGTTGCTTATGCAACTTTTATATTTCTGTTCCGAAAAGGTGTTCGAGGCCTTCAGTGTAGTACGGTTCATATGCGGTTGTTATTAACTATCTAGATGTAATTGTTCTCTTCAGCTACATGTCTGATAACCTTCTCTTCATTGTCGTGCTTATCTTTCTTGAAAGAAAATGTTATAAGCCTAAGGACGAGAAATTGCCGTGCTGTCATTTTATGAAAATTTTTTTAGAGATCAATTATTCTAACCCCAGACTGATATGTTTGCACTCGACGCGCGGTTCCCTAACAAGGTTAGCATCTTCAGGGGAGGAAAATTGATACAACTTTCACACCAAATGTTTCAAATCTCATCGTTCATTCTGCCATTTTCGTGTCTACGAACCCCAAAACTCTTTTGCGTTCTCATCATTTCTCTTCAGTTTTGATGATTGATTTGAAACTTCAATTCCACCATCTACATTGCCAGAAATGTCAAGTTTGAGCAATGAATTGGATGCTTCTCACATTGATGTCATAGTTGATACTGATCCTGATGCCTCTATGACAGTTGTATCATTTCGTTTCTCAACCTTCTAGCAACTCATTTTTGCGTTTTCTTCTCGAATCCCAAAAAACAGAAATACAAAACTTCTATGAAAGAGCAATATGAAAAATCAACAATTACTTTTTATTGACGTGTGTATATCATTCATAATAATTGTTAGACTCGTTCACCCAAATGAAAAAAAGTCAATTCGTTTACGGAGAACAAAAAACGGATTACAAGTTATTGTAAATTCCATCACATTCGCAGGAAAACATTCCATTGAAATCAAAAAATTGTCTTTTCCGTTGAAACTGCCTGAAAACGCCTCTAAATGTTAAATCTAACAGCATTAATTTTGTTCGATGTGGAACTCAGCCTATTCTCCTGATTGAGAGTGGAGGAGGGACTATTAATAAAATTTCCTTCAAGAAACTATTATTTTTCCACATTTTTCCGAAGAGTATGAAATATTACCCAACGAACTCCCGAGAGAATTCCTCGATAAACTTGGAAACTAATATTCTGAATGAAGTGCCGGATATCATATTTAATTTGAGATTAATTAATCTCCGAAAAGTTTCCCTTTTCAGATCTAATTATAATAATTAATGAGGACAGCGATCATTATTGTCAGATGAAAGGATGAATTCGATACTCTCTGCGATACTCAACTGACGAGCTCTGAGTGTCGGAAAGTGTCTGGGAGTTTCTATTGCCCGTCATTAAATTTCAGAATATTGTCGACAAAAGGTACTGGAATGTATTTTCCAGGAAGTTTTGAAATTTTTTGGAAATAATTTACTATTTAATAGTGAATATGCAGATTTTGATAGGTATTTCCAGTGACAAAACGTTTGCCATTCTGAATTTATTGCAAAAATGTATGTTACTCGACCACTTTATTTTAATACAGCTCCACACCGAAGGGCAAGCATGTGATGTTAGAAGAACACCACTTGAATCAAGGGACAATAGATACGAATTGACATTCACTCTGAATTTTTGGGGTTTGAATGCCTCAAGACAAACCTCTCTCGGGAAGGAGTTCCAGAGTTGAGCTGTTCTGCTGAAAAACGATCTCTGAGCAAGAGAGGCCCGATAGGTCTCCAAGCCCACAACAAAGGGTAGATTCAGCAGTCAATGAGTCATCCGGTTTGATACTGCCAAGGGTGGAACGATTGACGACAATTCAAAAGAGAACCGACCGTGGAAATATCCATAGAAGCGAGACAGGTCTCCGACCTTTCTACCATCCTCCAACGAAGTGAGCAGGTTCGTGAGCGAAGAATCATCAAAAAGACGAATTGCTTTCTTCTGAATAGGATCAAAATAGCACCCGACGTCCTGAAGACGAACCATTTATGTCCCAGTTACGTCGATACGTCCCGGGACGGATAGGAGACATTCGAAGAACGTACATTACCGGATGTACCATGTATGTACTGGTTAGACGTCCCATGTAGGTACATACTTGGTCCCGTTTCAATCGGAATGTAATGAAAACGTACATGCTTGGAAGTACTATGTACGTACTTTATTAAGTGTCCCTGATACGTTTACATTAACTCCTCTTCAGGTACGTACTTTTCGGAATGAATTAGGGACATACCAATGACGTGTTTTTTTGTGAATCCCATGTACGTACTGCTCAGACGTATCATTTACGTACATGTTTGGAAGAACTATGTTCGTACTATTTGGACCTTCCAGGTGCGTACATATTGAGTCCATTTCAGATACGTATATTTCGAAAAGTTTGCGGGACATAATAGTAATGACGTACATTTTTGGAAATCGTATGTACATACTATCTGGACGTCTCGTTGACGTACTTTTTTGTACATACTGTTTGGACCTCCCAAGTACGTACGGATTGGGTTCCTTTCATTTTCTACATTTCTGTTAGTATGTACATACTGTTTGGACCTCCCAAGTACGTACGTATTGGGTCCCTTTCGGTTCAAGGGGTATTGGGATTTTGAGAGTGATCACTTAGTGTATTCATACATATATCAATATTGGTAATGGAATATTCATAATGAATTATTCCTAAAAAAATTTGGAAAAATTGAAACATCGACAAGTGGTGAATCTAAATACCAGAAAATTACATACAGAATTTTTTGCCCAGCAAGTTTGATATTCCAAAACCGCCATCACATGAGACAGTGATCCTTTAGTGTTTTTTCGAATATATTTTCATTGTTACTGAACTTTCTGAAATTTTAATATTATCTCGAACAAAACTAACTTGAAGTCATCCCATCTAAAGCACCCAACTCCTTCTTAAAAACAAGTCTCTCCGTGCCGTAGAGCGTAACAGTGGTCGACAATAATATCTCCATAGAAAAGGTCGAGAGTTCAAGCCCCGCAGCAGCCAGGTCTTTTTCCAGGTAAGTATTCGGTTAGATGGTTAGTACACGTGAATGAGTAAAATTTCCAACTTGACTATTTGGTAAAAAAGAAATGAATAATCCCGAATAAGAAAACTTAGATTCATTAAGTGATATCATATGATATTATCATTACGTTGTTCTCGAATATTGAGCTTATATCGCCGAATGTTAACATTTTTTTGTGGCCACTATTGATATCATCTACAATATTAGGTTGATATTCCCGTAATATTGAACCAATATTGGTCAAATATGTTTGTTCTACTTGGGATAGCGCATACAGAATGGAAAATGTACGTTTTCGGAATGTCCCAAACAGTTCCCCTTTCTGTACATTTCAGGTCCTGTGTGGACTAGAAAAGTACGTACCTGGGATTACCGACTATTCGGAAACGGTAAGTCGCAGGGAGGTTTTATGTACGTCTGTCGGAGACAAAAGTACGTCCTAAATACGTACAATGCATCCTCACCGTACATATGCAGTACGTCCACTGGATGTACTTGTGCTATTTGGGAAGAAGTTTCAAAGAATGTTTTGGTGCCGAGACCCACGAGATGAGAACTATATTCCAAGTCAGTCGTATCTCGTAGATCATCGGATCGAATATACTGATATATCGCAAGTTTTTCGGGCTCGAGGCCGTGTCCTGGTATTTTGAGTTTCGGACTTTTCGATTGCATCTCCGGCAGACCTCTTCAGCGGCGTGGTTGTAGTTCAACTTCTGTCTCTAAGTCTACCATTAACGATGGTAGATCTGGAGGTGCGAACTTGTTCTTGTCCTGTGGTCGGATCATGTTCTGTGGGCGTCGGATTCTCTGGTTGTGTCGGGACCTGACGTTAATGTCTTCAGAATTAGATGCCAAATTTTGATCAAATACAATCCCTCTTCCTGTCTCTTGAAGTTATCCTTCTGTTCATAGATCGCAATTGCTTCCCGTTATGAATAAGTGGAGTAATGTGTGGTCGTTGAGAAAATTGAGGTCTTGTCAAAATGGATTTTGTAATTGTTAAGAAGGGCGTGTTCCACTACAGCTGATTTAGAAGTTTGCACCAATCGATAATTACTACTGTGCTCACTGATTCGTATCTTGAAGCTACGTTTGGTGCTTCCTGTATAAACATTTCAACGTTTGTGCTTCTTCAAGATTTATCCAAAGCGATCCGTGGTATCCCTCAGGTATGATGAAATTTTCACGAAAATTTCTCTTTGTTTTCTCAAAAACTTTGTATATTCAGATAACATCTACTAATGTTTAGAAGAATTTGCCTTTTTTCGTAATTTAGTTTTTTAATATTTCAATGATTTTTCGATAATAATTAACAATGATATTTCACCTCCACTTCATTTTTAGAAATTTTAACTTATATGGCCAAGGCTCTCTCTATTTGGTTTCGATATTTTATTGAATCTTGATTTTTTGATCATGCATAAAAATTCTGATGATTTTTCGAAATCACCATCTTTTGCAAAATACATTCTTCTATCCGCTATATTCATTTCCTAGACTATCACCTAGTACATAACTTCCCACTTTTATTCGAAACATTTTTGTCATTTGAAAAATTGTTTTTTTCTGAAGTTTCCTTACTTTCGATATCCTGTAACTGAATTTTTACATTTCCCAATCTTATTCTTGGATTAGGAACTTTGTTTTTTTTTTTGACGAGTCTCCAATGAAATGGTTCCGTGAGTTTTAATTTTGATATGCTTGGTATACAAATTGGGCTAGAAAAAGTGATTTCTATATAACCCAGTGCCTGTCGGACCGTATAGACAGGGGAGTAGCTGTTTCACATGGACTCTTTCTTCCTTTCTGTTATCATACATTTCTGAATGATATAAACTCTGTCAACAGAGGGTGTTTTCATTTGTTTTTTCATTCCGAGAAGAAAGCCAAAAACTCATTTCTCATTCATAATACTACGAAAAATCTTCAATATTTCGAATCCTATCTGAACATCTCAACCTTTCACCCGAAATTTTATCAATAATTGTTTGTAGTTTCTATTTTTTTCCGGGGATAACAATTTCTTTAGAATTTTGACACTTTCTCGAATTAATATCAATAACGGTTGCACGTCTACGATGGCGTATTAGTGCCATTGCGAAAATAAAAAAATCTGGCAATTGCGACTTTTTAATCTTGCAATTGCGACTTTTAATTTGGCAATTGCGACTTTTTCATTTCGCAATTGCAACTTTTCAATCTCGCAATTGCAACTTTTAATCTGGCGATTGCGACTTTTTAATCTCGCAATTGCGACTTTTGATCCGGCAATTGCGACTTTCAATCTGGCAATTGCGACTTTTTCATTTCGCAATGACAACTTTCCAATCATCTGGCGATTGCGACTGTTTGATCTCGCAATTGCGTCTTTTGATCTGGCAATTGCGACTTTCAATCTGGCAATTGCGACTTTTTCATTTCGCAATTGCAACTTTTCAATCATCTGGCGATTGCGACTTTTTGATCTCGCATTTGCGTCTTTTGATCTGGCAATTGCGACTTTCAATCTGGTAATTGCGAAATTTTCATTTCACAATTGCAACTTTTCAATCTCGCAATTGCTACTTTTAATCTGACGATTGCGATTTTTTAATCTCGCAATTGCGACTTTTAATCTGGCAATTGCGACTTTCAATCTGGCAATTGCGACTTTTTCATTTCGCAATGACAACTTTGCAATCATCTGGCGATTGCGACTGTTTGATCTCGCAATTGCGTCTTTTGATCTGGCAATTGCGACTTTCAATCTGGCAATTGCGACTTTTTCATTTCGCAATTGCAACTTTTCAATCATCTGGCGATTGCGACTTTTTGATCTCGCATTTGCGTCTATTGATCTGGCAATTGCGACTTTCAATCTGGCAATTGCGACTTTTGATCCGGCAATTGCGACTTTCAATCTGGCAATTGCGACTTTTTCATTTCGCAATTGCAACTTTTCAATCATCTGGCGATTGCGACTTTTTGATCTCGCATTTGCGTCTTTTGATCTGGCAATTGCGACTTTCAATCTGGCAATTGCGACTTTTTCATTTCGCAATTGCAACTTTTCAATCATCTGGCGATTGCGACTTTTTGATCTCGCATTTGCGTCTTTTGATCTGGCAATTGCGACTTTCAATCTGGTAATTGCGAAATTTTCATTTCACAATTGCAACTTTTCAATCTCGCAATTGCTACTTTTAATCTGGCGATTGCGACTTTTTAATCTCGCAATTGCGACTTTTGATCCGGCAATTGCGACTTTTTCATTTCGCAATTGCAACTTTTCAATCATCTGGCGATTGCGACTTTTTGATCTCGCATTTGCGTCTTTTGATCTGGCAATTGCGACTTTTTCATTTCGCAATTGCAACTTTTCAATCATCTGGCGATTGCGACTTTTTGATCTCGCATTTGCGTCTTTTGATCTGGCAATTGCGACTTTCAATCTGGTAATTGCGAAATTTTCATTTCACAATTGCAACTTTTCAATCTCGCAATTGCTACTTTTAATCTGACGATTGCGATTTTTTAATCTCGCAATTGCGACTTTTAATCTGGCAATTGCGACTTTCAATCTGGCAATTGCGACTTTTTCATTTCGCAATGACAACTTTCCAATCATCTGGCGATTGCGACTGTTTGATCTCGCAATTGCGTCTTTTGATCTGGCAATTGCGACTTTCAATCTGGCAATTGCGACTTTTTCATTTCGCAATTGCAACTTTTCAATCATCTGGCGATTGCGACTTTTTGATCTCGCATTTGCGTCTTTTGATCTGGCAATTGCGACTTTCAATCTGGCAATTGCGACTTTTTCATTTCGCAATTGCAACTTTTCAATCATCTGGCGATTGCGACTTTTTGATCTCGCATTTGCGTCTTTTGATCTGGCAATTGCGACTTTCAATCTGGTAATTGCGAAATTTTCATTTCACAATTGCAACTTTTCAATCTCGCAATTGCTACTTTTAATCTGACGATTGCGATTTTTTAATCTCGCAATTGCGACTTTTAATCTGGCAATTGCGACTTTCAATCTGGCAATTGCGACTTTTTCATTTCGCAATGACAACTTTCCAATCATCTGGCGATTGCGACTGTTTGATCTCGCAATTGCGTCTTTTGATCTGGCAATTGCGACTTTCAATCTGGCAATTGCGACTTTTTCATTTCGCAATTGCAACTTTTCAATCATCTGGCGATTGCGACGTTTTAATCTCGCAATTGCGTCTTTTGATCTGGCAATTGCGACTTTCAATCTGGCAATTGCGACTTTTTCATTTCGCAATTGCAACTTTTCAATCATCTGGCGATTGCGACTTTTTAATCTCGCAATTGCGTCTTTTGATCTGGCAATTGCGACTTTCAATCTGGCAATTGCGACTTTTTCATTTCGCAATTGCAACTTTTCAATCATCTGGCGATTTGCGACTTTTTGATCTCGCATTTGCGTCTTTTGATCTGGCAATTGCGACTTTCAATCTGGTAATTGCGAAATTTTCATTTCACAATTGCAACTTTTCAATCTCGCAATTGCTACTTTTAATCTGACGATTGCGATTTTTTAATCTCGCAATTGCGACTTTTAATCTGGCAATTGCGACTTTCAATCTGGCAATTGCGACTTTTTCATTTCGCAATGACAACTTTCCAATCATCTGGCGATTGCGACTGTTTGATCTCGCAATTGCGTCTTTTGATCTGGCAATTGCGACTTTCAATCTGGCAATTGCGACTTTTTCATTTCGCAATTGCAACTTTTCAATCATCTGGCGATTGCGACTTTTTAATCTCGCAATTGCGTCTTTTGATCTGGCAATTGCGACTTTCAATCTGGCAATTGCGACTTTTTCATTTCGCAATCGCAACTTTTCAATCATCTGGCGATTGCGACTTTTTAATCTCGCAATTGCGACTTTTGATCTGGCAATTGCGACTTTCAATCTGGCAATTGCGACTTTTTCATTTCGCAATGACAACTTTCCAATCATCTGGCGATTGCGACTGTTTGATCTCGCAATTGCGTCTTTTGATCTGGCAATTGCGACTTTCAATCTGGCAATTGCGACTTTTTCATTTCGCAATTGCAACTTTTCAATCATCTGGCGATTGCGACTTTTTGATCTCGCATTTGCGTCTTTTGATCTGGCAATTGCGACTTTCAATCTGGTAATTGCGAAATTTTCATTTCACAATTGCAACTTTTCAATCTCGCAATTGCTACTTTTAATCTGACGATTGCGATTTTTTAATCTCGCAATTGCGACTTTTAATCTGGCAATTGCGACTTTCAATCTGGCAATTGCGACTTTTTCATTTCGCAATGACAACTTTCCAATCATCTGGCGATTGCGACTGTTTGATCTCGCAATTGCGTCTTTTGATCTGGCAATTGCGACTTTCAATCTGACAATTGCGACTTTTTCATTTCGCAATTTCAACTTTTCAATCATCTGGCGATTGCGACTTTTTAATCTCGCAATTGCGACTTTTGATCTGGCAATTGCGACTTTCAATCTGGCAATTGCGACTTTTTCATTTCGCAATGACAACTTTCCAATCATCTGGCGATTGCGACTGTTTGATCTCGCAATTGCGTCTTTTGATCTGGCAATTGCGACTTTCAATCTGGCAATTGCGACTTTTTCATTTCGCAATTGCAACTTTTCAATCATCTGGCGATTGCGACTTTTTAATCTCGCAATTGCGTCTTTTGATCTGGCAATTGCGACTTTCAATCTGGTAATTGCGAAATTTACATTTCACAATTGCAACTTTTCAATCCCGCAATTGCTACTTTTAATCTGACGATTGCGATTTTTTAATCTCGCAATTGCGACTTTTAATCTGGCAATTGCGACTTTCAATCTGGCAATTGCGACTTTTTCATTTCGCAATTGCAACTTTTCAATCCCGCAATTGCGACTTTTAATCTGGCGATTGCGACTTTTTAATCTCGCAATTGCGACTTTTGATCTGGCAACTTCGACTTTCAATCTCGCAATTGCGATTTTTTAATCTCGCAATTGCTACTAATAATCTGGCAATTGCGACTTTTGATTTCGCAATTGCGACTTTTGATCTGGCAAATGCGACTTTCAATCTCGCAATTGCGACTTTTTAATCTCGCAATTGCGACTTTTAATATGGCAATTGCGACTTTTTTATCTCGCAATTGCGACTTTTCAAACTCGCAATTGGAACTTTTTAAACTGGGATTGCGACTTTTAATCTGAAATTTCTTCAGAAGTGATAGATGTATTCAGGCATGAGTTCGACTGTTTGTAACATATAATTATATATTTTTGTATTCGAGAAGTAACGTTCCATTGATTGATATAATTTATTATCAGAGTAATATTATATTCATTTGATAAGTGATGTCTTTTTGAAAATGTAGGTATTTTTTGATGCACCTGACAAAGTTTGATGTTATTCGAAATATTGAACTGCATCCAGGAAAAAACACCAACGGATATAAATCCAGAAGAAACAATCTCGCATGAAAAGATATATATTCATTTCTTTTGGGTTTATTCACGTTCATTTTCTCCTTTTTTCTTTTTCTGGATTGATCCACGTTTCGACTTTGAATTTTGAAGTCATTTTCAAGACTTGTTAGACGAATATATGTCAATACCGTCCCGGTCAGTCACTTCCTTTACGGAATAACCAAGCAAGATAATGCATTGACTTCAAGTGTCTATTTTGCTTCAGTGGTACTGGTATTTTTCCTTCATTTCACAGAAAAACCCTCCTTGACAAATCAATGCTGAAGTTTGAAGACAGTCGCCTATTTTGATTCAATTCTCAGATGATGGCGCAGGTGGAGTTCCAATATTTTTCGTGTGATTACTTTGGCACACAACATATTCTGATTCAACCGATTTTATGGTTATCCAGCGTCTGATGATAGAAAACAGATTATATAAACTTCGCCTGTCAATGTTACACAACATGACAATCGTACTTGGGCAACAACATAGAAATTTCATGGCAAAATAACAGTGTTCTGGATAATGTTGGAATCACTTTGAATCATTTGTTTTGATTTCAGTCGCAGCCTCATAATCAACCTCAATAGAAAAAAATGAAACTGCATAGAAACAGTTAATGGATTGACGACAAAATATAAAACTGAAAGCGTTACTAAAAATTTAATGATGGTACATTTTGAAGAAAGATCCATATCAAGAAAAGCTTTTACAGTATGGTCAATATATACAATACCGAAATCTTGTCTTGGGCTCAATAAAGCTGGTGATGAGTCACTTACATTTAATTTCGTAGAAATGTATGATGTTGGATGTTATGTTCTTTGACACGAGCTATCATATTTTATTGGGTTCGACCAATATATTCCTGTAGTCAACTGGTCTCCATCCATAATAGGACACCGCTAACCATTTTGAACACACTTCAACTTCAAACCACCAAGTTCGAGATTTTTCCTGTGTAACGTCAAGTTATATGGATATCTGATACCCACAACCACCGTTGATGGCGCCATACATTCTTTATCGACCCCATTACCACGTAACCTGTTGTGGCAATCACCTTCTCTTCCGATTCACCATCACGATAAAAATTCATTAAGACCGTATTCCGGGTGTGGAGCGAAATGAAAAACAATTTGCGGGATCTCAACTACAATATTCGACCTCATGCAATATTGATGACCTCCCGGTGAGGCAGTGCTAATGGCGAAGTCACGTGGCGTGGCTGTCTGAATATTTAAGTAACGAATTTGCATATATTCCAGGGCGACCCAAGATAGTTGCCGTTATTGATGGTATTTCTAATCTGATGGTATGTATGAAAGTTGAAATTATTTAAATCAGGCTTCGCTGAAGCGGGGATGCCGAAAGTGGCTTCCGACATGGAGGGCTTCTACTAATGTATGGGGTTCTTGCTGATAACATCGAGCGATGCGAGTGAAAGTTGGGTTTTGATGATTTTGCAGAGATCGGGGGGGGGGGGGGGACCGAGAAGTCGTGAAAAAATCACTGGTGAAAATTGAAATTCACTCTGAGTTGAAATACATTTTTAAGTTCACCTCAAAATTTCTGAAGCTGAGATTCCTGAAAGACGTGTACGACGACGTATGAGTGCCACTGCAAAAATAAAAAAAAAATTTGGCAAATGCTACTTCCAATCTGGCAATTGCGACTTCATTATCTCGAAATTGTGACTTTTAATCTTGCAATTGCGACTTCTTTATCTAGCAATTGCGACTTTTCAATCTCGCCATTGCGAATTTTTAATGTGGCAATTGTGACTTTCAATCTGAAATTGGATTTGTTCAGAATTAATAGATGTATAGTGGTTTCAGGCATGAATTCGAGTGTTTGGGTCACGGACCGAGTGATATAGATTTAATAGAGTAATATTTCATCTCTTTGAGATGTGATGTCTTTTTTGAATATGTGTGTATTATGTAATATACCTGACAAAGATTGATGTTATTCAAAATATTGTATTACACACGCCATAAGTTCCTCGTTTGTTATCTGATTTTTTGCTGTTTCTGATCCATAAACTTCTGCAGTTTATCTTCTGTACAGACAGAATTCAAAAGGAATCGCCATTGTTTCAGAATATGAGACTTCAGCCTCAATGTCGAAGGACGAGAATCGTTATCCATCTAGTTTACGTCACGTCAAGATTCCACAAAGAAAAACGATATTTGTCCGACCAAAAATCATCTTACGATGTTTGGTTCGTTTTTATTGATCGATTATATCACTCACCGCTCCATAAGATATCCTAACCATTCAGGTGGAATGCTGAACTGGATGTTTTCACTGCTCTTTCTTTATGCGAGATTGTTCCTTTTGGGTTTATATACCCTTTGTTTTTTTTCTGAATTGTTCAACGTTTTGGTCTGGTCGGACAAATATTGAGAAAGAAGTATTATAAAATTTAGGTTATCCTCATTTATGCTGTATAGAACTAGCCGTATGGAACTCATATCTAGTACATCAACTTGATTATTTTATGGATTCAGAAAATGGCAATTATATATTACTATTACTGGTTTGCACATGAACGTGATAAAATAAAAGTTTGCATGCAACTCAGGCAGAAAGTGTTTATATTTTTTATGGCATTCGACGTGTTGTCAAATAGTCAAATAATCAAATGTCTTCTTCTTACTTTAACAATATCTTCTTCTCCTTCCAATGACTTGTGTTCCGTATATCGAAAATTTTCAATGACCCCTGTCAGCCCGCCAAAAACGCTGTCAACCGAAACGATTTACGGAACATGTCCATGAGGTATTCGTGAACCAACTTTGCTGCTGACAGCGCTTCCTTTACACCAAATCGCTTATCTTTCAGGATCAGCCCAAACCGAAATGGCCATTACAATTCCTTAATGGACCTTCTTTCATTAAGATAAGCGGAATTAAATTATTCGATTTCACCGCCATGATGGAAGTCTGCAATGAATCCTGTAAATCAGGCGGTATCAAGTGGAAAATGCATGTTTCCATCAAGATTGCATTCCAATTACGTGATTTACAGAGGCGGTTATGGAAATGAGGGGTTCAGGCACAACGAGATAAATTCACCGGAAAAGTAGACAACAATGCATATTTATGCAACTTATAAATTCCTGATTGGTTGCATCAAATTATAGATAAGGAAGTATGAGTTACTCAAGGGTTGTTAACATATGAACGGGCATCAGTAATAGGTTTTCTGGTCCGATTTCTCTTTGTCTGTCTTCGGAAGTAGAAATACCCGAAGCTCAAACAAATTGTGATCTGCGAGAGAATTCACGCACTGTGGAAAATTCAAATGAAAAGCAGAATTTTCATATGTTGAGTAATAATTTTATGGACATCTCTTTTCAAGCTTTCATTAATTTCTTTTATCTGATGGCATGTCATAATGACAACGTTATGTCACTCAATTTTGATGACATAAGGAAGCTCATTATGGGACTAAGTACCATAATGAATTCATTATGGTACTAAGTACCATAATGAAATTCTATAAGGAAAACATGTTGTCAAGGAAATGGCAAAGCACAGCTCACTCACCTACTAATATTTGAAACTACACAATACTTACTCCTTTAAAAATAGTTGTCATTGTGGCATGTCGAAAATGCAGTTTTCAATTTTTCGAAAATGTATTGATATAAATGCCATCAGATAAAATTTTGTATGTAATACGAATCATAAACAATCATTATGGCACACGCCGTGTTATCGGACTCGGCTACGCCTCGCCCGATAACATTCACGACTTGTACCATAATGATCGTCTTTATGATCCTTATTACATAAATAACTGTTATATGCAGATTCACACGAAAACAAGGCCCTGTAATGTTCAAAGAACACCGCGTGAATGAAGGGACAGGAGACACGTATTAACATTTTCTTTGATATTTTGAAGTATGTAAGCCTCTTTCGGTAAGGAGTTCCAAAGCTCAGCTGTTCTAATGAAAATAGATCCCTGATCAAGAGAGGTTCGACAGGTCCCAAAATTCACAGAACAAAGGTGTGGGAATTCTGTACTCGTCGAGTCATCCGTGTAGATATTGGCAAGGGTGGAACGATTGATTACAATTCAGAAGACCGTGAAAATATCTATAGAAGAGAGACAAGTCTCTGTCCTTTCTACGATGTTCCAATGAAGTGAGCGAGTCTGTGAGCGAAGAATCAGCAACAAGACGAATTGCCTTTCTCTGAATAGGATCGAGAAGCCTCAATGAATGTTTTGGTGAGGAACTCCACACATGAGAACTATATTCCAAGACAGGTCGTTACTGTGCCTTGTATATCATCAGAAAGTGACGGGTTCGTTAACAAAACATCCATTGAAACTTCTTGTTGGTGAGTCCAGAATTCCAACTCCTTTGTTGTGTGTTTGGAGACCTGTCAAACATTCCTTGAGCAAGGACCTCTCTTCAATAGAACATCTGAGCTCTGGAACTCCTTACCGACGGAGGTTTTTCCTGAGGTTTACACACTTCAAAAGTTCGAAATCTTTCGATATACGCGATGTTCTTTGAACATTACACGCTTTTGTATGAATATGTATATAAAAAATGGAGAATCCAAAATCCAAATTTGGAATTTCAAAATAAAAACCACTCTGTTCATCAGTCTGAAATTTATCACCCTGTATAGTGAACTCATTTTCGTAACACGCTGTATGAATGTAATCAATGCAATCAGTCGATCAGAATGTTCCAGATGTTCAATTTTCAAACCGAAAACAAATTCTAAATAATCGTTCCCTCCTCTTTTGCCTTCTTCAACAGTTTCGTCATCATCTACACACTTTACAACATAATTGACATCACAACTCAGACCCAAACTCGAGCCATCCATTCCGATATCGATTTCAGCGAATCGGTTCAAGCCCCAGAAGGCACACGTTCCAAAGAAATCCTCGGAGGATGTTTCGCGCTACATCATTGTAGCGAATATCGTGAATTCACTCTCCAGAATTAACAATGAAAAATTGTTTGCCGATATAGACCCTCGATTTCAGCTGTCTTTTTCACCTGCTCCGTTTCTTTCTCCGGAAAAAAAAACACATCAGAGTTTATCGCAACGTTTGTGACCCAGTTTTCGGTTGCCAAATATGATTTACATAGGAGCTGCGTCCGGAGCTTCAGAGATCGTGAGAGTGGGATGTGTTGCCACTTGAAGATGAACAGAACGTTCTTTGTGCCGTGAAAGTTCATCGAAGTTTTGAATGCAGGGGAAAATACGACCTCAGAATACTGGAAGTTTTTTCGAATATTTCCATCGTATGTTAAAAATACCATATGAAGCGGGACATTTTCGATCGATTACAGCGATAAATTCCCGGCGGGACATTTTCGGGCTGGTAAATACCCGGTAGGTATCGAAAAATACCCGCTCGGTCCGTGTATCTATAGTAACGATTGTTAAAATGTACATTTGTCATCTTGAGAGGCATAAATACTGAATTTCAAACGTCGTTGTTGTAACTCCGGAAATATTCCACCGAATTACACTCGTGTATCAAAATAAACCTGATAGATTTCCATTCAAGCATGTTGTTAGTAAAAAAACTGCATTCGGTTATCTTCATATTTTGCTAAAAGAGCCCTCCTCCATCGGAGTCGGACTCTTTCGACAAAATATGAAAATAAACTCATGCAGTTTTTAGACAACATGCTTTCACTTGTGTTATTATTACTCCCTAATATGTAATAAACGCATAATGGAATAATAATTGAATCTGATGAAAAAAAAATCATATCTTAACGAAATACAAAATAATTCATCAACAATGATCATCGTGTGAATCTGCATATTAAAAAATCACGATTTGCAACATCTAGGTATGTATGAGAAAAATATTGCAACAATTCAATGGCGCAATAAAATTCTGTGAGGAATAATGATAGTATATGTTCATCAAGTCGGAGAAAAGCGGGCAAAATGTGATTTCTAACGGATTGCATGGACTGAACGGTTCGGTACAGACGAACACAAGGTTCACCAGAAATGTTAATCTCTACCAGTTCTAAAGAAAAGTCACTAGTAATATATAGCTAGCTTCCATATTTGAATCAATACAAACTTTTTTTGCTTGAATGTGGTTGACAATGTTCCTTGTTGAATGAGAATGGTTCGGACATTCATTGTCTATATTATCAACTCTATTGAAACCTACTAAAACCCCCTTTTTTCGCCTCCCTCGAATTTTTTTTTTCTGGTATAAAAGTAGTTCCTGATATTCACCGTGATTTTTGAAAAAATTTTCAACATCATCCGACGATTTTATGAATTTTTAATTTTTGAAAAATGGAGGTGGCCACTCAGAAAAATTTTGAAATACCTTTGGGAATTTTTGTCAGGCCGATACGTACCTTCCCATATTCTTAAGATTTTTTTTTCGTGAAAATAATCGGAGGCGGTCAGGTGGGACATCAAAATTCATAAAAAAAAATTCGTTATCCCCATATCGAGAAAATTGAATTTTTTTCGAAATTTTTTTAACGGTTTCTATTCAATCCGAAATGAAACCTTCAGAGTTGGCAACCGAAAAATGGGGTCAAAGTAATTTTATTCTATCATTATTATCATCGAGGAAATTGATTCGATTTTTTCAAGTTCAGAAAATACTTTTCCAAAAACGCGATTTCCGCCGGGAAGCAGATCGTCTATTTGGGGGGCTCGAGCAAAAAAAAGTCATACGGAAAAAAATTACATAATTCGGCAAGGGTGACTCTTTTGACATTGAGAAAAAATAAAAAAAATATTTCACATACCTAACCCCTCATTTTTTGACCCCCCTCCCCTCCTCCACTTTTTCGCGAATTAAAAAAAAAATTGGACACGTGTTTTTTTTTATTTCAAATTTTTTTTTAAATTTTCATTTCACAATTATGGCACGCGAAAGGGGGCAGCCTCCCTGGAAATTTTTTTTTATTCGCCTAAAATATTCTTACGACGATCGGTGAAAACCGTTTTCGAAAATTCCTGCGCCTTAGCTACTAAGGAAAGGGGAGGTCCGAGGGGGTCGAGGGGAACATATTTCCAAACAACCTCATTCATACTTTTTTATAGTCGAAACGGTACCGTTTTGTGTTGAACAGCGTGCGAAATATGAAAGACCCCCCGAAATTTTGCACGACAAGGGGGGTCCGTACCCCTTCCACATACCTTAGATATTTTGGTTCTCTACGACCCTATATATGGTTTATGTATACCGTTTCGCATGATGCCTGCTCTGTTTAGCTGTAAATTAGCTGTATTGAGTGGATAAAAATACAAATCAAGTGAGAAAGTCAATTCCCAAACGAAAGGTTGAAACGGTTTTCTGGTTCAATATTGATTGATCAACTATGATATCGAATATGAAATATGAGTCAAAAAATAAATAAAGGAATAAATGAAATATTATGAATAAATAGAGCAAACTGCCGTTTCTCGCCGTGAAGGTAAAGAGGACCAGTAATATATGAGAGACATCAGTCCAATCACCATCAATCTACGAAGCAGGGAATCGTCAAGTCTCTGATTGATCGGGCTATCAATCTCTGCAACACCAAAGAAAGTCTCGACAAGGAGCTGAACAACATAAGGGAGGATCTTCAGAAGAACGCCTGCTCGAAGAAGCTGGTGGATTGAATATTGGCCCGGACGAATCAAAGGAACACCAAAGAGATACTGGATGCTGGTTAATTTGTTTTTTCTTCAAACATCAAATAATGATGACATTACTTATCTAACTTAATCCTGTCGAAGTTTGATGTCTCCGCCGGCAGCAGTTTTTTTTCCCATTTCTTTACGGCGGAGGGAAAATGTTTTCATGGCAACAATATGAAACATGTCACAAAGCAACAATACAAATGTCATTAACAACAATTAAACATCATTTTTATTTATAGTAATATTAAAAGTACAATTAGTTAATGAAGCATTTTCAAAATTGAAACCGTACAAAAATGTTCCCGACTCTTGATACGCATTGGTAATTGTTGATGATACTGATGGTCGAGCACAACTTTCAGCAATCATTCCCGATGTTGGCGAATCATGAGGGTTTAAAATTTTTTGAGCATTATCGTTCTTATTTCTTATTGAATCCTGTATATATCCTTCGGCAACCGTGCTTGATTTCCAGCCCCCATGTCGTTTGAGGCATTCTAAATTTCCGCCTCCATCAGTGTTGCTGAAGTTCGTCGTAAACAGTGACCCGTGTATGCGCTTGCACCGTTTAAATTTAAATAACTAGCTACTTTTTGGGCTACTGCGCTGATCGAATGTATTCCCATGACGCTTCGGTAACACTTTCCATTTTGGTACTTTATAAAAAATCGGTTTTCTGTGAAATTTTCAGGCCGCAGTGATGCATACTTTTTATACAGTTTAATGTAGTTTTGACCAATTATCGTGAAAGATCTAATTTGTCGTGTTTTACTGTCTGAGATTTTGATAATTATAACATTTTCTTAATCCTGAATGTCCACAGTCTTCATTTTCACCAATTCTTCGCATCGACAGGCGCCGGTAACCCCAATTAACAAAACAATCTGAAATATTTTTATAATTTAGTATACTACATGCTCTGCAATATATTTTTTTTTACCTTTAATCCTAAATACAACTCATCTGGCGCTTCAAACAAAAATTTATCAAACTCGTCTTTAGTGAAAACTTTAGACTTCTCTGCAGTATATCCTTCGCTTGTCTTTCTCAGAAAGGCACGTAACTTCAAAAATTTGCTTATATCCACATTTTTTCTAATAACTAACTCGGATTTTATCATAGAGTATCGTGACCACATTGTAGAAGATTTCCATTTGTTTTCATTTTCCATTCTATTAAAATATGCCAGTAAAACGTCTTCGGTAACTTGCCGTACTCCTCTTGTATCGCACCACTCTTGGAAGTGCTTGAACGCTAACCGATACTTCATTCCGGACTTGGATGGCCCCAAACGTGCTACTGCATCATTAGCCGCGGCCTCAATTTCGTTTAGGTTTTCCATTTTCGCACTAAATTTGCGCTTGCGGTTGCAACAACAATAAGCTGTCTTTAATTACATAAAATAACTGTCAAACAACTGTAACCAGGGAGACGCAAATCTCACCGACGACCTAATTATTTAAATTTTTAACATCTAGACGACTTTGATAGTTGTCACAGTTAATTTCGAGTAAAAATAGCGTATGAATTGTACTATTTATGGTTGAAAATTGCTACGTTTGAAGAAAAAATAGTATACTTTATTCGGCAAAGAAACGAATTCTCTTGACTTGCCCTCTATTACGCGCCGAACGAAGTGAGGCGCGTAATATCGGGCGCGTCAAGAAAAGTCATGCTTCTCCGCCTCATAAAGTAATATACTATTCTAGACATAAAATGCTTTGTGCTCGATAACTGACAGACGGATCAACGTACAGCCTAAACACCTGATTGCAGGGAATTGCAATTTGGAAGAGATATTTTTTGTATAACGTAGATGTCTAACAGAAAAAAGTTTTCTGAAATTCCACCCCTGACGGGGTGGAATTATTTATGGAACAACGTGATGGTTTGGTCCAATATACCTCTAATTTTTCATGAAGATTCTTTAACAGAATCGATGTAAGACGTGTTTCGTATTTTATTGAAATTGATCGTTTTACGGGGTTGAAAACGGGTAGATACTTATTTTGGGGGTGAATCAACACAGAGCCCAAAGCGATGATCGTAGTGACTGAAACTTAATTCGAATTCCACCCCTGAGGGGTTGAAAAACGGGCTCAAAATTTGTATGGAACAACGTGATTCATAGGTCCACTCTACTTTGAAAATGTCATGTTATTGTATTGTCTTGATAATTCTAGAACAAATATCAACTCTTTCATGTTGAAATTCACATTGAATATCATTCCAGAGCCATTCTGTTCCCCGAATACGAAATCAATAAACCCCTTGTGCAGAAGAAATATCTCTGGAAGTTGGCATAATCGTCGAATAAGTTCCGATTCCGATTCTATCCAAATAGATTCCGTGACTTTGAAATCCGACAGATGGTCGGTCGTCTGATTCCGAACAAGGGTCGATACATTCAAAATTGAAGTTCAGTTGTTGCCAACTACTAACATTCCATGAGAACAGACGTTCGGAACAAAACAATCGGATGTCAAATGGATTAACCTCTTTTATGTCTGATCCAATTAGAACGGCGTCGAGAGCTGTTTTTCTCTGTGATTGCATTAATGGAAAGAGCACTTATATGAGTGCAGATTACTGACTTGGTAAATTGTTTTACAGTGATTTGGAATGACATTAAATCGTTACTGTATCATTTATATCTGAAGGATAATAGGAAATGATACTGTATGTTATTCGATATTCCGGAAAACGAAATCTTTTGATAGGTACCTGCATTTCTATTTTTCGATTCGGAGAAGGAGGCATCCAAAGATAATTCATCAAACTTAAGTCTTTCCACGAAAATACCTCAATTCCAAATTATCATTATAACGAAGAACGATAAGCACATTGGTACACTGATTCTTCGTATTTACTAATGATATGTTAATTTATTGAAATTTTACATTTTCAGGCCTCAGAGTGCGTTTCTCAGGCGACGCCATTCTATTTTTTTATGTGAGGTTATGGTGATCTCATATCCAAGTTTTTAGGTTCGACATACTTGTCCTGCGACCGCCATCTTTGAAAAATTCGTGCAAATTCGCGCTTCATCTACCAAACCATTCATTCTTCAGGAAATCTCGGAGCGCTGTGAAACTGTAATGAATAAACGAAATCACAAGCGGGTAAAGTGAAAATTATTTTTCGAGACCCCCTATAGAATCACCTGTAATATAGACCCTCAACTGAAACATAAAAATTGAATACAAAGTGACTTGTTTGATTTCCACCGAAATATAAACGAAAGGATTGAAATTTCTATTGAGGACAAGCCGACCTCGTTGGGAGTAAATTTTTTTTATGGGGCAATTATATTGTGTGGTTCTTAGAACTAGTTTTATTTAGGTTCAACATAGTCGAAAATGTTATAAACTCTTTTTTTTACCCCGTTAGACAATGATTTTCAATAGAATACGGAACACGTCTTTCGTCAGATCTGTAAAAGAAATTGTATGCAAAAAAATTGAGATTGGACAAAGGCTTCACGTTGTCCCATACGAATTTGAACCTTTTTCTCACTCCCTCAGAACTGGGATGTCCGAAAACAAGGAAAAAGTATTCTATGTTCGTCTCCTTGTTCTAAGATCACTCCCCGCCATTGTTCAGCCAAATTGGTAGTTTTCACTCCTTTGATCTCTGCGCACGTCAAATTGAGATGAAGCAAAATATGCTCCCATCATAAATGCATCTATTTTTCGGTAAATTGTTTTATTGTACTCGGTCAAAACCATTGTTAGTCATCGTCCTAGGTTCATTACAAATCTAGATCTACTAGAAATCACCACAGGGATACAGGTTCGAAGTATTCCACTCACAAACGCTACCAACACAGTATAAATATCAACTATGATAAATCTAATATTGTGTCGTTTGATGTCACATTTTGTTACGAATAGTGGTGACACGTTACGTGAGTTCAAATTTTCCTTCCCAATCTTTGACTTAATATTCAATATTTTATGGGTACGACTGTAATTGACTGTCAATTACGAAGATTGCCAACATTTGAACAGGAATTTGTGTTTAAGTTTTGAGAACGGAAACGGCTTTAGTTTCCGAAACGAAAACGATAAGTATTTTCAATCATATATATGTTCTTATTATTTTTCTGATAGGCAAAATTTGAGATATACGGGAAGTTGCTTACTGATTGGACTTATTCTATCCAGAAAATACTGTTTTACATTAGACGCAGCAACTTTTTGCGGTAGATTAAAACTCTGCCCTTCTACACTTGTATAGATTCCAATATTAATTATTATTCTTTCAGATTGTGGTGGGTTACAAACCCAGAAAACTACGGAACGGAAAAAATAACTTTTAATTATAATGTGACTATGATAAATATTCGAGAAAAAATATTTAGGATGAATTCGAAATTAATGTATATTTCCTATTTAAAATCGCCCATGACACATCAATCTAAGCAACTTCTCATCCGTTCGCTTGAGACCACTAACACATAAACCATTTCGCAGGTGATTCCACCGAGAAAAGTTGTAAACCGGAAGTAAGCTTCGAATGCTTTCAATAAGTGGCGATAAAGTAGGGAATTAACAGAAACCATGCGCTCCGATTTAATGTTCTGTTAGAAGGCGAATTTGTAGCTCCGACTCAGACTAAATCTGTTCACCATTTATTGGTCGGGAAAATTTATGTTTGTTATTCGTTTTCCGTAATGGCGTGGGATAAGCAGCGGCCGTGATTTTTTTTCTGGGAAATAACGGTGTCGATAGCTGGCCACAAAGCCGTGTATTTACGACAACAAACGGACAGTGGGGACATGACCTGAAAAATTTGCAGATATCTACACCAGAGATACCCAGAGATAGTTGATAATTATTAAATATGAATTTAGGGAAATACTTCGTATATCTCCGACTTTTCAAATATATGAGAAAATTATTTATAGTAATACCATGTGAATATGAATGTTGCATATAAAACTTCTTACAAATTACAACAGCTTCTTGGTAACCCAAAAGATACATTAGAAAACTCAGAGAAGTCTGGAATTTACGAAATCAGTTGTCAAGATTGCAACAACAAATACATCGGCCAGAGCCGACGAGCTATTAAAACCGGTTTCAAAGAGCATTTTGCACACATGAAATACGGAAGGGTGGAAAAATCCAGTGTCGCCCAACACGCTCTAGACAATGATCACAAAATTGGTGAAAGCAATCTTGAACTGATGGAGTATGTGCATGACACAAGACTACTCGATGCATGTGAGAGTCTGGAAATAGCAAAATGTAAAAACTTCATGAATGGTGACAAGGGACCCATTCCTTTCAGCCCGCTTTAGTATCAATTTTCTTCTCCTGAAGATGCTAACCTAGTTAGTGAAACACGCGTAGAGTGCAAAAATATCAGTTTGGTGTTAAGGTAACTGATCTCATCGTTCAAATATCTACACGTCTGGATTCCCTTGTGGAGTAATGAAACATGGCAGAAATACAGAAAAATGTGAAAAAATGATTTCCATGTGTATTTTTAGATTTTATTGCTACGAACCCAACAATTTAGTAGTATGGAATATATTTTCAAGTAGAGGTGTTCACATCAGCAGAAATTTTCAAAGTTGAAGTTCAGTTTGGGAAAGCGAAAAAGCGCAAAAACTCACTTCACTGATAATGGTTTCGTGGTCATCTTCTGAAGAGAGAATATCTTAAACTCAGTACTGAAGCTCTTTGCAAAAATATTGGAAACAACATAATATCAATCTCAACCTGGGAATGAGTCATTACCCACAGAATATAGAAATAAATTAGAAATGTAACAGCTGCCCTCTTGCCTTGAAAGCTTTTGGTATAGTGTCGACAGCCACCGAAGTCGCTGATGGCTGTTATCTTGTTCCAGTTTAGAGTTGTGATACTGTATCGCTGACAAATTTATTTCAACGGAATAGTTTTCTGCGAGATATATGAGCTGTCTTTTATTCATTGTAGTAGATGAAGACTCGGAATATCTCAAATAGTACGTTAATCATATCGCAGCTTCCACTTCTTTGATCTCTGCTCACGTGAAATCGACATTTGATGTATAATTCTGTATTCTCTGACTTGACAAGTCCTTTCAACCAGCCCTGACTCGTTTTGTGACTTTGAATTTTCCTTCCTAATTTCTCACTTCCATATAATATATTATGGATT
Organism: Zygogramma bicolorata; assembly: GCA_032362365.1. Lineage (NCBI taxonomy): Eukaryota > Metazoa > Arthropoda > Insecta > Coleoptera > Chrysomelidae > Zygogramma > Zygogramma bicolorata. Next base: position 72,676 of record JAVJAQ010000338.1, read on the forward strand.
CGAATAACTGAATAATAAAATTACCTATTGATATTAATGTAAAGATGATAAATATTCAAGAAAAAAATACTCGGACACCTTTGAATTTTATGCGTGAAAACTATCACTTTGTTTTTGTCTATCTCACTGTGCGACCAGTCCCAATTTGCATACATCATGGCTCCTGTAATTAAAACTAATTCGGAGCATGCGATATGCCGGTGATTTTAATTATAAACGGAAGTGAGTGAATTCGCTACGAAAGCCGCACATTTTCAAACAATATTTAAACGATTCATAATCATAATTCTGTTAATTGGGAGATGACAATCGGTTTCAATTTGGGACGTGAATGCATTTTGCATGCTCTAATCAACAAAGGCAACACGACGATTTTGGGTGAATGGCAATTTTTTTTTATCAATGAAGGTTTGCTACAGTATAGTGGTGGCGGATCACAAATGATGATTGAAAAAGTATGCATGGAAAGTGATTTTGGATTCTCTTCTCCAAGTCAATGCAAAAATAATTCAATATATTTCTATAGAACAAATTCACATCACATATAGTACCCGAGATAGTACGAAACTTTTCCTAGAGAACAATCACCCTAACACCAAAATGATATTTTTGCACTCAATGTGCATTTCGCTAAAAAGTTTAACATCTTCAGGAGAAGAAAATTGATACTAAATCTAAAGACTACGGTTAGTTGTTTATATACCTAGAGTTTTTCCTTCCGATATGGACTTTCTTTGTTACTGCTGATTATTCGAATTAAATTCTTGATAATGAACTAGTGCAGTCATTACCTGCCAAGTTTGTTGTTCCGTCATCTGTTATTATTGATTATTCTGATTACTTCCTCAACAATAAATTGAAAAGCGGGCTGAAAGGGATAGGTCCCCTGTCACCGTTCATTCTGTTTTTAAATTTTGCTATTTCTAGACTCTCACATGTATTGAGTGCTCTTGTGTGCATATGCTTGATCACTTTAAGATTGCTTTCACCAATTTTGTGGTCATTGTCTAGAGGGAGTTGGGCGACACTGGATTTTTCTATCCTTCCGTATTTCATGTGTGCAAAATTCTCATTGAAACAGTTTTTGATAGCTCGTTGGCTCTGGCCGATGTATTTGTTGTTGCAATCTTGACAACTGATTTCGTAAATTGCCGACTTCTCTGAATTTTCTAATTCATCTTTTGGGTTACCAAGAATCTGTTGTGATTTGTTAGGAGTTTTATATGCGATTTTCATATTCACTTTATCGAATATCTTTTGAAGTTCTCTAGTGTATTGAGGTTCCAAGAAATGAATACATAAGAATATAAAAACATATTTGCGTAAAAATATTTGGGCAAACATGGTCAGGGTTCAACTAAGTTGATCTTCCACCCTTTCACCAGAGAGTTACTAATTACTAATACTTATAATTATATAACAATTATGGTACTATGAGCTAAGGAGAGAAAAGGTATAGAGATTCATACCCAAACATTACACATAAATAATATTCATGATGATGACTGTAGTAACATACAGAATACAATGCTGTAGTTTACTATTCTGAGTGAATTACAAAATTAATTATCGATCATAGCTAAATTGGAGAAAGAATGAATACTTAATGAATGGTGTATATATACATGGGTATAAAAGCATATATTCAAATTTCTGAGACTTGATTGGCCATAAGGTATTCTTCAATTTTTTTCCTAAAGACAAACAAAGATGTGTTTTTGAATTCAGCTGGCAAATCGTTCCACAGTCGGGCTGTCACACAAGACAATGAGTTTTGGTTAGTCGTTGTATAGAGTTTTAGTATTCTAAAATTATCGTGATATCTAGTGCTATAATTATGAGCGTGAGAGTGTGATTAATCGCTTTAAAACTCTATGAAAGCAGTCTAGCCTTCAACTTTTCCATCGCTCATTCGCATTGAGGAAAATAATCTCTGTAATACTGTGTTTTTGATGTCTAGACTTCAACTTTTAACTGAATTTCCCGCATTAGGAACCATTCCCACTAATTACGACTCGATTATCGATCATCTAATAACCAAATTTTCACGTCCATCGAAAAAACACATCCACGAGTTCATGCCTCGATTTCAATCCATTCTATTTGGAATCGCGTGCGAGCATTTGCGTGCCCCAAATGACTGGGAACTGCTTCACAGTCGAGTCGGAATGTTCACAGTTCACCAGTGGCGCAACCATTAATTCCGCTGAAAAATGTTCGGCGATCTCCTCGCCCATTGATTACCGAATGACTTACCACATCGTGGCTGATTTTAATGGAAGCGGCGAACGTGGGGTTCAGGAAGATCAATATTCTCAATTAGAGGAGGGCAATTATACACTGCGCACGTATAGTTTGGAATACATTCATTTTCTGACAGAGGAATCACGATATAAAAAAAATCAACTGATATAAACCTTGGAGAAACAAATTTCAATTATCATTATTATTTTCAGTTATCAATAACAGACCAAATATCTCGTGAGAGAGTTCACGATTCGACAAATATTGAGAGAGAAGTATTATTAAAAGCCTGTACGGTATTGACATATTATATTTGTCTAACAGTTCTTGATAACGACTTCAAAATGGAAGCCAAAACGTCGAACGATTGAAGAAAAAAACATCAACAGACATGAACCCCAAGGAGATGGTTTTAGGGTTCGCAAAGTTGAGTTATAACATCTCTTGACAGGGCTTAGGATGGGTCTGACTACCGGAGAGTAAGTTGATGTCCTTATACTCTACTTGCCACACTTCTGTTGGTCTTGCCTACAGATGTTCTATGGCAATCGAAACTTGGAATTTTATATACACTCTGGGATTCATCGACAATTTCGTCCCTGTGTAAATGGAGGGCTGTGGAAATTTGATTGTTGACGGTAAATATCTTTTTAATGAGCTGTTTCATGAGAATTTTGCTGATTTTATCAGTAACACCTCGAATGTTGAGAAAGAAATCTTTGTGGACAACATAGTTGCCTGTTGGATCTCTGAGACTGAAGGGAAAAGTTTGTTGACGAAGAATGGATCTGTCAATTTGATGGTTTGTGATTCCATTCTGAAGAAGGGCTGATTTGACGTGGGCTAGACCTTGTGCTTTTCCAACCGATAAAAACCGAACACCATAGCTCGTTTACTTGGAGATTGCAGGAAATATCGGGTTTGTGTTGTAGAAGTTGTAGAGTTTGTTTTGAATTGTACGATTGTTTGCTGCTTAAATAAACGTGAGGACGGCCAGAGACTTCCAACTGCAAGGAAACCCCTAATTTCCAGATGCCCAGTCCCACCAAGACATCCGACGGTCCTTTAGTAGCACCCGCTGCTATAAATACTACCCAACATCCCTCGATACCTCAGTTTGATCTAAGGAGTAGGCAGATTGAGACCTTAAAAAGAACTCGTGACGAGAGAGAATTATGAATAAGTTGATATTAGGGGAATTTGGGACATCCCTAAAACCATAAATCTTTAACGTATTTATGGTTTTAGGGATGTCCCAAATTCCCCTAATATCAACTTATTCATAAATTCTCTTTAAAAAAAATTTTTATGTCCTTTTGAATTTCACCATGTGATTTTGCCATTTTTTCATCTCCATAATTCAATGTTAATTCAGCTGATGATGAACCTATGTAGGTTCGAAACATGTACTGAATCACCGTACTGACATCTTTCGAATATTAAATTGTGGAGACGACTTTGAGTTTTTCTGCATCGTAAATATAGATATTTTTAATTCCCGGCAACCTTGAACTGATTGCTCCCACCTGAAAAAATCACCGATCGATTCAGCAGACAATCTTTTCCATTCGGCGCGATCTGGATCAGAACGCTCTATGGATGATTCGCGTGGTCTGAATACATTTCTTTCTAATTTATTCTGCGGTGGCCCGGGTTCGAATTACGCAAATCGCCGTAGGATAGCTCGAGGTGCGGAAATTCGAAGCGAACGCGTTCGTCAAATCTCCTTCCTGTTCTCGGGGCTGTTGGTTGATGTCCGTCACGTCTCGTCAGGGGGCGACGGTGGAAAGGTGCGGTATACTAATGGATGGGCTCGTTTGATAGAGCACACACTCCTGTACAGTGCTGAAAAATTGTATTCTTTCATCTACTGATTCACACGAAAAGAAAGCCCTGTAATGATTAAAGAACACCGCGTTAATCAAGGGAGAAAGAAACGAATTAACATTATCTTTTAATTTCTGAAGTTTGTAAACCTCAAGAAAAACTTCGTTCGGCAAGGAGTTCCAGAATGGTTGGGGCTTTCGTGGCCAAGGTTTTCAGTATCACTACTTTTGTTCGGGATTTGGGGGTTCTTCTTGACGTTTCGTTGGCGCGAGTGGTTAGCTTTTCAGAGGCTCACTCATCTTGACTATTATTCCGATGACTGGACATTTTGATTTCGTAAAGCGTATTTATGTGGATAAAGGAAGCCTGGAGTGATAATTACTTTCTCTGGATTCGGAGAATTTTCATTAATAATAATTGCCGTAATTACTGAATTCAGAGAAGTATCATCAGCATTATTTATTGCCGCACTACCTGGCGTCATAATATTAGTTATTTATGAACTTCTTGATATGGGATTCCATAATCGGTTGGGGTTCACAGCTTCTTCTTTTCTGTTAAATTCATTCATGTTTGTGAATTTCCGTATCAGTCGACTGTGGTATTCCTGGTTGAGACAAAAGAGACCCACTGTCAGCAGTTTTTTCGCGTACCGTGCACTTGTGGAAAGGTTTACATCGGTACCACCAAAAGGTTTATAGAAATAAGGCTGAAAGAGCATGGAAGGAACTGCAGACTAGGAAAAAACTGACGAATCAGCTCGCACTCAGTGAGAGAAACCACAGGATTCTATTTGGAAACGCAAAACTCATTGACCCCAACCAGGGATACCATAGATGACAGGCAATGGGGATCCAGAAACACACAGATAATTCCAACAGAAAAAAAGGAGCTGTCAATTTCAACCGAATATGGAATCCCATATCGAGAATATATAAAATAACTAATATCATGACTGCAGGGAATGCTGATGATGCTCCTTAGAATCAAGTGATTACGGCAATAAATAATAATGAAAATTCTTCGAATCCAGAAAAAGGAATTATCACTATAGTACTATATTGAGTACTCCATGGTTAATAAATTAACAGTAAACACTATGAAAACTAAAGTAATGCGTTTTTCAAGGGGAGGTTTTAGAACAGGTGGTAATTATAGTTTCAGGTACGGTAATGATGACATCGAAGTAGTCAATAAATTCACCTATTTGGGTATACCTTCCGTTTGTTCATCATTTTTCAGGGATACTGCTGAAACCTATGTGGCAAAAGGCAAACAGGCTATAGGTTCGGTATTTTCAATTTTCACTCAGACGCAAGTTACTTCATGGGAAGTGAGAATGAGATTGTACGAATCTATTATAGTGAATTCCGTCACTTATTGTATTCCTGTCTGGGGTATACGCTATTTTGATGTCATAGAGCGGGTTCAAGTATCCTTTTTCAAAAAACTCCTATGTTTACCAAGAAATACTGCTGACAGTATGGTACGTTTAGAATGTGGTGTTCACCACCTCAGTTTTAAGGTTCTCAAAGCTGCTTTGAATTGGCTGTTGAATCTGCTCAGTATGGATTCCAACAGGTATCCTAGAATATGTTTTTTACGACAGAAAAATTTACCAACAACAGATTTTAGATACAACTGGGCTTCACAAATGAAGTCACTTTTTGAGGACTTGAATTGTGGGGAGCTATGGAACATCCTCAGTTTTGCTAATCTTAAAATCAACTTTGATGACGTTCTGGCTAAATTCAGTGAAAAGCTATTCGAAGAAGATATACAACATATATCAAACTCATCCTTTCCTTTATAATTCAATAGATTTACCGTTTCGCGAAATGTCAAGCATTACCTTCAGTTCAGAATTCCCATATCGGTTATCAGAATAATTGCCCAGCTGCGCTGTGCAAATACAAGACAAATTAAATTCACTTTCGGTGGGTCCGCTCATTCAATTGATCAGACTGAAAATTGCACAATGTGTAATCTCAATGACGATGAAACACATTCTACCACTTCTTCTTTGAATGTCCCCTCCCCTGTACAGGTGCGTTAGGACGAGAGAAATTTGCCAAATCAGATCTTCGATCCACCTCTTATTAGAAATAGAAAGAATAACTCCACAAATGGCTAAAGTAATCAGTAATTTCGTCATGGATGCTTTGAAACTCAGAGCTTTTGTTATGAGTGAATAAGGTCTCAAAATTCAGAATTATTTTCTTGTGCCCATTGTCAAATTATCAGTTTTTTAACAAGTATTTCATTTACCTAGTGCTATATTACTATCTATTGTTTCGCGCCCTTTAACTATGTTATATTTATATATACATATATAAATTGTTTTGTTTTAAGTGATATCTCCTCAATATAAGTACCAAACTAGTGTTTCGCACACTTTTTAGCTTATATTTATAGTGTTTTAAGCAACAACAGCCAAACTACTACCTGTAAGATTGATTGTATCTTGATGTGGAATAAATATTATTATCATTATTATTATTATTACGGCAATAAATAATAATGAAAATTCTCCGAATCCAGAAAAAGGAATTATCACTATAGGCTACCTGAATCCACACAAATATGTTTAACAGAGTAGTGATACTCAGTCATCGGAGTTTAACTCAAGATGCATGAGTCTCTGAAGAAGTTAACCATTCGCGGTAGCAAAACGTCAGGAAGAAATTCCAAATAACGGCGGCCTTCAAACCAGAACCAAAGGAGTGATACTGAAGGTGTTCCAAACTACAGCTGTTCTATTGAAAGAAAAAACCTTGAGCAGGAGAGGTTCGACAGGTCTCCAAGCTCACAAAAAAGGGTGGAAATTTAGCACTCGTCGTGTCATCCGTCTGGGAACGATTGACGATAACTCAGAAGTGTACTGACCGTGAAAATATCCACACCCACATTGGTATTTTTTTTATCTTGAACGTATGAATTATTCACCTATCTCTTGATGTAGGGCAATCGTTGTAGGTTGACCTGACCTACTGCCGGTTTTTTCGACAAATGTGTCAGCACACCGTACATAAGCACCGACCATGAAAATATCTATAGAAGAGACACAAGTCTCCGACTCTTCTACGATGTTCCAACGAAGTGAAAGAGTCCGTGAGCGAAGATTCGCCGACAAGACGCTGAAGAGTAGTGAACAATTTCTCTGCCTTAAATAAAAATTCATGCTTCTGAGAATCATCTTTAGCGATCGATCCCACATGGTTTTCCCATGGGAGACCAATACTGATCGTAAATCCCATCATCGAGACACTTGACTTCGTAGGAATAATTTCTCCTGTCATCTGAATATTGGGAAAAGATGGATCAGCTTTCTCCAAGAAGATACATGCCTGGATATCCCCTGCATCAAATTCTGCGTGCTGAATCACCCATTCTATTATTTTTTGTAATTACGATTTCTCGAGAATGGACTCATTTTCGAACATCCTTCAAGTAAGAATGTGACAAATTGTTTATTTAAAAGAAGACGGAGTCTGCACAACATCCGCCTTTTTTGGGACTTTCTTATTATTTTTTTTCTTTAAACGGCATCTGGTCATCGTAACCCATAGAGTGTTCAGATCTCCGCTAACATGTACACACCAATGCACGACACGATATTATTGTCAGAAGTTATGTATGCTGGAACAAACTGTATATTTCCGGAAAGCATTTCCCAAAATTTTTGCCAATGTCAGGAAGAAACTAGATCAAGCTTTAAAGGTCATACTGTAAAGAATTGGTCGAGTTGTAAGTTACTCTGTATCTTCTAAACAATCACCCTCATGATTTTTTTACTTTGGTCGAAGTTGAATTTGTTCAAAAATGCATATCAGCCCATAACGGCTACCATCGATATTATTTTGAAAAGATGGGAAATGAATTGGTAAAAATATTGAATGATGCGTTTCTAGAGTTAGCATTGTATTATCAAATACGACTCTCTTTCAATCAACATTTTCTCAATGAAGGTTTTCTGAAGGTTTTTGTTAAATCTAGATCGAATGAAAAAATTGAAAGTTTTCTAGTATTATGAAATTTTCTGTTCTGTTTCGCATGTCAGTTGTTATTGTCATTTTCACCACGATAATTAACTCATTGTATTCAGAGAATTTACATGGATATGAATTCATTTAATTGTTTTCGGACACTTTCATTCAGTCTTAACTTCATTCATTGAATTGAATCGGCAAATACTGGATGAGAATCCTGATTCAAACAAAATAACTGTTTCCTGTACAATTTCCACTAAGAATGGTTTAAATAATTTGCGACAAGTGTAATGCTATACGATATCTTTCCCAAGCAGATCCTATTCATCCTGGAAGAATTGTTCGAAAGACGACTCGTTGCAGCATTATATTTCTGTTCAAACACATTCACAAAGAAATGAATCAAACCGTGACAGGAGTAGCAATTAATCATCGTCAATCAGAACAACTCACCCGTAAATCTTTCATCTATTAACTAACCACAGGTTAACTGGCCGAATATTCCATACTTGTATTTTGTTTTCGTGATTTTCTTTGTGAAAACAAGGTCAGTCGATATCTCTTCCATACGTTAATAGCACTCGCGTGCGGAGCTTTTCACTATTTTGTGTTTCTAACGACGTTTACCGTGAAATTCATAATATATAACCATACAAAGGAGCCGAGGGCTCGGGTAATTCGAACAATGTTTTGAGAATGTTCGTTTGAGCACACACTGACCTCGAATAAACTCATGCATGTTTTCCACTGCATTGAATCCATATACACCACCTGTGAGATTCAAGTTTTTCCAGTGCTTGCTAATGAAAGATAATCTCAACTCAGAATGTATGCATAAAATATATTCAAATTATCATTCACAATCCATTCATTAGTGGGTGAATCTGTCGAAATCGTAGATAGATCAAAATAAATATGGATAGAGGGATACTTGGATTACCTCAGTGTAGTTTCCTGTTGTTGGTATATATTATCAAATTTCTCAGTGTAAATGATTGTGCCAAAGTTCGATCAAGTCCAAATATTTTTGGAACAATTGTGTTAGGTTGCCGACCCGCATCTGTATAATAGTTCAATTATACTGTGACCAAACTCCATCGGAGCTCTTCATCGAAGAGGCCTTGTTACTAACTCCCTACGCCGTACCTCAGGAGCAGCATGGTGAGTGGCGGACCCTTCAGCCAATAAACGTGGCAGAGTCATTGCCCAATAGGACAGAAGAAAAAATAGGGAAATGCATGATTTTTTGTAATGTTTTGAATGAATCATTTACATCTTTATGGCGTAGAAAAAATATAAATATGGTTGGGAATATTCAGATTATAGTTCGAACTGTAGATGATGTATCATCACCTGTCTCGTCTTCCTGAACTCTGAGTGTTTCAGTGTCAATTGCTATACAGATCTAACACCTGAAAACATCTTACTAGTATTGTATGGTATGGTGATCAGAAACACTATTAGAAATACACCCGATAAAGTTTTTTGTGTATTTCAAGTCATGCGGAATTACGACAAAAATATATATATATATATATATATATATATATATATATATATATATATATATATATATATATATATATATATATATATATATATATATATATATATATATATACAGCTCGATGAGTCAGAAGTGAGATATGTATTAGCTATTTGAAGTGAAAAATTCGGTTCAAAATAACCTCACAACATATTGATAATGATTACCTCGCAGCTTTCACTCATTTGATCTCTGCGTATGTTAAAGTGGAGTTTGTTGCAAACATTTGCTGTCCTCATAAATGAATCTATTTCAGGTGAATTGTCCGAATGTGTTCGGACAAAAACAGGTTTCAATCATGATCCTAGAGCTACAAATAACGCAGTTTTACTAGTAATCACCACAGAAAGACAAGTTTGGAACTTTCTCCTCACACCACTGACCAAGTAGACCATTGATGCCGATAAACTCAATTCGTTTCAACAAATAGTGACGCATTTTGTAAATTTGCACTTTGCCATTTTTCACTTCTATATAATTTTTTGTGGGTATGAATGATAAATCAATGGAAAAATGCTTCTCAATCTAATACGACTAGAATATTGATTTCAGAAAAATTAAAATATCATGCATATTCACCATTCTCAAGAGAAAAACAACTTCCTCTTCAGGAGATCGAAGCCTTCTGCACCAATCCAGTCGCCTTGAAATTATTCCCATTATTAGGACATCATTCTGAACGATACTTACCTGAAAAAAAAAAGACGAATCAGTTCATTAAAGTGCTTGTTTTCATGATTAGGAATGAATCATTTGCAAGTATTGATGTAATGAAAACTGAATATCAGTATCGCTAGTTTGGTTTGGGTTTGAAGGCAGTCGTTTTTTGGAATTTCTCCCTGACGTTTCGCTGGCGCGATTGGCTAGCTTCTTCATAGGCTCATACATCAAGATGTGGAAAGCCTTAACCATTTTGTCAAACTGTATATCAGTTGAACGATGAGAATGCAGCCATTGGTGTTGAAGTTTAAACTTTCTGTATAGATAAATAATCAAGAAAACAGCGAACTGATATCATTTCATTTCATTAAGAAGAGCTGAACCATAATATTTCAGTTCCTCCGCTTCGCGATCAATTTTTTCATTTGGGATTCATGAAAAGAGGTTAGTTTCTTGTCAGGTGTTCAAGAACCACAAATAATCGATGAGATTGTAACTTTTGGTAGAAAGCCCTAACCATTTTGTCAAACTGAATATCAGTTGAAGGATGAGAATGCAACCATTGGTGTTAAAGTTTAAACTTTCTGTATAGATAAATTATCAACAAAACAGCGAACTGATATAATTTTATTTCATTAAGAAGAGCTGAACCATAATATTTCAGTTCCTCCGCTTCGCGATCAATTTTTTCATTTGAGATTCATGAAAAGAGGTTAGTTTCTTGTCAGGTGTTCAAGAAACACAAATAATCGATGAGATTGTAACTTTTGGTGTGAAAGTTAAAAACTTTCCGTATACTATCAATTTTCTTCTCCTGAAGATGCTATCCTTATTATCGAAACGCGCGTCGAGTGCAAAAATATCAGTTTGGTGTTAGGGTAATTGATCTCTAGGAAAAGGTTTCTACAAGAACTACAACTATAAAAAACATGTCTTTGGAAGACATCAGTATTTAAAAAAATAAGAACATTTGCAAATTTATTTTCATACAGCTAGGATCATTATGGGTTTGAAATAGTTGGTTGAAATGGCGTGAGAAATTAAATTTGACATTCTGCGACAAAATGACAATTAGGAGTGAAACCAGTGACAGGAAATGTAAGATAGAAACGAAGTTCTGTGATATGATTGAGAAAAACAAAAAGCACGATCAAGACCAGTAGCCTAAAGGCAACTTTTGAACACAATCTATAACGCAATAAGGTGATTTTCACTTGATTTCGTTGTGCTATCCCCTCTACAGAGCTGTTGTTATGTTGTGTTGATGTTGTCATTACGATATAATTCAGTTAGCAGGGTAGAAGTGCCACCAGGCAGAAACAGCAAGCAGCAACAATCGCAATATGTAGTAATTTCCAATACACTGAACATACCGTTGACATAATGGCGCTGATAGCGGCAAGAAATTAGCCTCGCTTCATTGAGACGAATCCGTATTGCTACTCATCATTTGCGGTTTAGGAAATTTATGACAGGATGGAAACCATCGTTGAGACCGAATCGGATATCCGAAAATTGTTTCGGTGATAAATTTCCAACAGTCAATGTTTGGGAGTATTTAAATGGATCTTGGAGAGTTTGTTGATTGTTAGTTGATGCTGGAAAAATTGCGCACTAACCATATGTGTAGTGGAATATTCAGAATGTTATAGAATGTTTTCATTATCCAGGATATTTTAGATTCTAATCGGAATTAATTAATCTATGAAACATTTGGGTGAGTAACTACTGATAACTTAAGCACTGGTGGTTCGAAATTGGTTCTGCATCTTAAGAAATATAAATTAGTGTTGATACTTCAGTTGTCCAGTTTTGAAATATACAACTCATGATAGAGAGAAAAAAATCATGTTCTCAATTTTGAAATATTTGAAATACCACTGACTCGTTGCATTAATTCTATTTATTTAATGTCAGAACAAAGATCAGTACTGAGAAGGCGATCAGATACCTATTGAGCCGAAACAAACTTCCAAATGAGGAATATGATTGATTTTTTTTATTGTAACCCATTTGTATGTGAGTGTTTATACTGGCGAAGCATCAAGGTCATTAAGAAGGAGAACGGCTGAGCCTAAAAGCAACTTGAGGAGATGGAAAATAAACAAGTCTTTGATTGAAATAATAGTGATTTTGTAATTCACCCATGACAGAACAGAATGGAACAGAAGAGGAAACTTGAAGGTGCTACTCGCATTTTCTTAAGCGAGAATACAAAGATTGCCACTTGTTCATTGAGTATGGATCAATCTTTAATGCCTCTACTGATAATGGAAGTTGAACTAAGAAGATTCAGTTCGAAGTAGATTGTGTCAAAATCGATACTCGGCAGAGCTATTGATGAAAAAATTATGGCAGTGTCACATTCTGACACTACTTACTGGAAATTATGATCAAATTACAAATTTTCAGAAGGAGCTTTGAAAAAGGAGGAAGGCTAGCTTCTAGAACGTCGCCAAGGGAAAGTATACGCATAATTTTTATATTATTTAAAATTGTATCTATAAATACATAAAAATACGAGTCAATTTAGATTTTTCATAGCATGCTCGCATTGCAGTTACGTATTTGGGCAAATATAAAAATTTGCCCCAGAAACAGATTTCATAGGAATTTAAGTTTCTGATGGATTCCAGGACATACCTTATATCCATGAATAATAGAATGTTCCGTTTATTTGAGAAGGGCAAAAAATAGGTACTAGTTATTCATATATATATATATATGATATATATGAATGATATATATATATATATATATATATATATATATATATATATATATATATATATATGTATATATATATATATGTGTATATATATATATATATATATATATATATATATATATATGTATATATATATATATATATATATGTATATATATGTGTTCGCATGAAGATTCGACCTGACACAGTCGAGTTCGGAGGTCGAAACTCAATCATCACCTAGAAGATGGCAAATGAGACTTTGCCGAAACGTTGTGACAATCATCCTTCAGAGGATAAAAACCACAGAACACGGAATGAAACCCGAAAACACAATTCATCATATATATATTGAAAGATGTATTTTTTTTTTTCCTATCATAAACTTATATGTTTCTTGGGAAAATAAATAAATGAATGAATATATATATATATATATATATATATATATATATATATATATATATATATATATATATATATATATATATATATATATACTGTACTATACTTACTTTATCAAAGACTTATAAAAAATTGTTGAAGTTTTTTGTTGGGTAATTTTGTTACCTTACATATATATTTATAGGAACACTATTATTTTATTCTAACAAATATTTCATACAATACTGTTGATAGATTTCAGTCAAATTTGTTTGGTTTCGAACGTTATTTGGGCATGACACGCACACTCATAGTCGCCGATAGCTCAGTGTAGATACTCCTTGACTTTGTTTTTCATATATGTAGGTATAGAACTGAAATGAAAATATTTGGTGGTTTAAACGATGAAATTTCAAGAGCCCGATTATCTGTAGCAGAAATATATAAAATTATAACTGAATCAAGTGAGTATTTGACAGCAGTGAACAATGAAATCTGACGTTCCACACTTGTATGTATTCCAATATCAGTTCCAATTTTTTCAGATTGTGGTTGATCAGGACCCAAAAAAACTAAGAATTTTTATGGTCCTTGTGGATTGTTTCTACTGCATTGTCAATGTCGTATTGACTACAATTTTTTATTGTGATACAAGTATACCTCAATTCATCTTGTTCATGTCACAAATAGAAACTTTTTCGAATTTTTCAGCTATATATAATTTTATTTCATAGCTGGACAACTGGCACGTCGTTTCGTCATTATGGCCAAACCTTCGTTTGTTTCTTACATTATATGAGAAGTTGCCGACTGACAAAACCTACCTCATTCAGAAGGAACGCTTTTTAATTGATGCAGGTTTTTTGAAGTAAATTAGGTAACCCCAATTATACACATGTACATACTTCAATATCAATTCCTTATGCTTCCACATTGTGGTAGGTCAACAACCTAATAACAACGCAGAAAAAAAATCTGAACCACAAAATAAATGCCTTACAAACAGTAACCGAAACGTGTTTTAACCGCCACCACATACCTCCGAATCCCACTCCTGGCCCCATCTCAATCAGAACGAGTAGTTTTCACGCGACATCGCACTCGCAATGTCTCACCTAATATCACTTAACACTAAATCATGCCGCCCCCGTCGAGCTGCCTCGTACCCCGCAATATCATTATCTAATATCCAATATTATTACAAGGGAACAATGCAGCTTAATGTGCGCTCCACTATGGAACGTATAATTCAAATTCGCTGTATTTGTTCAGGTAAAACAACCCTTTACGATTATGGGAGTTGGTTCTCTGGCAGTAATAATGTGAGTTCTATCCAAGACGCGGGTAGCATATGGTCGGATGGTAGTTGATTCAATTTAGAAACGGCTGATGTAAGAAGCAATTCGGATTATTGTTATTGCAATGACGTTTCCATAATAATTGTGAGACAAGGCGCACTTTCAGTAAGACTAACAGGCGACTCAAGAAAGAGAACTTATTGAATTAGACTCACTTAATAGTAATCGATGACTTCAAATATTAGTTGAAAAAGCTATGTAAGTATGTAACCTGCAAGGGAATGTTACTTCTGTGTAATGAGGGACATAAAATCAGTTTGTGAATATAAAAGACATGTAAGTCGTACAGGATACTGGTTAAATATAGATAAGTAACACAAAATATTTTTGGAAATTCACTATAAAAATCTTGTATATTATAGTACGGTCTATCACTGAAAAAAAACTTTCACAGCTTTCCTGAAGCATTGTACAGATTCATCTGTTACATTCTTTGGCAAATGATTGAACAGTTTACTACCATTAAAGATAATGAAATCCTTTATGAGGTCATTGGTGTTGGCAACTCGAATGGAATTTGTTAAAATATTTCTCAATTAAACACTGTTTCCATTATGAAGATAGAAATAACTGAGAGTCTGTAAGTTTTGATTTGCATATAATATATCTTACGGCTTGTTTTTGCAAAATCAAAATATTTTGTAGTAGATAACCACTACACACTCCCCAGAATGGAATTCCATATCTCAGGTGAGATTCCATCAGAGAAACACTTTTTTGCATGAAGCATGAATATGGTCTTCAAATTTCAGTTTTCTATAGATATGTACTTCTAAGAATTTCAAGCTAATTTCATTCTCAATAATGATGAAAGAATATCCCAACTTCACTATATGATACAGGGGGAAACAGAAACCACTCCACATGGTATATTTTATGCCAAGAGTCTATAGAAATGTATTATCTTTTTCAAAATAATGTCGATAATAATATCTTCATTCACACACAATGAATGAATACAAGTACAGATAGTTGTACGATTCCATGGTGGAAGTGAATAAAGCAGTATAGCGAGAAGTGTTTCGCGAATAAATGATTACATTTGCATAAATAACAAGCTAAAAATTTAGAACAATGTTTGGGAATGTGAATTATAGAACTTTGGTAACTACTTAAAACCTACATTTCAAAACCCATTGTAAAAAATTCAAAACAAAATATTGGAAATTGAAATTATTGAAAATACATAGCATAAGATACAAAATTCAGAATTCCAATTTGGAACTGACTGGAAATTCAAATTTTGAAATGTCCAGAATCTCAATGTATAATGTGAAATTCAAGATCAAATTGAATATATATATATATATATATATATATATATAATATAATACATGTTTGGAATGGGAGGAGTATTCATTCAATTGTATGAAATTATAGATTAATCAAAATGTACTAGACTTCGATAGGGTATTGATGAATGATACACGCATATTCATATAGAGGTAATGAATAGGGATTATTCTCATATAAAAATGTATAAAATAAGAAAAATAGACGAAAATTCTTGATATCAGTGTGTCACCATTTGACAATTAGAAAAAAAAAATTGAGACTGTAGACACTAGATATACTCCAACATAATAAAAAGTTTTGAAGGAGTTTCGAAGGATAACTTAGGAACTTGGTGAAGAATAAATAGCAAAATATTTTTTTGTAACATTTTGATATCTGAATATTTTCAGTATGCAATGATTATATTCGGCTTGATAATGAAAAAAAGGAGTTTTCTTCACATCAAGATATTATTATAGAGAGAACCTAAATAGATACTGTGCCAGGTACTGAAAAAATACAACACGCGTGTTTACAATAATTATAATATTTGAGATATTGAAGGTATGGGCCCTGTCGAGATTGTGATATTTGTATCATTCAACGATCTTGAAACTTCAACTGAAAATATATGGATCATTCTTGACCTCAAAAATACATTAGAGATTCCATTGCACAACTTGATAGTTCTTCCTAACTTTTCGTAATTGAGTTATGATGAGTTTTTCCTTCCATAACTTCGTCGTGTTGATATTTGCGTAAAGTTTGGAATGTGCCTATTCAAATGTCGAAATTAGAGAGGTAAAAATTTATACCATGATATAAGGTTGTAATCAAAATCATCAGTTTGATAAAATAGAATTTTCAGCTGTGATTTTGGTTTCTTACTGGGATATGGATAGGAATGAATATGCAAGGAAAGTGGTATTTTCGAAAAAAGATAAGAGTTAATTATGTTGGAGAAAGATTTCAACATATTGAAAACTCTTTAATGCAATTCCTTTTGATGTCCCAATTTAATTTTCATATTCACAAAGTATTATTTCGGAGAATTCCTAGCGAAATTTCCGAAAATAATATATTGTATTTAATATTTTCAATATTTTGCTCTTTAATATTCACATTTCAATACAGAGGCTATTCACAAAAAAAATCCAAGACATCCCACCATTTTTATATCAATTTCAAATTTTTCATGTGAAATATTAATTAATAATACCAAGATAATGCTTCCATCAGAGTGTTCCATGATTATGGTTATTGTCGATTTGATACAATCAGATGAGCTTCTGTGTTCTCTC
This sequence comes from Zygogramma bicolorata, assembly GCA_032362365.1. NCBI lineage: Eukaryota > Metazoa > Arthropoda > Insecta > Coleoptera > Chrysomelidae > Zygogramma > Zygogramma bicolorata. Next base: position 89,967 of record JAVJAQ010000338.1, read on the forward strand.
TCATGTGTTCTAATAACCTCGACATCAACCCGTTATGAAAAAGAAATGGTGTTCGCAAAGATGTAATAATACGAAATTTCACCCACTCTCCTGATTGAAATTGAGTAGTCGGTGAATTTTTTTTTCATTCCTTGATTCAGACAAAATAATAAATACTCCCAAACCTTGCAGGTGTTCATTAATCTGAAGCCACGCAGACTTGTGTACTTTTGAGCTGAGATATTTCGGTGGGAGCTTGACATCCAATATCCGCAATGGCACCAGCCAGAATTGTGATAGGTTTTCGATACGAGTGAAGGTCCTAGGTGATTTGTGACGGTCTGAATGAGCTTATTTTTGACAATTCGATAATCGAATTCGTGTAATAGAATCTGGGGCCATGGTCTGAATGAATAAAATGAAAACTATTTCGACTGATTACAGGGCTTTCAAACCAGTATTGTTATAGGAATGAAAAAGATCCAATATCATCATCATTGGAGATATTTCTTGGGAACTATCAGAGTGATTCGTGGTCAGTTATTGGTGAGACTCTGATATCATAGAGTATTCGATGATGATCTGGTAATTACCCAACTAACATTTTCAGTTATAATTACGTTAATCTTACCTTCGATCAGGTCGGCGACCTTTCTGAAAGAAGACTAGATTACGCAATTTTAACCTTGTGATTACCAATGTGGGAAAAAAATTTGGACGTCGAAAATTGGAATATTTGGACATTTAGTTTACTAGGTTGGGGGTAAAAATAAGTAACTTTGACATGAAATTGGTCAGAAATAAGTAAATATCAAGCTTGAATCAACCTTTCTGTTACCAATTATCCCCTTGAACGAATGAGTAAACAAAGACAGGTTTCTTTATATGAATAGCATACATATCATCTCTATCTCAACTTCTCATAATTTGGTTGCCACAACGAATCAGCTATGGTCCACATAAAATGCTGACAATAAGTATGGGAATACAAAAATTATTGTCATACGGTAGCTACATGCTCTCTCCTCAACAATATTCTCCTTGCGGCGCAAAATTTTCAGTAAAATGGTTCTTTCCTTCATAAAATTCACGGGCTCAATTTTTTCCTCCAAAAAACACTCTTTTAGCAAAGTTATGGTATTGAAATGTCATATGCAGCCATTATTCAGAAATAAATCGTCAGAATAAACTAAAATTCAATATATTATCGATATTTATTAATGGGTAAAACAGATATTTTAATTAAATATGGCGTAATTTTTGAAATGTACCTATAAGTCAATATTCTTCTTCTTACGGTATGAAATCAAGTTAATAATAGAACTATTTGACCTGTTAAATAACCTTTATATTCCCTGGCCGTAACAGCTTATAACTAGTCACATTTAGGTAAATATTCACCAAGAGAGAATACCAAAACATTCATTGGGTTATGATGACATTTGCTTCATAAATTATACCCTAAAATAATACCAGAATTCAAACCGCCCCAATCCTTGCGACGGTTGGGTCATTTTTGAAGGAGATAATAGGTAATTTCTCACATGTTTCTTGGTCTAAAGTGGCTTATGGAATTTGAAGGGGTTTTACTGGTGATTACTTTCCTGTAATCAACCAAGGTTGCTGCTTATAAATTATTTATACTTTGAAGTTATATATTCAAGACCTGTACTACCAGTATTATAGTTTCTTTAGACATTTCTCCCCGGCATGTGAAATAACTGTCGTAAAATGTTAGTTGGGTAATACCTTTGAAAGTCCTCAAGTTGCAAATTCAATCGAAGGAACTTTCAAATATTATCTAACTATCCATTACTAGCCTGCAAAGCATATATGCCAATCCAAGGTTTCTTTCAGGTGAAAAAGACCACGTATCCGAATACTACAAACTTTTATTGTGTTCAAGAACAACGTTTCAACTTCATTATTTTTACGATTATTGTAACGTTGTTACACGAGTAAAAGGATATGGCGCAGAGGGCACGTGTATTCTTGATAATTTTCTCTTCGAATCGAGTTGTTTCTGGAGAGAAATCAAGCAGAGGAAAACAGGAAACGACTATCTTCATGTGGCAACAAGAATATCGATCCAACGGATATATCCATGTGTTGATAACATTATTCATTGAAAATTCACTATTTAAATACCTCATATTATTCGTATTTGATTTCCATTCGAGTCAGGAAATAACTTGGACCTCAGACTGTCCGTAACACAAAACCATTCATTGATAAAAATATCAAATGGGAAACATTTGGAGTTGTAGCTTATACAGGTTCTCCCTGGCTCAGTCGAATATGGTGTTACGAGTACTAATAAACACAGCTTGTTCACAAACTTTCCATTTGCTTTTAAATTCTGGTGGAAGAAAATAGTCTTGAAGTTTCTGGGTTGACTTTGCTTGAACGATGAGCACTTGTTTCATGAGTGGTTGTAAACAAATTTTTTTTGGAGCTTATGTGAAACCAAAATCCCAATAGGAGAAAATAAATGAGTGCAATACAGTTTTTATTGCATCAGAGTGATGATTCGAAGATCCATTTTCCTCACTAGATATACTTCAAAGGAGTGAGGAGTATTTCATAAACGTAGCAGAAAGTCAAACGATAATAACAACCATGATGGAAATTATTTCGATTGAATTGTAACAACTTTTTCGAATGAAACATAAGTTACAGGACGAAATTTGGATATTATATGAAGCAATTATCAAAAGGGATCTGATAATTAGCGAATTCTGATACTTTGTACAATTGCTATGTTTCTTTCGAAGCGTCAACAGAGAAACCAAATTAATTCTTGTCACTTTGCTATCGTTTGCATAGGAACTCATTATTTTGACGTCGGTTCTTTGTTGTTTGTTCTTTCTTGCGGTCTGACCAGTGTTTGTCTTCGCACCCACGTTTGCGGAAAATACTATTCGGAAAAGCAAACACAATTATGGTTGATTCTATTTTCCAGACACACAGAAAAGTGTATTTCGAAGCACGATTTTCCACATCGCGATTTCAATCCCTCGAAGTTTCGAACACATGACGGGAAAATGCTGCGTGTACACTTTGCAGGGTTTGGTGATGCTTGGTGAATTCAGTTGGGAGGAACAACTCATTGAAAATTTACGAAATTTTTTCATAACTCTGTTTCCGCTAATTCCCTCTGGGTGTTAGTACAGCTCAGTGCTGTAAAAACATAACCGAGTGTGAGATTTACCTTAATTCTGAGAAATTTCTGGCGTCCCATTCAAATTTCAATCAGAAGATATAAGAGTCCACTTAAACCATGAGATTATTCTTTTTCATTCCATAGTTCTTTCAATCTATAGGTACAATATCGAAATGATATTTTTCATCAGGATCAACAGGTGTTGATGCTAAACATCATTTATTGTAAATACTGAATGGGAGTGGTCCTTACTTGATGAAAATCCATATTAAAAAAATACAATACAGTTGCCTGCAAGATTTTGATATATTAGGGTTCAAAAATTAATTTAGAGTTCCTGCTTGAGGAAGCTATTGTATATCGAAACACGTGTCGCGGTTAATTGAATCCTAATATGTTTAAATATGACAGGCAACTGTTGTTACATTATTTGAATATTCGTTGTATTGTTTGACCATCTATTGTGGTATGTTTTTGAATGTTTTTTGTTCCAGTTTTTTTCTGGGGTTTTATAACGGTACCTCTTGGGAAAAAAGGCCAATGTCAACATTTTGCCAAATTGCGTTATTTGGCCCTGTATACTTAGGATAATGCAATGTTCATGTTTGAAAATGGCAAAAAATCTTAGGTATCTCCAATGAACAAAAGGAGCTTTATACTGAGGGCTGATGTCCATTCTTGCTTGATGAAATGAAAGCCGATGTGGACATTGGCCAACATCGTTACATGGGTTGTGAAATTGAATTCCAGTGAGTATGGGCATAGGCACCACTAGCAAGTCGTTATTCTGATTTTTCATTAATCTGTCAAAATCTACTACTTTTTCATATTGCACATCATCATACATCAGCTAGCGAATATTTTTTTCATCCAACAAATGACAGTTATGACTGTCAATATTGAAGTATTTTAGAAAAGTAAATTATCAAATAACACAAAACACAAAATGTGTTATTTGACAGTTTGAAATGACATTAATAATGACAGTCTTAACTGTTATGTATTGGATGAAACATTGAATGCCACTCGTGTGTTATATTTCCTAAGTCACCTATTTTCAACGTAACACACTAGTACCATAAATAACTATCATTCGATATCAGACCTGTCATCGAATCACCATATATTAGAAATACTAGTCATTGTTGAATGAGTAACTTTCTCTTTTCAACTGAGTGGATCCTTTCATTGTTTGAATATTGAACCACTATCACTGAATATTCAGTTTTCTTTCAATATA
>JAVJAQ010000339.1:0-66509 GCA_032362365.1 Zygogramma bicolorata
TTCTCATCGAATTCGAAGAAGGCAAAAAGTGTTTTTTTCAAATCTGTTACGTGCAATAGTTCTTTTTTCACATTTAGATGTATTCATCAATACCGATTGAAAAATAAGATGATAGATTCAAAATAATAAATTTATAGCACAATACATGGAAACATTGTTATTTCTCCAAATTCTATACTGTTTAAAAAAAAAATATTGCTCGTAAGTTAATTTGAAAAATATCAAAAAAGAAACCAAATATTTTTTTCAGAATAAAGGTTGATTTGAATATTTAACAATTGCGTATCTCAATTGATTAAAATTAATTAACCCACTGTGTACGTTTGCTTAAATGTAGTTCTATATATTCTCCAAATTTCTAATCTTCGAGAATTTTTTCAAACTCAAACTTTTGACATTGACTATCCGCCATGATTCGTTTAGAAAACGGTGATATTAGAGTTGTTTCTATATGTTATCAATCAATCAATCAATCATTTATTCTTCCATGGATCATAATATTACAGACGATATAGGAAACGTCATAAATTATAGTTGAAAGTTACTACTAGAATATAAAATTCAAATAACATTGGTTATTATTTTTTAAAAGAAATCTTTTATGGAACAAAAACAATTTTCAATGAGAGTTCTCTCTTGAACATACTTGAATTCACAATTGACCGCATTTCAGAACAAACAATTGAGAAATCTTGATCCCGCAAACGAAGGCGATTTTTCATAATATTTTGTAGAGTAATTTTTGATTCTCAGGAGTTCGCGATTTCTGGTGGGGTATCTGTGTAAAGTTAGGGGTCCAATTATTGAACTCTGTGGAACGCCAAATTCAACGTTATAGGTATCACAGCTAATTTTCTCCACTTTATATAAATTTTTCGGGAACTCGTGTGAGATATCAGCCATTCAATGAAAATTCCGCGAAAAAAAGCATATAATTTGTCACTGACTATTTCGACATCAATGGAATCAAAAGCTTTGGATGGATCAAAGAAGAGAGCCACAACATATAGTCCTTCGTCTAATCGATCGTAAATATATTTCATGAAGGCACTCTCAGTTGACCTATCAGGACAAAAACCATCTTGAGATTCGGTAACGATTTGGTATATCTGTATAAATAGAAGCATTTTGTAAAAGATATATCGTTCAATAATTTCATATATAACTCTTGGAATAGTCACTGGACGATAGATTCCTTATGACAGAATATCACCACCTTTCTACGATGGTCGCAATTTACCAATTTTCAACAAATCAGGAATTTTACCTCTACTCATAAGTTTATAATTTGAGATAGATGTTCGATGACATATTGCGAGATTTTTGTATTGGTTTCTGTTCGAAGTTCATCGAACCCTGTGAATATTTTGTTTTTCAATTGAAATATTGCTACTTGCACAGTATTGCTTGTTGTAGGTTGAAAAAAGTACGTGTCAATTCTATGAGTATCTACGGTGTGTACAGATATGTCATACTTTGAAGTAAGAATTCACATTCTCAGAAGTAGTAGAAGAAAAATGTTTAGCGAAGGAATCTGCAATTTCTAGTGGATTATCAATGATTCTATGATCAACCGAGATCAATTCCACCGAGGTTATATGCTCTACCTCTTTTTTCATTAACAATATTCCACACTCTCTCAGTTTTTTTCTAATGGTATTCGTTTTATTCATTTTATTTCAATAGTATAATATTTTCGTTAAAATAACAGTTCTTCTATGTTGTTTTTTCATATCTTGTAAACAAATTTCCCTCATTCAAATTTTCTGCAAACCAAGAGAAGTCCCTCAACAGCCTGTATTCCTCTTTCAATTTCTTTATCATTCAATTGTTTTCATTCTCGCTGATTTCTATTTTCAAGAAAGGGCAATAAGTATCTAAAATATTCAAAAAGTTGTTTAATTCTGGATCAACGTCGGCGACACTTTCATATACAGATTGAAAATATTCTATTTCCAAATTGATTCGAAACAGTGGCATATTTTTTCCCTTTTATCACGTTTACATATAATTTTTTGTGCTTTTCACCGATTAACCTCCTGACCCAATGCCAGTGATGAAATTAAAACAAAGTGGTCGCTAATATTGAGCTGTTCAACTTTTTCTCGGTACAAAGACTATTCGATATTACTAACAAAATATCAATGTGCGCTGAAGAAGTGTCAGACAGTTTTTGTCGGTGAATACTCGTGTAAGTGAACTGTTTTTAAAAGATAAATGATAACTTTTTAGTAGATCAAGAGCCTGTTTCATGAACAAACGAGTCTTGTGGCTACAAGAGAAACACAAAGGAACACGATGCTAAATAATTGGTGTTTACTCGTTTTTATCTGTTCCCAGATATTGTTTTCCACTTGTGTTATAATACTCGTACTTTTTTGAAACAGGCCCCGAGAACTAGATTCATATCCTTTTATCATTACGGTTCTTATTTGAATTGTCAATATTGATATCGCCACAAATGATGATGTTATCGAATTTCTTCACACAATCGTTCGATACAGATAAAATTCTTCATAAAAATATCTCAATTACACCATTCATTTGGGGATCTGTATATTATACCAATTAGCAACAACCAATTACAAACAGGAAATATTACCCAATCAATATATTATATTGATTGGGTAATATTTCCTGTTGGTAATCTGAAAGATATAACAGTCAAACTGCATTTCCTCCGTGAACATTTTTATGTATCACACTATCCTCTGTATACAAATGAATGTAATAAGTGGAACATAATAAATGAAATTGTTTCAATAGATTGGGGAGAACGTTGTACCACGAATTCGAACATGGATCCCTCTATATAAGATATGTGTGAGGACATTCAGAACACTATGACCAACAAGGAATCAACTAGTTAAGTTCAGAAACTGTACAGTCGAGAGAATTGCACTCAATATAACTTATGATGATAAAACAATATACACAAAATGGTTTTGAAATTATTACGAGATCACGTTTTACATCAGAACGCATTTCAATTTCCCCCACAAGCAGAGAGTGCAACCACCTTGATAATCTGCTGAAACTTCGTATTTCCAAAGAGCATTATCAATTCATCCACTCCATATCACGTCTGACGACACATTATATTACATTTCCATCAGGTGCTGTCACAGATTATGCATATTCAGGAGGGCTTCATTGTCCGTTACCTCACTCTGAATTAACGATTAATATCATAGACGTGCAGGAAATGAAGTCATACCCCAACAATTTCACTGATTTCAATCATCACTGGCTCGTGGGGTGTGTTGGAACTGTCAAACTTATCACAGTAGAAGAATTACGAATAGAGAAAAAATATCTATTTAATTGTGACGTTTCAAGAAAAAAAATGAGCCATTTCTAAGAGATGAGCCTAGAAAGATCACGCAAAGTAGTTTGATGCGAGATTTTTTAAAATTTCATGGATAATATTATTTTAATATTATCAGAGATTGAAATTATTCAACAGATTTTTTTTTAGTATCACATTTGTTAAACATATCATTTGTTAGTTTGACGTCTTCTATGATTTTGGGAAGTCCGACTGAAATTTAATGTTTGCTTCGAGAAATAATACGAGACAGTGATGAAAAAGATTCGGGTTTATTGATATTATATAAAGAAGACAACAGAAACCTTCTAATTATATAATCTCTCCGAAAAGTCTATAAAACTCCAATGCATATAATAAGTGCTTATGGAAACTGTAGAATACGAGGGGAATAAGAGAAATTGTTTTTTTTTCTATTTCTAACCCGTAATTATGCTCATTTTTTTATATAAATAGATAAGTAGGCGATTCCAGTCAACTAAATCGCTATGATTTCATATCTGCACAAAGTAGGGTACGAAATCCACAAATCACAGAGAAAGAGTTACTTGGTTACCAAGGACAACCTTGTTGAAACGCCACAAGTCTGATCTGTCTACCTAATCATAAAAATTAGTCAAGAAAAATTTTTCCAAAATCTATGATTTGAGCGAATCACATTTCAGTTTGAATTATTACAAGTGATGTATTTTTGTGGAATTGAAAGATTCAAATTCACTCTTCACACCAACAATTAACTGAAATTGTACAGTCTAAATGGCCTAGTTAGTTAACCCTCCGTTAGGCGCGCCACCATATGTAACGTCGTTAGTCGCGCTGGGACTGCCAGTCCCATATCAACAACGCAGCCTAATTTTTGGGCATATGAATTATTTTGTTTAAAAATGTTTTTGGTAAATTAGTTTATTACTAGAGCGAGTTATATTGCATTTGCAATTGCATTATAATTTTATTGTGTTTCATAACTAGTGTTTTTATTGTTTGTGAATCATTTTTTACATTTAAACCTCTTATAGTAGTATTTGTGGATACGCTTTTTCACAATTCACGTGAAAATATTCAGGGAACAGAAAAGCAAGTAGGTAATAAATGGCATCAATCCGATTTTATTGTAGTTTGATTTATTCAGATTCACCAGCTGTTTCCTCTTCACTTATATTTTCTAAGCAATTTTTACATATGACTTGGACATGTTTTGTCAAACATATATAGGTATCACACATTTCGACATGTATAGGTTGTTCTGGCGTCCTTTTTAGATTCGTTACAACAAGGTTCGCAACGTTTTCTCATGTCCGCTCTTCGGCTCGTCCCAGGTTGAAAGCTAAACGATTCAATTCTTCCACGTCAGCGGGGTTATCAAAATTATAACGCTTTGTGTCCATAATTATGCACTTTGTTTCAAAAATACACGGCACAGTAACAAATGAACAAGAAAACATAACCTACAAACAACGAAGCCTACAAATACGGTACTGAGACGCTTGTTCAATGTACGCAACAAAAATGAGTCGTAGGCAGTCGCGCTGGGACTATCAGTCCCAAAGCAGGTACCTGACGCACTCTTTGCTAATTTTTTAAGAAATAAAACTATCCCTTTGCATGAAACTCAGGCAACTGGCTTCTAGAAGTTTACTGTGAGATGTCATGAAGTTACGACGCTGTAGCTATAATAGTTTCAATATAATTGAGAAAATTGTTAATCATGGGACTGCCAGTCCCATGCGCGACTAACGGAGGGTTAAGGAGTACGCCCTCTGAGAATGTTCACTTTATAGTAGTTGGTTCATGTCTCACCAAAACCGTTCTTTTTCAATTATTGAAATATTATAAACTTTTCTGGTACTAAATATCAATTGTTGAAATTTGAGGAGGATGTCGATAAATAGCGAAAAAATACTCTACATTTGAAATTGATTATCGATATGATACTTGAAAGAAAGTTCTAAAGTATTAATCTACCTGGTCGAAAAAAAAATTAACTGTGTAACTCGAATGGATATTGGCCACATCAACTACAGCATCGTGATCAAACTTCGTCCCCCACATATCCTCCCTTCTTGTACAAATTATTATTCCCCAACCGTCTGAATATGACCTTCTCATATTCACTTATTTTCAAGAAATTTCTGCTATTGCTTGGCTGCTATGGTTATTATAACGAAGTGAGGAAAATTCTACCTTGTACAAACCAAGAAATGACCAAATAGTAATGGTTCGGACTTCCATTGTTTATATTATCAGCTCTATTGAAACCTGTTGCTATGGACGAATGGAGTTGCTGAATTGCTGCATTCAGAATTGATACTTCCAGTTGAAGTATCGTTTCCTTAGCCAAGATGAAGGACTACCAATAGGATCACCACTATCACCGGTTATAACCAACTTCTACATGGAGTGGTTCGAAGCATTCGCAATCGAACAGGCCAAGAAGAAATCCTGTGTGTGGTTTGAGTTACTTCGACGACACGTTCGTAGTATGGAACCACGGAAATGCAGAATTGGACGCCTTTGTAGAATATCTTAACAACGTGAGGCCAACCACCAAGTTCGCAATGGAAAAAGAATCTCAGAGTGCCGTTTCTCGACGTGGAGGTGAAGAGAAAGACAGGAAACATCACTCTACCTACAGGATACCAACGCATACTGAACAATACCTGAATGAGCAATCCAATCACCACCAATCTACGAAGCGGGAAATCGTAAAGGCTCTGATTAATCGGGCAATCAATCTCTGCAACACCAAAGACAGTCTTAACAAGGAGCTGAACAACATAAGGAAGGATCTTCAGAAGAATGGCTACTCGAAGAAGCTGGTGGATCAAACATTGGCCCGGACGAATCAGCGGAACACCAAGGAGATACCGGTACAACAAATTTTTACCATCCCCTACGTGAGAGGACTTTTAGAGAGGATCAAGAGGATAGGGGTGAAATACTACTTCAGAGTCTGTTTTCGATCAAGGAACATAATACGCAGCCACCTCACAAAAATTTGACCACCGAATAAAAACAGCGACACCAACAACCATTGGAAGTGGGAATGGCGAACACAAAAAACACACAACGAGGAGAAACAACGAAACCAGAAATAGCGGAGTAGTTTGGAGAAACCATCACAGCATTAAATGGTCTGAAGCTGAGGTCATACATAAGGAGGAGCACTGGTTCAGGAGAAAGTTCAAGGAAGCGGCCTACATCCTCAACAACGACGCATTCAGTCAACTCAGCGCGGAGAACCAGAATGTGTGGAGGCCACCATATTATGTATATTATGTTGGATGAAATCATCGACAGCCAGTCTAGAATACTTCCCAATGATTTTCAGATGTTCCCATTCAATGAACTCAACGAATCCAATAACTTTGCAGCCTCTTCCTGTAGTGAGTCAAGAGTTAATCCATTAATTGTTTTCGAAATGAATGTTCCATTTACATAACATGCGACTAATTAATAATTCAGGCATTATCAATTGACGGACATAAATAAACAACATTTTTAATTGCTCATCACAATTAGTCGTCTGAGTAAATGCATTCACTACATACGTGACGTGTGACACTGGAATATTGCATTTGTTTTGTTCAGATAATTAAATTTATCATTTTGACCGATTCAAACCGGTGATTTAGATATTTTTCGGTGAAGAATGGTGAAGAATGGTTTTGAAAATAATCCATAGAATATTAGTTGAATATATCGAATACCTTTGAAATATCCGTGGAACATTACATATGAAATTTTCGAAGGAATATGCATAGAATATTCCATTTATGAATATTATTCCGTGAATATTCTGTATGGCCTAGTTTCAGAATATTCTCACGGTATACTTTCAAAATAGTCTTCATGGCATATTTTTAGAATATTCTCCACAGTGTATTCATAGAATATCCTCTGTGGCAATTTGGGTAATGTATATTGTTAGTTAGTTTTGAGTTGGTATCGCTGAGGTGGAGTTTGGGTTGAAGGAGATATGAACAAGAATTCTATATATCACTACTTTTCTTCAGAACGTTATGTGATAAGTGGATGACAGTGTACTTGGGAGGATTGCCTGATTATAATTGAAAGGATGTAAGAGAAAAAGATCAGAAAATAATAACAATGGCTAGGATTCGTTGTCTTTATGAATATTGAGAAGAGCAATGGAGTTGGTTTCAACCTGATCCCATCAGCATCCCTCAGTACTTCAACAGCTCAGTGTGATTGTTAATGCTAGAATTTAGCAGATTAAATATAGATTTCTATCATTTATGAATCAAAGTGTACTATTAAAAAATCATCTGGTCTACTATTCAAATTTGAGACTGAAAATTTCTACCCCTGACACATATGATTTTAGTAAATCATACTCAAGTAATTCGGAAAGATCGTGATCATCTTTATCGGAAGAAGAATAAACCGTGGAAAAAAGTTAAATCAAATCATCTTTCGAACAATTCGTTCAGGCCAGAAATATTTGGCAAAACAGCCTGCAATCTGCTTACTGTTAGTTCCAATCTCAGCCCCTTATGCCTATGTTTGGCAGTCCATTCGTAGACCTTTTAATTGAAATGATTTCAAAAAGGATTCGGGTTGGATTATATAGATGGATTGAAATGGTTCACATAATCACTGCGAAGCCCTACTCAGATAAGTTCTTGCATGTTCTTCAAAGTTCCGAAAAAATCATGAAGCCCTGATCATCACGAGAATGCAACTAAGTTTTATGGGCAATTTTTTTCACTTTCATTAAGTATCTGAAATTTTCATTGAATCATTTAGGATATACAAAAGTTTTGAACGTTTTTCGTGAACCAAATAGCGATAAAAACATATTTAAAAAACGGAAGAAAGACTCCAAAGGTACATTTACCTAGATTCGAAACTATAAACAGCTTTCCTAATCCATGTCTGCAGAATAATTATTCAGACCTTCGTAATCACCATTTCTGAAATAATTATAAAATTATCTCTGCATCTCAAAGATTTTGCGGCAATAGGTATGAAAATATCAAACGTGTTACCAATATGGTGGTAGCTGTTAGCTTAAAAATAATATCTGTAGCTGAGTGTATTTTTAAATTGTTTAGGTTCGTGAAGCATAAATTCAATAAATGCAGGTGTTCCACAGGGTTCAGTTCCGGCGCCCACTATGTTTCTGCTTCATATCAATGATTTGCTCGAGAAAACATCTTGTTCAATACATAGTTTTGCGGACGACAGTACTCTTCATACCAATTTCTCTTCCAGAGTCCCCATACCAGCTCGAGAAACAAAAATCCAAAGAAACATTCACGTCAATAAAATTAACGAAGAATTGTGAAATTTAATACTACCAATGCACGATATAGGCCGATCTATCATCATCAAATATTCAGATGTTAGGAGTAACTATTCGTACGATTAGTGATAATCTCTCATGGGAAACCCACTTGGATTTCTATGTCGTGCGAAGAAATACTTCATTTCTCGTCAGCTTCTAATGATCTACAAGGCTCACATACGACCTGTCATGGAATACAGTTCTCATGTGTGGAGTTCGGCACCAAAACATTCATAGAGGCTTCTCGATTCCATTTAGAGAAAGGCAATTCGTCTTGTTGGTGATCCTTCGCTCACAGACTCGCTCACATCATTGAAACATCGTAGAAGGGTCGGAGACTTGTCTGTCTTCTATAGATACTTTCACGGTCGATGCTCTTCCGAATTGTTATCAATCGTTCCCCCCTTGGCAATATCACGGATGACTCGACGAGTACAGAATTCCCATCCCTTTGTTGTGAATTTGAGAACTTGTCGAACCTCTCTTGCTCAGGGATCTTTTCTTAATAGAACAACTGAGCTTTGGAACTCCTTGCCAAAAGAGGTTTTCCTGAGGCTTACAATCTTCAGAAATTCAAAGTTAATGTTAATTCGTATTTCTTGTCCCTTGATTCACGCGGTGTTCTTCGAACATTACAGGGCTTCCCTTTCGTGTGAATCTGCATATAAAAAAAAACACCTGAAGCATTGTGGCTCCACATTGCTTGTGGTAGATTGAAGTCGACAATAACAAAAATATAATGTTCTTGAAAAGTATTAAACACATTTTGTATTGTTATTCACTGCTCTTTATGAATCTTTCCGGACGATTCAGGAGAAATGTAGATCTCTCTTATAACAAATTTTTCATTTTCAACATTGCATGGGATGAGCAGCTGATCAAGAGAGTGACATAGTGGAACAATCTGCAAACTATTAGAAGAATTTTCAACAAAATTACTTCCCCTCCTGTAGGCCCAACAATAGTTACTTTGATATTGATAATTCAACAAACAGAATGTTGGATTACGATAGCCTAATGTGGTTGGAAAATGAACGTAATCGACATAAATTGAATATTTTTCCTTGATTTCCCGAAACGCTCGTGAAAATATTCTTGCGACAGTTGCAGAAACGACTCACCAGTGATATGATTACCGATGAGCATAGGTGATTCAACAGCTGCTTGATTTCTCTGCCGAAAAGGGCCCTTTTTCTTGATTGGCGATGGTTCTTCCAACTTTCTCCTCGAAGAACAAACCACACCAATAGTCACAAATGAAGTAATAACGTATGTTGATTAACACACCAACTTTGTGTGAAAACCGAACAAATAGCCGACACGGGCGAAATAGTAATTTGAAATTAACACTTGATTGCTGCCAATGAGCATAAAATGTTTTGCGAACGAACGGGTCGACGCGACGGGTCGAGTCAATGAATTCAACTGCTGAAGTACGGTCGATCCCTGCAACTTTTTTCGACAGTTTTTTATGTATAGAACGAAAATAAAAACCACATACGGCTTTCCCAAACACAGAATCTGTTTGCTCAAATATTGTTGATAATGTTCTTTGCTGAACTCTATTGAAACCTGTTTCTGAGAAAGAAAGGATGAAAATACAAATCGAGTGAGAAAATCAAAACCCAAACGAAAGGTTGAAATGGATTTTTTGGTCAATAATGAAGTTAAGGATTAATTGATCGAATAATATGATATTGTTACAAAAAATCGAGATATGGAATATGAAATATAAGTCAGAATATATAAGTAGAGAATTAAATGAATTGTGAAGTTTCAAGTTCAGTGTACTCACAACGTTTCGGTTGCTGGTATCCGCAATCGTCTTCGGGTGATGACTGACAATATTTCGAGGTGAGGTCTGTTATAAAGCCACGATTTTCCAACAGTGGGGAAAGGAGCGGTACAAACAAGGAGGTGAGCGGGCGCTACTACTAGAATTGTGCTGAACAAACGAATTTCAGCGGGAAATGGATGTATTGGCACGAGATTCTCCTTCATCGAGGTGAAGTCGGTCTATGCTTTGGATAAGCGGCCTCCACACATTCCGGATCTTCACGCTGGGGTGGCTGAAGGATGTGAACTTCCCTGAATTTTCCATTGACCAGTGCTCCTCCTTGTGTATGACCTCGGCTTCAGACCATTTAATGCTGTGATGGTTTGTCCAAACACACTCCGCTATTCCTGAATATGTTGTTTCTCCACGTAGTTTGATTTTTTTGTGTTTGCCTACTCTTACTTCCAATGGTATTCTGTACTCTCCGATGTAGGATTTGCCACACTCGCATGGTATCCGGTAAACGCAGTTGTTGGTGTCGCTTTTTTTTATTCGGTGGTCGAATTTTTGTGAGCTGGCTGCGTATTGTGTTCCCTGATCCCTCCTATCCCCTTGATTCTTTCTGAAAGTCCTCTCACGTAGTGGATGGTAAGAATTTGTTGTTTCAGTATCTCCTTGGTGTTCCTTTGATTCGTCCGAGCCAATGTTTGATGCACCAGCTTCTTCGAGTAACCATTCTTCTGAAGATCCTTCATTATGTTGTTCAGCTCCTTGTCCTCAGTATCATATTTCACAACAGGTTTCGAAAGAGTTAATAATATAGACGATGGAAGTCGGAACCAATACCACTCAAACTGAAAATTATTGTCTCCGAAAGCTTACTTCGTCTAATGCATGATATTTACCTCATGATTATTATTTCTGCGGAGAGTGGAGTTGTCGAACAATTACGTCTCAACAAAAATTTTTATTAATCGGGCCTAGAACAGTTAGTAAACTTCGAAGCCCTGCATTCTCTTGAGTAAACAGTCTACCTGCATAATGAATGAACAAAGAACGCTCACAGGAAACTTCGAGCAAAGTTGCCAAGTCGTCATATCCTACTAATTGGTCGAGAGTTGAAAAGTTCGGGGCAATTTCGTTAACAAACCTTCAAACTGAGAGTTTCAATTTTAATTGGTGGAATATTTCAATTTTTTTCATGAAACGCCTCCACGATCGTCAAAGTTCGAAATGAACAAACTTTTCAGAGATTTTTCTGACGCTTAATCTGGAATGAAAAAATCAGTGAGCAACAGGCAACAACATTGGATTATAGTTACCTAATCATGAATCGTTGTTCGATGTTATGAATGGAGAATTGCAGAAATTTTAAACGCAAATCCGTTTTTTAGATGGTGCTGTATCAGGCTGAAAATGAAGAAAAGTTTGTAATTTACACTAGGAAATATTCACTCTCTGTCCGAACTCTTTGTGCAGTAGGTTTAGATTACATTCACTCAGAATTGCCCATCTTGTTGTTATTCATAGACACATCCATAGATATATAATTGGCTGAATTATCAGAACGAATATTTACCCTCGCAATGATCTCATGACGACATGATATGTTTGGAATGAGCTCAGTGATGTATATATTGGAACTGTATGATTTTATGATTTTCATTCTCACTACAAATTCCACATTTCGTCCATAAGAAGAGATAAGAATATCGTGGAAATGAGCACTTCAGAAATAATAAAATCTATGAAAGAAAAAATTCAAAATAGCATATTATGCAACGATCGTGTAATGATGGTTATTATTACATGAGCATAAACAGGGATACGAAACGAGCCGAAGGTGAGTTTCGTATGGTTTATGCGAGTGCATTAATAATCATTACATGAGAGTTGCATACGCTATTTTATCTACACCCAATAAATAATGAAGAACTAAAACTATTATATTATTAGGTATTTATATTGAACACAATAATAGTGGGTAATCAATCGTTTTTCTTTGAAAAATTCTACAGAATTATTATTAATGGTATAACCACGGAAAATACAACAATGAGAAATGGAAAAAAGAAAAAATAAAAAAAAATTCTGCCGAGGTCAGGAAATGAACCACTCGGACATGAGAGCTCATATAATTTGGTTTATAATAAAAACTTATGTGTGGTAGAAGTCCATTGTATCTCAAAGTGGAGTGTTATATTTACGATGCGGAAAAACTCTAAGTCGTCTTCACAATTTAATATTCAAAGGATGTCAGGACGGTGATTCAGTACATGTTTCGAACCTACATAGGTTCATCATCAGCTGAATTAACATTCAAAATGGAGATGAAAAATCACATGGTGAAATTTAAATAGGCATCAGAAAAAATTTTACATTGAAAAGAATAATGAAAAAATATTTTTGTGATTATATATATTTTTTCATCAGAGTTGAGTAAAAATATTTTTGTGATTATATATATTTTTTCATTATTCTTTTCAATGTAAAATTTTTTCTGATGCCTATTTAAATTTCACCATGTGATTTTTTCATCTCCTTAATTGAATGTTAATTCAGCTGATGATGAACCTATGTAGGTTCGAAATATGTACTGAATCACCGTCCTGACATCCCTTAAACATTAAATTGTGGAGACGACTTAGAGTTTTTCTGCATCGTAAAAACTTATGTGTTGCATTTGTCAAATGAAAAATATAATCCTTTCGATTGTATTTTTTTCTTGTCCAAGACATCTGTGGAGGGTCGCTGGTAATTCTTCTATAACACTGCTATAAGACATTTTCATACGATTATCGAAAATTGACTAAATTCTTCAAAAATTCAATACCTACTGATTTTGACTTGACAAACGTCAGAATGCAAAGCTTGCATATCATGCTTGATTGAAAAATAATGGGTTTCTATTGGTTGAAAATCTGTATCGTAATGAAAATCTGTATCGTAATGGATTTCATTATAAAACGGGTTGTGGGCATATAATTGTATTATTAAAGTACGGGTGTAGATAAACTAAATTTATATTCCCCAGGTGTTTTGATTCGTTTTCTCAAGTGCCTCATCTCTGATAATCTCCAAGTCTTTCTCAATGGTACTCAGTCCCACAGCATCTGAAATAGAAGAATACCAAGTACTGTTTGAGAGTCATAATATGGTAGATGGATTCTTCCTTCATATTTTTTTGGGTTCGTAACCTACCACAATCTGGAATGATGAGAAATGATATTGGATCTACACAGTTGTGAAAGGAAATATTTGTACTTTACCCCGAAAAGTTGCTGGGTCAATCAAAAACAGTTCCTTCTGAATAAAACACGTTCTATTCTGTTTGTTCGGCACCAAAGCATTCATTGAGACTTCTCGATTCCATTCAGAGGAAGGCAATCCGTCTTGTTGGTGTTTTTCCGCTAACAGACCCGCTCACTTCATTGGAACATCGTAGAAGGGTAGGATACGTGTCTCTCTTCTATAGATATTTTCACGGCCGGTGCTCTTCTGAATTGTTATCAATCGTTCCACCCTTGGCAATATCTACACGGATGGATCGAATACAGAATTTCCACCCCTTTGTTGTGAACTTAGAGATCTGTCGAACCTCTCTGAATCAGGGATCTTTTTTCATCAGAACAGCTGAGCTATGGAACTCCTTGCCGAGAGAAGTTTTTCTTGAGGCTTACAAAATTCAAAAAATCAAAGTGAATGTCAATTATTCGCATCTCATGTCCCTTGATTCACGCGGTGTTCTTTGAACATTACAGGGATTTCCTTTCGTGTGAATCTGCATATAAGAAAACTTACGTATAGATGTTTCTGACCAATAAGACGTCTTTCAGCTGGTAAGTAACAGCAAGTAAATATATGCGACTTAATTATAATATAATCGTTGGCAGTTGAGTACAATGACTAGGATCATCCCAGATGGAAAAGTTTCAAATAATAAGTCAGATTGATGGGTGAGTTATATGTTGGGATTTGAAAATTGATTACGAAGGATAAAAAAATTCAAAGTCAAGGTCTGTAAGAGTTTTATTATAGTGTTACTTCCGTAATATGATGAAATCGAAAAAATCTCCCACTTCATTATATTGCATTGACCTATAGCTACACTGAAACAGTGAGTTGTAGGTTTGAGTTCAGCTAATTCTGATATATTGGATATGAATTGTATCATGAAATATTTCCCTGCAATTAGAATAAAAACTGCATCAAGCTCATAGACAATCCCAAGATCATTCAATATTATAAGAGCCCACAATGTCAACTACATTTCAATCCCAGGAATTGCCTTCGTTGAAATACACGGTTTATATTTGAAGAGTGAAGTTTTTGTCAGTCACACTATGAAACTTGTTCAAGTTGTAATTGGCCTACTATGAAAACTTTGTTACTGACAAAATAGTTGAGGTTTTCGCGGCCGAGGTTTCCAGTATCACTACTTTTCTTCGGGTTTGAAGGCCGTCGTTCTTTGGAATAACTTCCTAATTCCAAAGAACGACGGCCTTCAAACCCGAAGAAAAGTAGTGATACTGAACTTGGTTACTATTAGCCTACATTTGGTCAAGTCAATCACAAACAGTGAATCTATATTATTTTTGTTTTATGAGCAATGTTTTTGTCTCCTGTAGAAGGGTTTCTATTGAAATTATCGTTGAACTCGACGAGAGCAAATTCTGGGTTCAACATGAAGTACAACTTCAACCAGCAAAATTGTATTATAATTTTATAGTTTCGCAACAGTTTTGCTCTGTATTTCAAAATACTATTGAGTATCAGTTTTCTTTTCCTGAAGAAGCTAACCTTGTTAGCGAAACGCGCGTCGAGTGCAAAAATATCAGTTTGGTGTCAAGTAATTGATCTCTAGGAAAAGTTTCAGTTCCATAAGTACAAAAGGATATTTAAAGTTACTTGGTGACATATCTATTATATTTCCCAATACAAAACTACTTCTTGCGCTTTCACGAAACCAATTTGAACACTTTTACGTGTTTTAAATATTTCATGAGTATTGCTTGAATATGTTGCGAAAGAGCAGTAAGGGGAGTATTTATAAAACTACTTTTGAGGAGTGTTAGAAAAAATTTATAGCAACTGCCGAAATGTTTATAAAACTGTTTCGTAGTGTTCGTGAGAGGCTTCACAAAATATCAATAGAGACCACAATGTTTTATAAAACGGTGCCGATTTCCTACTTATAGCTGTTTCATAAACACATTGAAAAAATTTCTGAGACTCAGGTAGTTCTATAATTTATTTCTCCGAAACGTTTCAGCAACTATTATGAAATATGAAATTGCTGGTTGGAACGTAGCGGATTTTTTTTGTTTATTACAATCACTTTTCGTTTCAAGACTGTGAGAAATTGGTCTGACGAATATTCCATTGCCTCTCGGTCTATAAGAATTTGAATAATCTGGAATTATTATTCATGCAGTCTCCAAAAGGAATATTCCCTCTGGAAAATATATTCCTAAAGTGATTTATGCTAGTTCGTGATTCATAGATTGACATCTTTCCCTCGTGTATCGCATACGTAGATTCCAAGGAGAAAAGAAAAACATTCTTCACGCACATTTCCCTTCAATACACTCCATTCAGAGCGGTTATACGAATCGTGAGAAGTATTCCAAACCGAGCACCTAACGGAAAATGCGAAGAATTCAATTCTCGTATTTCTCCCATACTCGCGCACTACTAATTAGAACACATCCATCGAATGATAATTACGGAATTAACACACCATTTCCCTTCGATCTCGTGTCAGATAGATAACGCGATGGCAGCGACCTCTTACATAATTCATGGGCTCACGCATGTTCTGTGATTGCGAACAAAAGCGCGTTTCTCTTGAGCGACACCCCGGTATGCTCGCCTGACTGTTGCTAATTCCTCAATATGGAAAACATACAAGCATTATGTACGATTGCGATCAACGGGCAGTGCGTTGTTTGGATAGAGTGATCGCAATGGAATGATATCGTTTTGATCCAGAGAATGTTACTTTTCAGGGCAATATCACAAAACTTAAAAATTTCATCGAACTATATTTGGTGGGTGCAGAAACTTGCACTCATTTGTCATATTAGGACTTCAGTGGAAAAAGTAGATAGAAAGACATTGGAGGAATTCAATTAGTTTGCTGTAAACTTAACCCTCCCCCCCCCCGCCAAACTAGCAATTTCATATTTTATAATAGTTGCTGGAACAAATTATAAAACTGCATTATTCATAAATGTCTTCAATCTGTTTATAAAACAGCAGAAAATTAGCACCGTGTTATGAAACATTATCTTCTCTATTAATATTTTGTAAGGCCTTTTACAAACACTACAAAACAGTTTTATAAACATTTCGGCAGTTGCTATAAAATTTTTTAAAAACTGTTGAAAAGTTGTTTTATAAAGACCCCCTTATCGCACTTTTGCAACATATTCAAGCGATACTTACAAAATATTTAAAACAAAAAAAAAGTGTAAGAAAGGTATTCTTGAAGGCGCAAGAAGTAATTTGTTTTGTATTGGAAAATATAATAGGTATGTCACCAACTAACTTCAAACACTAACAAATAGAAAGGTTGGAGACATTTAAATAATTTCATTTTTTTACTACTACTGTTGGAGACATCACTTATGGTACAAAAAAATACCTTTTTACTGCGGAGGAAATTTTGTTGACAAATATATAGCATGTTATTAGCAAAATTTAAGGGCGCCACTCATTCATTAATGTTTTTAAAAAAACTATTATTTATAGAAAAGTTCACTGTGTTGACTTATCAATTTTCTAGTCTCAAAGCTAACTCAGTTTTTTCTAAATAATATAATCTTATAATATCTATGTACTTTTCAGCTGTAAATATCACTATAGGTGCGGTATTTCATATAAACTCATTCAATGTCACTATTCCGGATTGGTACCATATTAAAATGGCGTCGTTCTGTAAAATAATTTCATATCAATAGCAAGCATTTTAACGTATTCCAGCTACTATATTACCCCTATAAAGCTAAGAAACACTACTATCTATCGGAATGTTTTGACTAAGAAACTTCTTCTATCGATTATAAAGGCTGACTTTTGAGAACTAGTGGTTTGAGGGTATCTATTTTCCTGTTTTTATCAAGAAAAAATGGAAGCACCAGGTAGGGTGGGAGAGTTCGAAGTATTTTATTTCTTTCAATGACCGATATTACTACTACTTAATAGTTATTGTCATATAAAACTGACAAATCATGCTCTTATACGACCACTGAAAATCAATGTTAGCTGATTCCTCTTGAATGCTGCATATTATTCTTGGAGACAGCAAATACATGTTCACAGAATCAATTTGAATTTATAACAGTCATTTTATTGTTGAGGAATTGTAGTAAATATATCATACCATTAAATAGTTGGGAAATGTTCATTAAGGTGACAATATGGTTAAAAAACTGAACTGTGTCGGAAAGCATTCCAATGAAATAATTTCATAAAAGCTACAGGAGGCAATTATAAAATAAGCTTGGAACAGATTTATAAAGATAGAAGACATCACAGAAAGGTTCTTTGAAATTGCTCCGAAACAATTTACTTTTGAATGAAAATATGTTTTATAAGTTGGTTGTAATAACGTTTCTGTGATAATTTCGTGACTATTTTATAATGGTTTTTGAATTTTATCTCATAAACGTTTCCATAACAAATTGAAAAAACACTTTCGTTATCTACAACTGTATTTTGTAAACGCCCCGTCTAATATAATCAATTAGCATTCATGAAGTAATTATAAAATAACAACAAAATGAAACTGTTGCAGCACTATGAAATTATAAAACAAGTTTGATGGTTGGGCGGCTTGGCACGAATAAATGTTTCTTGTGGGTTATTCCTAAGAGATAGACACATAGCATCGTAGATTTTTTGTAGAACCTTTCAAGGTGTACAATACTGTAGTACATTATTTCGATCTATCTCGTAGGGTTCAGCCAGCATTTGCAATGAAAGCACAAAAGAATTGTTAAATTATTACATCACATTAGAAACCTCTAAAATTATCAGTATTTCCCAACTATACAATCCATGTATTATACATTTAAACCTTCCTCTTGAATCACTCTAGATATTGAAAGTAAAAGCATCAAAATCCTTATGCGTAGTTTTCAAGATCTAAACATTAACAGGGAGAGATAGCGGAAAGAGACTTTTGTTTTTATGTAGTGATCATTCAGTGATTTCCATGATGTGTCTACCGTCTTCAACCCCACGAAGTCGAAACTTAAAACAGAATTATTAATGAATCGAAATGATTCTAACAATTTGAAGAAACTTACTTGCCTCCGAATAATCTGTTGTTGCCAAAATATTTTACGATTGTCATATTGACAATGGCATATATTCTGGCAAGCCTGAAGCGGCTGACGATAGATGGAGGATGACAAATGTCATCTGGCTGAACTCTTCACTAATTTAATGTGGAAAGTGATCAACTTGGTTTTTCTTCATTCATTAATAAATGCTCTGACGGAGGAGCTACCACCTTTTTCCATTTCTCTTCCAAATTCAAGAGAATAAATAGCAACGAAACTTCATGCACAGTTTGTTTTGGTTCGTTCAGCTTATTCCTGCTGACAGGAGTGAAACCGGACTGGCTGGCTAGATCGTATTCGCAGGCGAAGTTTATTGAATAAAATCCCTGTGCAATTTTGGGACATCAGTATCAGTGACATCCAATTGCGTTGTAAGCAAAGGAAATCCAGCGATATCGAAACTACAGTTGTAGAGAGGCAACGATTTTTTTCAAGTGGGGTGGAAGAGAGGGGGAGATTTTCACTATTTTTTTCCAACGACAAAATAGGAATCGATACTATTCTCTTGTACCTCGCTTAGTTTTGAAGCTAGTATCTTTGATAAAAGATAAAAATGACGGTTATTCAAAGAGATTCAAAGAAAGTTCTATGAGTTTTTCCCGCAAAATGCATTGGTTGTTGGTTATTGTACGTAGAAACATTTTATTTGGGCGTTTGAAAATGCCGATCAACTTTTAACAAGCAGTGATATGTATTGGGTTTGTATACATCATAAGTACACCATTCTCTTTGTTTTTCAGTGAATATGATTTTGTTTTCTACAGGTTTTCAATTAAATGCATATTTTTCCAGTTATTCGCGAAAAAGTATCTGAAAATGTGTTTCTTTTGCCTGATAACCGACAATTTGACTCACCAATGAGTCGAAAAGTATTGCTTTTCATAGAACAAAAGTTGCTTGGAATTGGTCAATTCATTCATTTCCACACTTATTTTCAATGAAGAATTCTTCACCCCCCAAGAAGGGGTGGCACCCACCCCCAAGGAAAAAGCAACCCTCAGCAAAGGGTAGATTTTGAAAAAGATGGTTAGTAGAAACCTAAATACACACTTCACACTTTTTTTCCGTCATTGACTGGAGTAATAGAGCTGTTATTGTATCGAGATCACCATCATCATAAAACCTTCACCTGAATATTGGTGCAGATGTTCTCAACTGTTGAGGCAAAGTTATAGGCAAAATGTACAGCTGTACAATTAACTTTCCGGGAACAGAAATGGTCTTGGCTCTTTTTGCAGAGGAGGATGCAGTCCTAGTTGTAATCAGAATTCGATATTTTAGAAAATTGCATTTGAAAATAAAATACCAGGTAGCTGTTGTGACCCATTTAAGGTCTTATCAGTGACATTAAAAATCATATATTCCTCAAAGAAAAAGAATATTAACTCTGGTTCATATGATGGTTTCCTTAAAGGCAAACCGGTCCGCTGGATAACCAAATAGACTCAATCTCCTAGTACTCCAAGTACTGGAGATCTGTAGAAGCGGGCCGTACAGCATAGATATAAGAGCAAACCTGTCGCCAACTAGAATTGTCTCCGGCAACAGCTCTGAAATATGTTTACTATCATCTCAAATTATTGTCAAAACTAAATATATCGCCCTATATACTATGCATACTTTGGAAAGAAAAGGAATATGGATATATATACATGAATTTATTGAAGATGTCAGTATGATTTCGATTTTGTTAGACAATTGAACAAAAGTGTTGACCGTTAACGCAAAACGTCAATGACCCAAGCCTCGAACAACAGGAAAAATTTGTTGTTTCTTCAGAAACAAATCCAAGTGCCATTGAGGATACTTGTGGTCTAAACAGCTGTGTGGCATTGGATTCGTGAATAAAATGCTTTCGTAATGAAAAAGTCTGGCTGAATCATAGAAAGTTGTATGGAGAATTATCATCATGTATTATTATATTGATTTCTATATTGAAATTCATATTCTATCTTCTTCCCTTTCCATACTGAAGTGGGCGATGACTAGAGGAATCATAAATAACTATGGGTGTGAAGGATTCAAAAAACCCCTTTCCAATTTTGTATACTTCACACTGCTCTTTAGATTCTGTATTTGAATGTCTAGACTATAATAAGATATTTTTCGAATTATTCTCCAATGGACAAAAAGTTTATGAACTCACTTATTTCAAATCCACATGATGATTCTGTATTTGAGTTACACTCTTCCATTTTTCGAAATCTCCGGTGATATTCCTCGATTTTCACATACACTCAGGTATCACATAGTACATTCTGAAGAAATGAATGCGAACGATATTATACAAAACTACTCTATAAATAGCACTCAGCTCATATTAGTTCCAGTATGAAATACCGAATTTCTGCAGAAATTTCTAATGCTTCCATTTACTCTGGATCAACGCGAGAACACATATAAAGTTGAGAGCGACCTGAAATATTGAACTACCTCCACTAACTTCATCAGGTAAATTCGTATGCGCTCACATTAAAATTGATTACGATCAAAAAGGTTCCAGCTACTCATTCGGTTATGCTTCTGAGGGTTTCCTACCAATTTCATTATTAATATCTAGTTCTCTATTCATTATTCATATGCTTCTAAAAATTGTTACTTTCAGGGATTTATTTCCTTGGCGAGTTTATCTCTGGACGTGAGGATTTGCTAGAGCATGGTGCGAATTGTTAAGGATGCTCAGTGAGGATCTACAAGGAGAATTCAGAAAATAATAATTCAGTGACTGAGCTTACGATCATCAGATCAAGAAAGTGAAACGATTAGTTCTAATACCATTTTCACTCCACCTAGACAGTATCCGTTTTGATTTTTTCTATACATTATTCACACAGCAAAAGTGGAAGAGGAAAATTTGAAATCATAGATGAATTTGATTATTTTTTCCGAAAACACTGAGCTTGTGTGGTAGTGCAAGTATTATCAGTTTGATGTTTCGGTAATCGCTCTCCAGATGAATCGTCAACTTTCACGCCCAAGGATTCAATGTCATCATTTAGTGGTATTAGTTTTCCGATTCGTATCAGTTGAAGAGGAGAGAATCAGCTAAGGTCCCATCTCCCATGAGTTCCTGATATTTTTTTAGGAAAATCATCGATTAAAGAGTTTTCCGCTCAAATGCTTCGTGTAGGTTACACCAACTCCCCTTTATGATGTTTCACCTCACTAATCCATTTCATCCTGAGTGTACCTTCATAATCTCCAGAGCATGAAATATTGTAAAATCTTTCTGCAAGTCAGAACACTGTAGTAAGTTCATTTCTCCGTTGGACTCGAACATTTCCAGTCAGTACCATATTTACATGGACTATGTCCTCTTTGGATTCTGTCGGTCAGTGTGGAACAGCTGGTCGTGGGGACTTCTTCAAAAAAAACTTTTCATGCATTCTCACTTCCAATGGTATTCTGCTCTCTCCGATGTAGGATTTGCCGTACTCGCATGGTATTCGGTAAACGCAGTTGTTGGTGTCGCTGTTTTTATTCGGTGGTCGAATATTTGTGAGCTGGATGCGTATTGTGTTCCCTAGTCGAAAACAGACTCTGAAGTTATATTTCCTTCCTATCCTCTTGATCCTCTCTGAAAGTCCTCTCACGTAGGGGATGGTAAGAATTGGATGTTCCAGTATCTCCTTGGTGTTCCTTCGGTTCATCCGGGCCAAAGTCTGATCCACTAGCTTCTTCGAGTAACCGTTCTTCTGAAGATCCTTCCTTATGTTGTTCAGCTCTTGTCGAGACTTTCTTTGGTGTTGCAGAGACTGATTGCCCTATCAATCAGAGACTTGACGATTCCCCGTTTCGTAGATTGATGGTAATTCGATTGCTCATTGAGGTATTGTCCAGTATGAATTCGTTTCCTGTGAACCGATGTTTCCCATTTATTTCTGCTCCTCTTTACCTCCACGTCGAGAAACAGTTTGATCTGAGATTATTTTTCCATTGTGAACCTAATGGTGGGCATCACGTTGTTCAGATATTCTTGAAAGGCGTCCAATTCTGCATCTCCGTGGTTCCATACTGTGAACGTGTCATCTACGTATCTCAACCAGATGGGGGGTTTCTCCTTGACCTGTTCGATAGCGAATGCTTCGAAACATTCCATGTAGATATGGCATAACCGTTGATGGTCGTGATTCCAAATTGGTAGTCCTCCATCTGGACTAAATGAAACGATCCTTCAACTAGAGTTATCATTATTGCGGATAAACATGGATTCCAGCGTCACTAAAGTGTGCATAACAACTCTAGGTTGTTATACCACTTGTGTGTGAAATCCCCTACATGTCTTTCGCTGAATGAGCATAAGTATGAATAATATTTATCTATATACATGTTTTATGTGTAAACGGAGATGCTTGAAAAATACTTTAAATGTGTGGAAAAACAGGCGCAGTATCACGCATGCGTCAACACCATCTCCCAGGTAATTACGGCAAAACAAGAAATAAAAGATTGAGTAATGAAGCATAGGTAGTTGGTATCGGTGGTAGAAAACTTGAATTTATAGTTAAAAACCTAAATTATGTACTAAAACGTACAACGCACTCATTAGTACACATGTGGTAAATATATATTATTCCGTATTGCAGCTGAGACTCGACTAGTGCATGGTATAATGTTCTTAAATTCTCAATATCAAGAAAATCTCTCAGGTATTAGAATTTATGTAATAATCCTCTTACTTTTCCTACAACATTCTTAATTTGCAGATCCCACCTCAAATGGCGATCCATTATGATCCCAAGATACTTAACTGATGTGTCTTCTGGTATTTCGTAGCTCTCTCCTATTTTCAACGGACCCATATTCGGTAAGCTGCTGGTATAAGAGGAAAAAGGTAAGTACTTTGTTTTATTAAAATTCAACGTCAGTTTATTATATCTGAACCATGCTTCTATTTTCAGGAAATCATTCTCCACCAGCGTTTTCAAGTCCTGCCATGTATTGGATTAATAGAGAATAGCCGTGTCGTCGGCGAAACTTAATATGTTCCCTTTAGTTCTCATTTCGAGTTAATCGTTTATGTATATTGTGAATAATAGTGGTCTCAGCACTGTTCCCTGTGGGACTCCATAGGAAACAGTCCTAGTCTCACTTATTATTCCATCAATACTCACTCGTTGTTCCCTTCTAGATAGATAACTTTCCAGTATATTAAATACTTTTCCTCTTAGTCCATAGGATGACATTTTTTCAATGTTGGCTATAACCGGTGATAGTGGTGATCCCATTGGCAGTCCGCGGCATGTGTTGGAAAGTAGAATTCAATTATTGTTGGAACGTTTCCAAGCACAGTTACAAGTGAATTCAGGTATTTATCGAACGACTAATACCCGTAGAAAGGAGTAGACAGACAGTTGTTGAACCTGTTATATACTGACCACCAGCTTGTGATTCATAATCCTTATACAGACGGTATATAGTAAGCTTCCGTGTTGAAAATGTACCACAACAGTAATTGCAATTGAGGGCTAGCTTGATTCAATGTGTTTGACGTACTCACATAGATTCCAGTTTGGTGTAGGTTAAATATTTACAGATTTACACGAAAGCGCATACGTGAATACATCAATGCTCTGATTGGGTGTATGTCTGATTCCTGATGGGAACACGCGTGCATATTCATGAATCAATATCACTTACTGGATTCATTGTGTTTCTGAGCGTTGATAAATCCTGACACTACTTTTGTAAATAGCTCCTGATTAAAGTAGCTGTCAAATTTTCTTCTATTTGCTTTGATCTTCAAATAGTAGGTGAACGTATGGAACATTTGTAGAAAAATATGATTTCACTTCCTTCATAAAAGTTGTAGTTTCTATTTTTTGAATCGGAAAGGAAGAAAACCAAAAACTAATCCACCAAACTTCATTCTCTCCACTTATAGAACTGAGTTCCCAATTATTATTATAACGATGGCAGATTTCAATTACCAAATGAATCAATGTCACCGAAATATCAATTAAAACCGATGACAGACTTGTCAATCACCATCAAATAAGATAAAAAATCGTTATAGTTTGTGGAATTTTTTTCATATTTTCGAATTGAGATATAGAAAGAAAAACAAAACTTATATTATGGAGAAATTTCGAAAATATCAGCAAGTACAATAGCTTTCTCACGTCTAGAAGTATCATTAGGATGTATCAACGAGCGAGTGGACAAAAAAACACTACTTTGTGTTCAAAATTTTACGTTTAGGTGACAATTCCCGCCTTCTCCAGGGCTGTAATGAGTGAAACATTCGACTTCTGATTTCAATGAATGATCCTAAAAGACGGGCCCATACACGATACAATCTATCGTACAACCAGTTGTACAATTTCTAGTTTTGATTCGAAGCACCAGGTTCTAAAAGATATTCTGCAACGTTAGTGGCCTTGTAGTCCAACCTGCAGTACGACCGCGTCGAATCGTACGGAAGTTTGACATGCACAAAAATCCTGTGAGGTGGTGAGGCATACTGAAAGTGCTGCGTACGACAAGTTTACAGGAAACGTCGTAGGAATGCATTTTTTCATGCAAAAAAAAATGTTACGATTTCAGTTCGAAGATTGCGATCAAGGAAACACGATACGTTTAATGCAGATTTTGCGGAGGGAAATTATTGACATGTACCATGAACACCCTTGTTTGTGGGAAGTGAAATCAAAAGATTATGCTAACAAACACTTTAAACTGAAATTTGCTAAGCCTACGGGATCCTCTCTCGGCAAAAATTTAAACAAAGTTCAACACAAACGCTTAACTGTGGAAAGATTTCTAAGAAAAAAGGTTAATAGATATCCAAGCAACAGCATTAAGAAGTAATTTAAACGTATTGTCGTCCATTCTTGAGTAATTTCGGAAGTCTGCAGTTTCATGAACCCGTAAGTGGTTTATTAATACCATATGTGAAAACAAGTATCGTTTCATTAACCAATCCTTGCACCATTTGGTTCTTTTTTCTTTGCTTTTTCATCCAGTAGAATAACAAGTGAAGCTCGCTATCTTTGTAATTTTTTGATATCATAGGCGCTATCACGAAAACTGAACTGAACACCAATGTGTTGTACTACAGATCATCAACTAATCTACACGTGTGTGGACAAAACTGTCTTCAACTTGTCGTTCCAATTCTCTCTGCAATTTGTCGTGCAACTTGTTCTACGATATATTGCATCGTGTATGGCCCGCACATTTCCGAAACACAATTGTGGACACAGAGTTTTTTGTCCAATAGCTCGTTAACAACCAACCTCAACCGGCAACTATCCTCGGTTCGAGAATATTATCAGAGGACTTCATTGTCATAAAAAATAGGGATGATCTACTTTCATGATAAAATTGTCAAAATCACAATGGAGTTTCGGGTTTTCTAGACTATTGATACTGTAGATGCGAAAACGAACCAGTATGAACTGGAAGTCGGCTTTGTAAGGTCTTTGGCTTTAGGGTTCAAACATGTACCCAAACCTTCGGTTGATAAATGATTATTTTGTGTATAAAAATACGTGTCAATGGTCTATACATACCAACAGGGAGTGAAGAGAACGAAGTTTCGAAGAATTATTTGACAGCTTTTTATCCTCCGAAAAAAAAGGGAAGAATACAATATTTTCATGGACACTATCTCTTGATGGTCAAATGCACCTTGGAGGAAGAACAGGTCAGTACACAAGAGTAAGAGAGAAATACTATATCTGCTAACAGGTTCGTGTATTAAAAATTTTCCTGGGTATGCTTGAAGACTGGCTTTAAATCAAATATTCTAAATCAACAATTTGTTCAGGCTAGCCTCAACTCACCTACACTGTAGGTTGACGGACTAACACCTTTCAGAAAACAACTACTCCCCTTGCTAATACTACGAAGGGCATTGGATTACATCCAACAGGTGTTGGTGTGGAATTCTTCACAGAAGAATTTCCACATATGCTCTTGGCGATACACCACCAAAATTGATTTTCAATTATTGGGACGGGACACACTTGCAGACCGGTTTCGGGCTATTTGACCTCTCGTCAGTGCAAGACAGTGCCATCATCAACATTAGTCGATGACTTCCCATAATTAAAAATCATATTCGAGTAGAGTATCTTCCCCAGACCTAGGCTGATACAAACAACTAGGAAAATAACCGGTGCTGCGCCATCTACCCGTAGACTAGGTACTAACCAAGATCATATCCGCATGACCCCAATTCCTTGTACAAGGAAAATACGAATAAAACAAATATTCATGGGGATGCTTGAAGACTGGCTTCAAATCAAATATTTTAAAAATGAACAATTTGTTCAGGCCAGCCTCAACTCACCTACACTGTAGGTTAACGGACTAACACCTATTAGAAAACAACTACTCCCCTTGCTAATACTACGAAGGCCATTGGATTACATCCAACATTTACAAATAATTCTGGCAGTTGTTTCGCCAAGAGCATATGCAGGAATTTCTTCTGTGAAGAATCCTGCGCTAATACCTGTTGGATGTAATCCAATGCCCTTCGTGGTATTATTCAGGGAAGTAGTTGTTTTCTGATAGGTGTTAGTCCGTCAACCTACAGTGTAGGTGAGTTGAGGCTGGCCTGAAGAAATTGTTCATTTGGAATATTTAAGGTACATGAATAATATTCATAGGAATTCTATTCCAAAATGTGTTTGGTTTGACAGTTGAAACAAATACTAATTGGACGTTCCAGGTGTTGTTATGACTGAAAGAAAAATATTTTCAACAGGATTAGGATTAATAGTTTGATATTTTTGAAAGAACCTTTTGTGGTAATATTTCATAAATATGACAGAATTGAAAATAATGCCCTATGCCCTACGGGATTTCATTTGGGAAAATGTTGTTTCGAAAAAGTTCAGTGAGGAATACGTTGAACAACAACCATAAACGTGTAAGACGGAACGACAACACCATGTACGTTTCCCACGTCGAGACTCACCTTCTGCATAATGCCCTCGTCTACTGCAATTTATGACAAATAAAGGAAAAACTGTATTAATTTCCTGAGAGAGCATAGCATGGTATAATCGTTCGATATAGGCAGGCATCCATCGACCCGAATGATATTAATGAGAATTGGAATGCAAATCGCCTCACGATGCTACAGTCTATATAAATGTCTGCTCTACAAACGTAGCTTGAGGTGAAACCGAGGCATCTTCGGTTTCGATTACGGGTTGGACTAACTTCGTCAAAGAAACTGAACTGGATCACTAACCATAATCCATGAACGTTGGCGTTGTGGCGTGTGGACTATCGATGCAAATATTGGAGCTTATATTCAGTAGAGAAGATTAAATAAGATTCGTCCAATAAAGAAAGTAACGTTATATGTGGGAAAAAAATGCTTTCATTACAGAGGAGAAAGTCAAAAACTCCGCCCTCTTCACAATATAATCATGTTTCTGAACACCAATACCAAAGGTTTGATATATTTCGTTTGTATATTTTTCAACATCGTTCTGGATGAAAACAACAAAAAATTAAGACACGCTTATACACGTTTCGGAAATGAAGGATATTGCATGGGAATTAATTATTTCAAAGCTAACATTTCCAGTGAACGTTAACCACTCCATTTCATCATCTTCAACTTCTCAGGAAGCCTGAAAAGATTCTTGAAAATTCAAATCGTAACATCTCTTCGAGTGATTGCAATAGTAAATTGTTTACCAGGTAAGAAAAGCCTAACAATCCTGGACCTCGACTTAGCAACACAGAGTCCAGGAATGTGGCTTTTCCTACAATTCTTCCGGGAATCGTTCAAAATTCGATAGATTTCGAATAATTCTAAAAAATTTGCCAATGATTTTATTCACAAATTAATTCTGTAATGAAATTACTCAGGTTACTATAGTAACTGTATTCAATCATCTATGTAGAACACTCATATCATTCATACATCGATTTCAGTTACTTACAGTTAAGAAATCTTCTCTATTTCTTCAAGGAATTTTGTCTGGAATGTCAAAATTTCCTAGCGATTTGCTGAAAAATCCTTTGCTGCAGCTATTCTCACAGACATCGATTGGGGTTAGCTATAAAAATGCATGGATTATGTAATAGTAATAGTAATGTTTATTCGCAGTTCATATATCACATTATAAAGACTGTTTGTTGTGATTATCATTTCAATCTGAACTACAAAAAAGAGTTGACATACAGCAAAGCTGATCCTAAGTGTCAACCCTCAATTTCATTCGAGACAAATCATAGGATTGATACTATTCGAAAATTGGAGTAAATGTAATTAATGAAGTTTAATCGTTTCATTAACCAACAATTCTCTGAAATGCTTCCTGAATCTTGCAATGGACATGGACTTTAAATTCTCTGGTATAGAATTATAGAGTGTATATACTGTGTATGGAGATGACCGTTTGAATATGGTTGTCTGGTGTGGTGGTGGTGGTGAAATCTCACCCTGAGTTCGAATATTCATGTTGTGTACCTCACTTCGATATGTTATTTTTTGAGAAAGGTATGGTGTATTTCTTTCAGTTATTATTTTATGGAACAATACTGCTAAGTGAAGCTGTCTTCTACAGATCATATTTAGCCATCCTGCATCCTTAAGTTTATGTGATATCCCTTCAAATTTTTCAATACCGTATACCTATGTACCTGAGACATGAATTCTGAACCCCTTTGAATACAATTTTTCTCGAAGTTAAACAAGGTCCATAAGATGTGTCTCAGTTGTTGAAATGACTAAAGACTAAAGTATTTGTGGGTAGAATTTTAATTGCTTGAGGTAAGACATGTCTATGGGGATATAGTAATTTTAGGTTATAGTAAGCTTTTTTAACGCATTTAGAAACATGTTGTGTAAAACAGAGTTCAGTGTCCCATTCTAGTCCTAAGTTTCAACCTAAGAGCAGGATAAGCTGCACCCATCAACAAAAACGTTCATATTTTCGGTACGGTATAGCTGTTTAAACATGATTGTTTCTCTCATTGGGATTATTCAAATCATCTGAAATAGTTTTGACTGGGTGTTTTTTATTGATATTCAAAACTTTCAACCTTTGCCATAAAATTCTGCTATTTGAGCTATGATTATCGATACAGAATTTAATGTTTCCCTCTTTTTCTTTCCGTATTGCATTGGTGGTTAAGTTTCTGAGAGATTTATAATAGTTCCAGTGAGTTGGGTTTTTACTTAGTTTGTATTTATCGAGTTCTTTGTTACGCAACGATATCATGAATTTAATATTATCTGTGAGCCATGGTGGTCTATGTTTCCTAATTTCAATTTCCCCCATCGGAGCCAAAACATCAAAAATGTTAAGAAGATACTGACTGAATATTTTCACTTCATGATTTATATCATCTTGAAAAAAAATTCCTCAAATGGTGTTACTGCTAAAAAGTCAGTTCATAGTTTTTTGTCTATATTTTTCATGTTTCTTGCTGTAATTTTTTTATCAATAATTTTTATTTGGGTGATAACAGAGCAGTATGTTGACAAATGGTCCGAAATATTATATATTTCTTCCACCCCACTGTTACCAACTTCAATTTCATTTGAGACACATATTACATCCAGCAGAGAAATAGAATTTTTTGTTATTCTTGTGGAAGATTTGCTTTAGATTGAACAGCTCGACAATGTTGTTGAATTCTGTGGTTGTTTCAGTTTCATTATTGAGAAGAATAATATTGATATCCCCACCAAAAATAATTCATAATTTGTCATCAGATTGGCTAAATTTTTTTCCATATTGATGAGGGAGTCCGAAATGCTCCCTTTGGGATGTCTGTAGAGTGTTCCAAATATATAGGATGTTTTATTCAAATTAAAACCCACCCATATTTGTTCTAAGGAATTATGATTATGTACACTAATCAGTGGCTGTGGTATATTCGTCCTCACATAGATTCCAACACCACCACCCCTCGCAGCTCTGTTCAATTTGAAGAAGTTGTAACCCTCGATGTGCGTCAAATCATCTGGAATTTCATTTGTTAGCCATGTTTCACATACACCTATAACGTCATATTTCATTTGAAGAATAAATTCCTTGAAATCAAGAAAATTGAAATTAAAAGATATATTGAACATTGAAATAAATATTTCCACGCATGCTTGCATATGAAGTACATTTTTTGGCAGGTATAAGTGCTTCTGACAGAAATCGGTCTTCTAGATATCAAAAGTGACTTTAGTGTATAAGTTGGAATGTCGAACAACAACCACATTTCGCACAAATATCATTCTCTAAGTCATTGGTAACTTCATTCGGAATGAACAATTTCATTAACAATTTCTCGAAAAAAAAATTATTTCAAACCTACTTCCAGGTTGGAAAGTGACCAGTCGTTCATTGAGAAGAACAAGAAAGAATAGCCGAAAAATAACTATAGTCAATAATTTTCCTACCTGTTCTTCAATAATTTGAAACGTCATTTTTCTCATTAGAATTGAGAAAATTTTCAGAAAATGCTGAATGCACACCAACTCATTCTTACAGAACAAGCAAATTCGGATTCTGATTGCTTAGGAAATATTTCATAGACCAATCAGTATTCAGAATTGCTACGATTGTTAATTGAAACTTTATAATTGAGGCCGCACACCTAGATAGGTACTCAGTTTCTTACCTCAAAAACTCTAAAATTCTCAATAACCTCGACGTCGCACTAGTTTTCAGAAATTAAACGTTACCGGATTGTCAGATATTTCGTTACGTGAAGAATGTACCTTTTCATTTTCTCATTTTGACACATGGAGCGGCAAATCTCAAAATCTACTGAAATGTCAAAAAGCGCCTCATTTCTAAAACTCAGTTATGGAATGAGTTATTTTTTATCTCTCAGTTTCGAGAAGTGGAACAAAAGCATCCAGTCATGCGATGAAATCTTAAGGAATCTCAAAAGTCTCCTCCCCCCTCTTATCAAAACCTTGGACAAGTACAGAAACGTCGAATTAGGGAGGCTTACAAAAACGTCAGCTTATTTGACAATCATCTAGAAGTGGAGCTTGCATTTGGAATGTTAGTATAAACTGTTTTAATTCATCACAGCTCAATAACCTCGACGTCGCACTAGTTTTCAGAAATTAAGCGTTACCGGTTTGTCAGATATTTCGTTAGGTGAAGAATGTACCTATTTATTTTTCTCATTTTGACACATGGAGTGGCAATTCTCAAAATCTACTGAAATGTCAAAAAGCGCCTCATTTCTAAAACTCAGTTACGGAATGAATTATTTTTTATCTCTCAGTTTCGAGAAGTGGAACAAAAGCATCCAGTCATGCGATGAAATCTTAAGGAATCTCAAAAGTCTCCTCCCCCCTCTTATCAAAACCTTGGACAAGTACAGAAACGTCGAATTAGGGAGGCTTACAAAAACGTCAGCTTATTTGACAATCATCTAGAAGTGGAGCTTGCATTTGGAATGTTAGTATAAACTGTTTTAATTCATCACAGCTCAATAACCTCGACGTCGCACTAGTTTTCAGAAATTAAACGTTACCGGTTTGTCAGATATTTCGTTAGGTGAAGAATGTACCTATTTATTTTTCTCATTTTGACACATGGAGTGGCAATTCTCAAAATCTACTGAAATGTCAAAAAGCGCCTCATTTCTAAAACTCAGTTACGGAATGAATTATTTTTTATCTCTCAGTTTCGAGAAGTGGAACAAAAGCATCCAGTCATGCGATGAAATCTTAAGGAATCTCAAAAGTCTCCTCCCCCCTCTTATCAAAACCTTGGACAAGTACAGAAACGTCGAATTAGGGAGGCTTACAAAAACGTCAGCTTATTTGACAATCATCTAGAGGCGGAGCTCGCATTTGGAATGTTAATATAAACTGTTTTAATTCATCACAGCTTCGCGTTTTTTGAAAGAGAGTTGCCAAAACTGACATAAACACAAACAACATTAGTATCATTGAATAGTTTTTTTCGATACCTTTCAAAAGAAGTGTCGCTTGCCGTAGGGTTCCTTTTGAAATTATTGGTCACAATGGCCTTGTGACGTCATCTTTGCCGATTTCGTCATGTATCATCACCAGTAGAGAAGTTTACAACCTTTAATATTCCGTTTCCAAATTTCACTTGTTTATGTATAATCGATCCAAAGATAAGAGGGGGAGAAGGGGACTTTTGAGAAGCACTGTATATTTGGTAATAAAATAGCCTTATAATTGTACGATACAATTCTCACAATCTCAAAAAACTGATATCTCCACTATATCTATCATTATGATGTTTGTGAATACACGTATTTTTTCCATTCAGTACATGGCATAGTAACTTCATATGTTTCTTTCTTCAATCTTAACAGTCATTGCAACCAAAAAATATTCGAATTTTGAAATGTACAAAAGCCTCTCAGTCTTCACCATGCCTATCTGCTTCTTATCCTTCGCTAAGCCTTGAGAAGTTGTTATTAGTTTGTAATATCTCCAGTTGACTTCATTTTGAAACATTGAAGCGGCATTCAAGAACATTGAATAACTTATTTCATTCCTCTTTCAGTTGACAGTTTGCATGAAGGTTTGTTATGCATTCCTTAGGACTTCTTAGATATAATATATAATGTAAAGCGTTTCTAAACGTTTTTACAGTTTCTTTCAGTGAATGTAAACCTGGGTAAAGTGGGAAATAAACGTTTCGTGAAAGATACACTATACTTTTTCTACGGCTTAAACAGATAATAACAGAATGATTCAACATGAAATTCAAATAGAATGTCATTCAAAATTTCCATTCAGGTACAATTTGAATGAGTAAATATAGCTGTCATCGATTGAAATTTGACATTCTATGGGATACCTTATTTATTTTGTAATAATAACTACAACTGTAACAAAATGAACACATTGTGATATCAGGTAAGAAAATGAAATTGAAGTTATACGATTGATCCATTGATCTATCATGAACGGTTACGATATGGCAGTTTTGATAATGCGAAAAATAACTAAGAGATGATGAGATATGATTGGCATGTCAAACACATTCATCAAGCTTATTGTTTACATTCTTCAACGATAAAGTAGACGAATACTAGAAAAATGGCAATGATGGCATTTGTTGAGAGCTTTTTGTAGTTCGTCTCTCTGCGATATCTACCTGAAACACAAATTCAGCGAAATCATCATTGAAGATTGCACAGAGTATGCAATAAGGATTCACTCAAGCGTAATATAATAGTTATTTATGTAATAAGGATCATAAAGACGATCATTATGGTACAAGTCGTGAATATTATACATTTTCGAAAAATGAAAAACTGCATTTTCGACATGTCACAATGACAACTATTTTTAAAGGAGTAAGTATTGTGTAGTTTCCTTGACAACGTCATCAGGTTGTAACGGCAATATTTATTTATCGCTGTCAAACTCAATAATTATTGTCAGGTAGAATTTAATATAATTTAAAATATGAGTGATTCTGAAGCTGATAGTTTACCTTCTGATTTGGAAGAAATGTCGAGAAATATAAATAAATTTTTGATCAAACCATTACATGTTTTCCTTATAGAATTTCATTATGGTACTTAGTACCATAATGAATTCATTATGGTACTTAGTACCATAATGAATTCATTATGGTACTTAGTCCCATAATGAATTCATTATGGTACTTAGTCCCATAATGAGCTTCCTTATGTCATAAAAATTGAGTGACATAACGTTGTCATTATGACATGCCATCAGATAAATCAAATTTCCACATCGACTTTCGATCTTTTAACCTCTGCTGTACTATATTCCCAAACTAATTCTAGGAAGTCTCCCAAAGTTTCGAACTCATGTCCGATTTATGTACTTTACTGTTAACAAGATTGCAAAAGTTTGATGCACAAAAGTGTGCCAGTGGGGAAAAATCGATGGTTTTTTGATAGCATTTCGAAAGTAAACCTATTTGTGCTTCAGGATTT
Organism: Zygogramma bicolorata; assembly: GCA_032362365.1. Taxonomy (NCBI): domain Eukaryota; kingdom Metazoa; phylum Arthropoda; class Insecta; order Coleoptera; family Chrysomelidae; genus Zygogramma; species Zygogramma bicolorata. Next base: position 34,650 of record JAVJAQ010000339.1, read on the forward strand.
TGTACTAGTAAAAGACCGGATTCGATTTACATCAACTGTTACAATGTGGGTATTTTGTGAACGGAAATTCCCGAAGTTATTGGATACACTGATTTTATTCGCGTGACTTCTATATCTTTCAGATTTCGAGTTTCAAAACTTTTTAAAGAGATGTCGCTCATCGAGAAATCATTTGAATGAATGGATGAAACCCGTTTGAAATTTATCATCCTTCAAAAATATCATTTCAATCCATCCAAGTGATAAGACAATAATTTGAGATTCGAAAAACGATCGCAATACTAAGGAATATCTATCTGTTCATTCTTGAAAGGTTTAACGCCTGAAAAAAACGATGAGAGTGGAACCTTTGGTGTAAAATTTAAATACAAAATGATACTATTTGCACTCAGCGCGTTTCGCTAACAAGGTTAGCATCTTCAGGAGGAGAAAACTGGATATCAATGTCAATCAATCAGAATTGGATATCAGTATCAATTTTCTTCTCCTGAAGATGCTAACCCTGTAAGCAAAATGCGCATCGAGTGAAAATAAAAATATTAATCGACTTATGTTATTATCATTACCTCGAGTGACGGCCTTTCTGTTGGATGATAAAGATTATTGATAGCAGCACCTTTTACCTACCTCGTAGTATGTGCTGTGAGAACGACATAGACTTTGATAATGCCTACCTCAGCTGTAGGTGAAACGTCTGGAATAAAAACCTGTGAACCACGGCAAGCAAACGAACCCGGATAATATCCCAGATCCCATTCCAAACATGGTCAGCGCTTTTTTTCCAATTATTACCACGTTCACTTTCATGATTGGAAACAGTATATCGTACAACAAGTGAGAAATATGTATGTCATTTTCTCACGCATTGTACACTATACTTTTTCTACGATTGCGTTGTTTTCAAGTATTGAAAATTAAAATACATATATAATAAAACTTGTATGTCATCAACTCATTTTCATACTTATAAAATAATAATAAATAATAACATAAATGTAGTTATATTCGAACAGGTTTGTAAAGTAATGCCCCTGGTAGGTTGTTTTGTTTCAACATGTTATCGGTAATTGAAATATTAGCTGCGGTCAAAATTGAAGTGGATGGGGAAACGTACTGAGCTTCCACAGCATTGTTGTGTTCAGGTTTTTGTTAGGTATGGAGTTGTCGATATACTATTCAGCAACATTGCTGGATTTCCAACCCCCATGGTGTTTTAAAGTTGAAAGATCTGCCCCTGCATTAACTAAAATAGTCGCAGATGCCTCCGGAAACAGTGGCCAGTGTTCGGTAATTGCAAAATTTTCGCTATTTCTCTCGGCATGGTGCCCAATTTCCTAACTAACATTTTTAGTTATAATTACGTTAATCTTACCTTCGATCAGGTCGGCGACCTTTCTGAAAGAAGACTAGATTACGTAATTTTTACCTTGTAATTACCAATCTGGGGAAAAAATTCGAAGTAATTTGGACGTCGGAAATTGGAATATTTGGACATTTAGTTTACTAGGTTGAGGGTAAAAATAAGTGATTTTGAGATGAAATTGGTCGGAAATAAGTAAATATCAAGCTTAAATCAACCTTTCTGTTACCAATTATTCCCTTGGACGAATGAGTAGACAAAGAGAGGTTTCTTTATATGAATAGCATACATATATACATATTATCTCTATCTTAACTTCTCATTATTTGGTTGCCACAACGAATCAGCTATGGTCTACATAAAATGCTGACAATAAGTATGGGAATATAAAAATTATTGTCATAGAGTAGCTACATGCTCTCTCCTCAACAATATTCTCCTTGCGGCGCGAAATTTTCTGTAAAATGATGGTTCTTACCTTCATAAAATTCCCGGGCATCTTTAAATATGCGATTTAATGCAAAAATAATTTAGATTGATTGCACATGTTTAAATTTTTTATCCAAAAAACACTCTTTTATTCAATATATTATCGATATTTATTGATGGGTAAAACAGATATTCTAATTGAATATGGCGTAATTTTTGAAATGTACCTATAAGTCAATATTCTTCTTCTTACGGTATCATGTTTCAACGTGTTTCATTTGTGCATGGTCGAAGCTTCACATATTTTTTGTAAATTCGGTAAAATTCTCCTGTAACTGTGAAATTTCTAGGAACTTTCGTTTAAGTATCGGGTAATTCTAAATAAAAGGGCCGAATAAAGATCTTCCATGTCATCAATTTCTAAATTTTCGAATTTCATCACAACGACATGCCCCTGTGAGGCTAGTAGCTAAAGCAGACTGAAATCAGAATCAAACATTCATTGTTCGATAACAATTGGAAAATTTTCAATACACACCTTTATCAGCAAATACTTTTCATCAGGTTCATCTTTTAAAAATTGTTGAATTTTTTCAGAAGTTGATGTTTTTGACTGTTTTGGAGCATATTTTTCAGATTTGCGTTTCAAAAATGCACGTAGTTTTACGTATTTTGATATATCAACACAGTTTTTAATAATTAAGGTACTCAATATCCTTGACAATTCTTCGAAATGAACTAACAAGGTATTTTCTGAACAAGAATTTACCTTGGTTTTTATTTTCCAGTCAATAAAGTTTAAATGAGCGATTTCTTATTTTTCTCTTGATGTGCTTGGTAGCAAATTATTTCAAACATCTAAGTATTGCTTTCTGAACAATTTCTGGGGGTGTATTTTCCAACTCCAAATCTTCGTATTCCATTATATTCAATATTCAATAAATCTGAACTGTTTATACTATAACAATCAACAATAAAATTATTTTCGTTGGGTAAGTTGACAGCAATAATTATGCAGTGCTTCGGTTTTGTTGTTATGGAAACGCCAACAATGGGCTACTAGGATATTGAAAGCTAATCGTCGGCGTAGCGTTGTCAACATGGAGAACGTGTCATAATCAATCTGACATGTAACAATTCATGACTGACTTGGGTTTTCGTGGTAACAGTAAGAAATTATTTCTCACTGTAATGGCGGATATTTCTCACTGCGTGAGAAATCTTTCTTTTCGAACGTATGAAAGCCATGAGAGAAGTGGCACATTGTATAACATCCGTTGACAAATTATAATTCATATATGGACTGAGTTCAGTCCGAAGTTGAAAGCATTCTGAGGTTTTCAAATTTCACAACAGTATTTTTGTTCGAACCGAAAACAGGCATTCTTGATTTCGCTTTGTATATTCAGAGAACTTCAAACCACCCATTCGTGCAAAAGCTCCGTTTTCCAATATATTTTTCTTCCGTAAAGTAAACAACTTTTTATGCTCGCATCAATATTTCAAAGCCTTCCAGACAAACGGATCTTTCAAGTTGTTTTTCTACGATAAAAATCGATATCATGAAAATTCGAGCACAATGCATGGTTTTGACACGAAATTATGGTGTGCCCGGAAAATACTATTGACATATTTATGGGAATTGATTTAGTGGGTCAATTTGGTGGCTCTGTGATGGAGTAATTGAGAAGTAAAGAGCTGATACCAATGGAGAGTGGAAGTGGTACGTTTTGATTATTCATGAATTGAGCGAGGGTTTTTCAACACGTCATCAAAGGGATGTTCCAGAACTTTTCGGTGAGAAAAGAACGAGTATAGAAATGTTCGATATACTAAAGATACGTTCATAATCATTATATGGTTTATAAAATTGAGGTCATAAAGTTGTTATTGAATTAGAGACTTCAATATGGATTGAACAGGATAATGAATGTTTCTCTTGTTTCAAATTGTATAGGGGACGTTCAATATTATTATTATAAGAAGCGGCATTGAATGTCCACCACGATAACCAGATTTATCTCAATTGATTTCTGTAATGTAATTTCTGATGAAATTGAATTTATGTATCATCATGTGAAGTGGAAGTATTTCTCCGCCGTGATATAGGAAAAGCTAGTCACTAGACTTACTGTGTTTTGAATTATTATCGTTTTTTAAATTCAGCGCGCCAAATTACCTTTATGGACTTTTTTTGATCCTATCACCAGCATAAATAAGGGTTATGTTTGCATGCCATTTTCTAGTAAGTTTCAGAAATAGACATCTTTACTTGGTTAAAATTCAGCGAGTCAAGTTACTAGGTTTTATTTATTTTTATTTGAACATTTTTTCTAGCACCTTAAAAGGACTTTAACGATAGTGATAAAGATCCCGACTATAATCCCGATGTTACACCAAAAAAAAGTTCAGATAGTTTTTTGCCAATTTTGACGATGTTTCTGACGATTATAATCAAATAACTGAATAAACAAGTGTCTTTCATACTAAGCCTGCGGTTTCGAACGAAATAAATGAAAGTAATGAATTAGTATTACACAGCGAAGGTCAAGAACAGTATGAAAATGAACAAACAAGTCTTTGACAACTCAAACGATGAAAAAATTAATATTGATAATTAATATAATGTTTTGAACTTCCCAGATTTTTTTTTCAATTCAGGATGGCTGCAAATTACGAAAAAATAATAATATTCCGTTATTAGTTATTTGTTGAGGTTGATTTCTTAAAAAAAAAGTTTAGCACTGATCTTCCCGAACCTGTACCTCTGGGAATAAACACCTCTGAGAAAGAAAAAATATTGAAGTCCCTATGCCCAGCTTTTCTAGATGAACGACGTAAACTATTTTGGCAATTCTTGCCGACCAATGACAATGCTCCAGAATTGTGCTACAATTCGGAAAGTTGACTTCACTCCTAAGTTATCATACAGCTGGTGAAAATATAATAATATATTTGTTTTAAGTTTGTGGTTTTATGTTAATAAGTGACCATGCGATATTTTCGTTTCATAATTTCATTGTTTTTCTGTGTTTGTAAACTTAGTTAATATAAAGTATTCGCATTACTTCCAAATTTAATGAGTGAATCAAAAATAAACCTTTTGTAAAACGTAGCAATGTTGTTACTATTTTGTTAACCTGAACTAGAATCTTACTAAAATTTGAAAAAATTCATCATAACCTAGTTACTTTAGTTACAATATTTTAAATTCTCATTATTTACTTTTTTTGATGTTCTGCAATTCAGTAAAAAATGGTAAGTACAATTTACTCCCTTTTCTATAAACTTTAGGCAAACCTCAAGGTCATATTCAGAATCAACGTACGAAAAAATCTATACCACCATTCAAAAATCATTAATAAATATCAAAGAGACTAGAAGCTAACCAAAAACTGAAAAAATTGATTTTATGAAAATATGTAAAAATCGAGTTACTAGGTTTTTCTATATTACTGCGCTGATACAACTACAATTTTAGTATGAAAATCAACGTGTCGGAGGTTTTTTTCAGAATCATTTTGTTTCGATGTTATAAATGTTATGGCTCTACGGCTATGTAGCAATAATTCATCATATTTTAATATGGAAATTATATCGCCGCTATGCACAACTTGCTTATTCACTTGCGAAAAAAGCGCCAGAAACAAGGCATTTCGATCATCCATGATAATATTCCTCACAGCCACCATTGTTATCAACAATTGTCTGATCTTTTGTCCATGAATTTTATACGAAAAATGTTCTTGGAAAACAAGCAGATATGCCTTCAGCGACAGTCATATTCACGTTGAAAAAGTATTTTATATTATGCGAGTTATTCAACTAACGTGAAAAACTCTTTTGTTTTGAACATTTCCGGGCTAACTTCAGCCTCAATATGAAATGACAAAGTTGGAGTTTCGCCGGAAATTATGGCCTACATAAAACTCAGCAGTGATGGTTTCACAAGTAAATAATGGCAACAAATTGCTGGAGAAATGCCTCTTCCGTTTTTTACATTAGGGTAATATTTAACAGACATCTCGCAAGTGGAGGAACATTAACTGTTACGTAACAGCAATGAAAATTATCGTTCTTGATTGACTTCTCCAGAAAACCTTCCAAATCGTATCCAGATTAGAATGTCACATTTCTCAGTATAGTAAATTGATATTTGAATGTTGTGAGAACCCTAAAAATGGATTTGTACTCAGCACATGCTATCTCAGAATGGGCAATGTATGTGTTTTTATTAGGAACGTTAATAGAATGTGTATGGTACAAACTCAGAATAAACTTCTCTTATGATTAGCAACTGTGGATTGTGCTGTGTATGTGGAAAACGAGAGTCAGACGCTTTACCATCTATCAAGGTACATATATATTTAATTCACATCCTTTTGACTTATGTCCTTGTATCTAACCTACTTTCAAATTGGATAGCAGCCAATTTTTCACCCAGATGAAGAGGTAGAAATTAACTTTTCCGACTTTTTAGGACCTTTACAGCTTCTTCGTCTTTCTTTCAATATGGCATTCTACCATTCGAAATTCACGAAGTGTTAGGACACCCGCCAACTTTTCCACTCCAACGTTGTTGTACGAAACAAGGTATAACTGATACAATATAATAGCTACCACAGACTATCCCAATATCGAAAGTACAAATAAGATATAGGTACTTATTTCCCCCACAATCCCCATTTCTCTTCAGTAACTGAAGCCTCCCTCAATTTTTTTTTAAATGAACTCTCACTACTTTTTCAGACCACAGCAATAGCATATAAAGTTATCATACCTAAGGCAGTCAAAAATTGGGCCTCAGTAACAATGTTGCCCATCAGGGCCAGTCAGTCCATTTTCATTATTCAAAATGCCGTCAATATCGCCTATTTGCGATCCTCGTGACACACCTGAGATTTCTGGAATATTACTATGCCAGACGCATTCAGTGAAGCGAAACCACTACCAATAATGACAATAGCTCAATGAAGTAGCTGGTCTTTTTGCAATGTCTAGTTGAAACACAAAATATATAGACATGAATGATCGTGAATAAAAAAGTATACGAACCTCGCCAAGAAATGAAAAAGCATGCTTCTTCCTTCAGCAGATAAGGTTACATCAGTGTCGTTTCTTCATGTTCGTATTTGTGGTAGTAAATGTTACAGATGGAATTCAATGCCACGGTATTGCCATCGATTTCAAACAGAATCCCTCAGCGAGGAGACCTTGTTACTTACTACCTACAACATTCCCCAGGAGCAATATGGTTATTTTTGTATGTTTTCTTCCATTCTATGATGACTTCATGCACTCAAACCTATGTAATACCGCTACTGATCATAATAATAATTGTGATGTGGTGCATGTAGCTTGTTTCACACTATTGTCTGTAATAGACTGCTGTTTGAATTACACTTTGAAGAGCCGCAACATTTGGTAGAAGAGGGGTGATCCGTTTTGACACCAAATGAATGTTCCACCCATCAATATGAGTAGATATTTTCCTAAACTTCACCAAAACGTCATAGTGCTTCAAGATGTTCAATCATACAAGGTATAGCAAGACTGCTCATTTGCCAAATACTATCACGAATTATTAGGGGCGGCAGTTTTAAGGGTGGTACTCTTTTGTTGGTATGCAAATATTACTTAAATTATACGTTACTTGGATTTGTGATTGGTGATGGACTATATTGGTCACCTCTGCGTGGAGTTATCGAGCTCGATACATTTTCTCCGTAATCTTAAGAATTAACACAGTGCGATCATGGTATTTCCCACTTACATAAGGAGGAGAACGAATTCTGAAGATATGAATCATTACAAAAAAAATATATTGTGGAGCCAGAAGCGTTCAATACCCTCTGTGGTTTAGTACCAATTTGTTCAAACGGGATCAGAAAAATTGGAAAGATGATCAAAGGGGACACAAGGGAATAGATATCAACAATATTTCTTATACAACGACTGAATGTGGAAATAGCTAGAGGATATGCGGCATCTATTCTAGGTTCATTTATAATCAATTTCTTACCTGGTTTTCATTAATTATCATTCATTTTCAGTAGTAATATCCCTAGGACATTGATAACAGACGGGATAATTTCATGACAATCGAAAGCTCGTTCCTTGGTAACAGCACGAAGCCGAAGGCTGAGTGCTGTTACCAAGCGACGAGCTTGAGAAATTTGTCATGAAATTATGAGGCATTCATCAATGTCCGAGGGATATTCGGCGGATAATTTTTCGACAAAAAAAATTGTAACTCAACATAACGAAACATTAATTTATTAAAAGTACAGTTAGTGAAAGTACAATTATTAAAATTTAAGTTAACATTAGATTCGTTCCTGTTCTCTACTATAGAAGATCTATTAATAATAATAATAATAATAATAATAATAATAATAAATTTATTCAGTACCAATACAAAAAAACATGAATACATTTTACACATATAGGAATTGTTCTAAAATGAACACGGGGTTAAAAAAAATATATCTTATTATAAATTACAAGGTACAAGAATAAACAAAACTCCACTAAGGCAATGCCAGGGCGTGGATATTTCCATTAATTTCTTGATCTGTACTACTTAATATGAAAAATAATAGTGAAAACAACAGAGTTTCATGCGTATTGATACATTTGAATGAAAATAATATATGTAAATCAATAATTAATAACACATAAATACACACTCAGACAAACATAAACTTACATACATATGGAGACTTATAACAATTAATATTTATAATCTTGTTGTAGTGTTCTTGATCGAGATTTAAGTATGGTTTTATTTATTATTATTTATTCATTTATTTCTGATTGCCATGACCAGTAATTTTCAGCAATTGTTGTTCTTCTACACCACTTTCTGCTAATTCGCTAACAGCAGTTGATCTATTCGAGTGATTTGTTATCTTTTTCTCCTTTACATTCAAGCCAATTGCTTCAGCAGAAGATTTAGTCCATCCATTAATTAAATTTCTTCCAACAGGTACATTATCGTACCATTTGTCAATTTCATTTTTCCAGTGTCGATTTGGTTTCAAGAACAGTCGTGGTGAGGTAATATTGTCGCCTCGTTTTGATATCAGTTTATGAAAAAGACGTACAGGGCATCTTTGTCTCTCACTATTGATAACCAACCATTTACTACTTGCACAGCTTTCAGAACCACCTTGGCACGTTTTACTGAATACCTGATTGTAGTCAACGCGATTTGTTGGAGTGTCATCGTTATTTTTCTCGATTTGAAAAAAATCCACCAGACAAGCAACTCCCTCTCCTCCTCGCCACGCTAATTCTACAGCAGCAATATGGTAAAATTTACGCATAAGACCTTCAGGGGTATCTTCATCCCAAAGCAATATTATTTTGTTAATTTCAGACCAATTTAACGAAACTGAACTGGCCTTACGTTTACATGGATCTGCTTGTAGTTTCTTCCTGATTGCATCGCGGGCATCTCGGGCTGGTTTAAACACTATATTGTTAAACGGGTCAATCATAATATTATAGTCATTATAGTACTTTTCTTGCAATAGTTTGCACGAAACGTTCCACATTGTCTTCACCGTTGCCTCTTTGAATTCGTCCCCGTTTTTCTTTCTCATATTGACGGCCCAATCTTTTAGTATCAACGCCAATTCTTCTAAGCTTCTATGTTCATTCAACTCATATTCTCGTTCGCAGCAAAATTCCATGAATATTCCCCAAATATATTTGTGACTGTAGGTTGTATTTCTGGGAATTTTTTCTTTGATTAGCGCATTTATACTTTGAACATTCTCATTGCCGAAACGTGACATTTTGAAATTTATTTGGATGAAGTTGTCAAACTCGATCGTGTTGTCATAGGGATTGAAAATTGCACTGAATGCAATTATCAGTCAAATGTTGACATGATTGGGTGAAATTGTTTCACATGACACAAAATGACGAAATTTGAATGGTTGTTAGAACAATCGAAAAATTATCATAATTATTGCTCATTTGCATATATTAGGTAAATGCGAGAAAAATCAGTTGGTATTATATTCAAGTGACTGATCTAGCTGTGTATGTATATTTTATCATTTCAAAAAATTGAAACTGATTTCAGGATAATTTCATATCCGACTTGCCAAAGAGACTCTTGTTTTTGTAAATCTGTTGAATAAACTAAACTAAGATCGAGCTATGGTCAGAGTTGGATTAAAATGCTTTTCAGGTAGTTAGGTACTAATGTGGATAGAGAAAATGATAATAATATAATATTTCTCTTACAACAAGATGAGTAGATTCTTTTATTTTTGTTGACGAATCAATTGTGGACTTTCCTCCCTGCAGTCCCTTGTCTGTCTATTACTACTTGCCCTTTGCGTCCGTTTAGGTCTCAATGTATTTACAGCTCATTCAGTCAATCTTGGCACAGAACCAATGACTTTATGCCCAGCAGTCTCTGTAGAGTATAGTAAGATGAAAAAACGCTTACTATATGTGTTCACTGTGTTGAAGTTAATTCCTAGTAGGAGTTTTTTCTTTCGTCTTTGGTCTGTACTACTAGTGTGCAACTGGAAAAGTAGCTGAGTTTGTGCCAGGATGGATTGGACAAGCTGTACATTCATACTGAACGATATATGCCAATGGCATTTTTCTTCATTGTGGTTTTGTTATTCATAAAGCTCTCTCTGTCATTCTCTGTTTCTCTTCCTATCTGCGAACGAACAAACTCATTCCAAAATGTAATCAATCATTTCTACTACAAACACTGTACATTTCCGTTATAATATTCAGCCACAAATGCATTCGAGTTGGATTTGCACAGAACAGTGGGAATCAAAAAAGTTGAACGCAGAAGATTAATATGAGCAAAATCTAATTTCTTTTCTCGCTTTGGTGATGAATTCCGAATGGTCAGCTGAAAAATGAATTTATCTTGCTTGTTGTTGGCTTTAGCTCTTTCATTAGACCAGTCAAATTTGCTCATAAACGGTTGAAACATGGATACCGCAGCATATTTGATGATTCACTGGAAAATATAGAAGGGAATGTTGTACCAACTCTGCTCCCTATTTTTCAATTGATAGTTAAATAGAAGAAATGTTTTACAAAAGTTCGTAGTTGATAATCGCAAGAGTTCTTTCCGAAAGATTCAAAAGAAAAACAAGATGAATAATGATTATTAATTATAATTCGATATCGCTATATCTGTTTGTTGCTGAATTATCGCCATTGCTAACTATCGTATATGAATGGTCATAACAATTTTGATGGCAGAAGGAATTTTATCACATTATTTGCAATTCATTCACTTATAAGATGAGGTTTCACCACACTGAAATTCAATTTGCTCAATCTGAATACATATCAATGGTTATCGTAATCTTATTTTCATATAAATGTAAGGTGCGAATATATTGGTATATTGAAGTAAGAGTGGATATTGAGGTCTCTAAAACTCGCGCAGAATAGATCAAGTCTTATTGAGAATATTGGGACTTAAGGAGACTTATTAGACCTCGTCGTCAAGTCGCGCAAAAGTTATGGTGATGGCTCCAGAGTTTGAGCCAAAACTTCGACAAAGTAACGATTCCAGAAGCGGTAATGCAGGAGGAGCCTTGTCTCCAAATATTCAATATTTGGTGAATTTTTCATTGCATCATCTAGTTCGTTGAAAAATTTTGCCAAATTCTTAATTTTTTTTCTATTCATTGCCAACTCTTGAGGTGATCTGCCCCACTGTGCGACCATGATTTCTACTAAAAAAAATCGACTGGACTATTTTGTTTTGTCCTGCTCATACTCTGTATCAGAATGTGTTGATCAACTGAGTTTTATTGACAGTTTTTAATGGTAATTGTTGTACTTCGATGAACATTTCGCTACAAACACTACTGGAATAAAGCCGCGTCAATTATTTCGACATGTCCATGTGAATATAGATTTTTGATAGACATGAAATTCGATGATGCGAATGATAATAACAGGGCCGACATTTTAAATTTGCATTGAATTTGGACAGGAAATTTCAGAACGGATGGTCAAATTTTTACTCGCTCAAAAAAATAATGTTCAAGAGTTTTTATTACGTTGTGTTGGATCTATCTTTTTTCTATCTCAACTTGTTTGAACATAGCCAAGGATGATCAGTTAAGTCTCCACAAACTCGAAACAATGGCATAGAATAAATCAGTCTCGTTCCAGATTTCCAGTTTCGAAATGTAAACTTTCTTGAATCTGGTCTATATAAGAAGAAAGTCGGAATAGTATATATAATTTTCAGCAGTGATATCAAAATCATTTTCATTGGGGGTACCTGACTGAAATCCTCTAATGATTCATTGGTTTGATGAACCAATGAATTAATTTCAAAAAGCACCAGCTGAAAAATCATTTTTTCGGGTTACATAAAGGATAGAAAGTTTCCCCTTGCTCTTACGCTATGCTGCCCAAGGTCACAATTATACAATCATCTAAACTTTTACTTCACACAAAAGCTGAATTACTGAAAATCAGTCAATTGATTCACTCAGAAATTGAGAAGAAAAAAATTTTTACGTGTTTTCACGGATAAAATTGAAAACTATTTTGGTGGGATCCACAGTGACAATAAATCCCATAGCGTAAACAACTCAAGTGTACGACGCTGGCGCGTATACAAGTTTTCACCATGGGAAAAGGGGAGGGGGGTAAATCCCTGATCCAACGTTGAGGCACGATGGAATTTCTCCATTCCATCGAGATTAGTGCATACCTGATTGTGCCAACCCCATTACTCCCCCCACACTCCTTTTATACACAACTGGTATAGAGCTTACACATATCTCATACAATATTCCACTTATTGATATTCACCTAAGGAGTTGAAAACTTCGAAATCTCAAAAATTATGAAAATCTTTCAACAAATGCTCTGACGCTGAAAAAAAAATCCTAAAGTTCGTGAAAATTGTCGAACTCTACCCTTGGTAGGTGAGGTAGGATGATGTCCGAAAATAATGTATGGTCTCACAATAACCTTCCTGAGAAGTTTCGAAAAAGTGGGGAACTGAACTACCAAAAAGATGTTGTTGTATCGTTTTGTAGAGATCAATCATCCCTTCACCGCTCTGCTCTTAGTTACACTCGATGTGCATTTCGCGAACAAGAATAAGTAGAAGAAATTTGATCGAGTTTCCTCTCCTGAAAATGCCAACCTTTTCAGTACCATGCGCCACAGACTAATATCACTTCGGTGTCTGAGAAATTGATCTTCAGAAAAAATCCTATCTCTCACATCAAAGGTTACAATCTCGTCGATTACAGAATTGTGGGGCCGTTCATAAAATACGTCACACTAAAATCAGCTTTTTTTGACCCCCTTCCCCCCCAATTGTCATGCTGTGTCACACTTTTTGTGACCCCCCCTGGAAATATTTCGTCACAAAAACTAAGCCCCCCCTGCTGAGTATGATAAATTCTAAATGATAGTACACAAATTCTGAAAATTAAAAATATTTATTTATGGGTGGCCACAAATAATATACATATTTCACATAATCAGAAGATTCAATGCTCAATAACTCAATGAAACAGTAAAAAATCGCTTTATTTTGTTTCATTTGTATAGTGAAATACTGAAGATTTCTTTCATACCAAAATTTTTCAATTTTCGTCAGAAATCTACTTTTTCAGTAGATTTCTACCAAAAGTGGTCACGCTGGCTTCTAGCGCTCATGTTGAAAATAATAAACGGCGAACGTCACGTTGCCGTATACCCCCCGTCCCCCCTTGTCACATCTTGTCACACGCAGCCAGACCCCTCCCTCCCCCTTGTATGCGAACGTATTTTCTGAACGGCCCCTGTTGTATTTCGTAGATACCCATAAGCAATTCCGGAAGATTTGACTTCGATTATAAAAAATTTATGAAAAGTCATATGGATCTGAAGTAACCATTATGGGACATTTCTTCCCTTCAACTCATAGCATTCAATATCATTGAAACAAAAGCTTTTAAACAGTGCTTGTATTTTTTTAATAGAACTGAGTAACGTATGTGATATAGAATTATAGGAGAAACGTTGTGTTGTACACGTTTTGTGAGTTATGGTGGAGTTGATAAAAAAATTTAAATCCATATTTGAAAGAAATTATTGAGGAACCAATGAATTAAACGTCGCATCGACCAAACAACTGAAAACTTTTTCTAGAGATATATAAATATAAAAGTTGCATATAAAACATCTTACAAATTACAACAGCTCCTTGGTAACCCATAAGATATATTAAAAAACCCAGAGGAGTTGGGAATTTATGAAATCCGTTGTCAAGATTGCAACAACAAATACAGCCAGAGCCGACGAGCTATTAAAAGCCCTTTAAAAACGAATTCTGCACACATGAAATACGGAAGGGTAGAAAAATCCAGTGTAGCCCAACACGTTCTAGACAATGACCACAAAATTAGTGAAAGCAATCTCAAACTGATCAAGCACGTGCATGACACAAGAATACTCGATGCATGTGAGAGTCTAGAAATAGCATAATGTAAAAACAGGCTTATTCATCTCCGATGATCGGAGAACGACGGCCTTCAAGCCCGAAGAGAAGTAGTTATACTGAGACCTATACCTTTCAGCCCGCTTGTCATTTAATTGTTCAGAAAGTAATCAGAATAATCAATAATAACAGATGACGTACCAATAAATTTGGCAGGTAGTCATTGCATCAGTTCATTATCGAGAAATTAATTAGAGTAATTAACACTAATAAATAAAGTCCATATCGGACCAAAGAACTTCAGGTATATGAACAACTAACCCTAGCTTTAGGCTTAGTTTAAATTTTTTTTCTCCTGAGGATGCTAACTTTGTTCGGGAAACGCGCGTCGTGTGCAAAAAATATCACTTTGGTATTAGGGTAATTGATTTCTAGGAAAAGTATCGCACCAAAGTTTCCAATCTCATCGTTTACCAAACGATTCAACAATCTTGGAACAGTGGAAAAAGTCTATCGTACTCACTTCAACATTATTCGAAATGGAAGAGGTTCATTCAGAAAACTAAATCGCAGGTTTTTGCTTTTTGGGAATATCTCGTGAACCGTTGTTGATATTCGTGATCTGATAGTTTTTCTTGAGTTTCTCTGAATGAGCAACAGATTCATTCAACCTTGTACGTTTTAGTAGTAGAAGTGAGTGTTATTTATGGTATTTTCATACAAAACGTCATCGACTTTGATCAAACTCGTTTGGCAAATGGATCTTCCTATGTCATATCTCAGGAGCAGCATGGTGGAATTCGCAGATCTACCAACCATATAAAGTGACAGGTCATTTCCCAGTAGGACATTGAAAAACTCCCAAGAAAAAAAAACCCTGTTCTGTTGGAGGATCGAACCAATGCCCTCTTGATCATGAGCCGTGCAAAAAACCAACTGCGCCAGCTCATACGCCTGTAGATTTTCCTTTTTTCTAGAAAAATTCAGTGAGTTCAGCTGAAAAAGGAAACTGTTCACGTGAAAATGTATACAAAATCTCCACTTCAGTACCGACCACAATTCCGTGGTTTCATTCCCAAATATTGAAAGTAAGTATACTCGAAAAAACTGTTTTCTTCTTTGGTACGTTTTTCCTTCCTGAAATTCATCTTCCATCCGTCATTGAACGAGGCTGATACTGAAGAAACCGAATTTAAAATCGAGCTGAAATTGTCTATATTCTTGATAAATACATTTCATTCTCGGAAGTAAAATATACTCAGACCTTTCCCGCAAAGAGTGGGTAATGAATAAAAATCAGATTGAAATCTGCCATTGATAGATTTTAATCTGTCATTGACAGATAAAAAATCCGTCAATGGAATTATTTTTTATCTTTACAGTGACCCCAATACGCAGTCGTATCATATAGAATCAATTTGATTCAAATCTCATTTCAAGTAGCCTCTCCATAATCTCAAGTTGTCTCCATAATTTCGAGTTGAAATGTTGACAAGACTATTCGGCAACTTCGATCGTAAATCAGGCTACTCCTTTCAAAAGTTATGCAAATTTCGAATAGCATTTTCTCGCCGCGTCAGTGAAAATAAACATCATCGACTTCATTTCGAGTAGCCATAATTTTTCCTCGAAGCGAAATATTCCTAGCTACGAATATTCATACGGAAGGAAAATCTGAAAAGTTTGCCAATAATCATAAAAGCCGTGCGTTAAAAAATAATAGTTGGTAGCAGTGACGTAACGATAGGTGAGGAAAAAGACTGAGGAACTGATCCAGAGTAACACAAATCAGCTAAGGTCATAACATTGCCAATGACTCGACATAATCCATTCAGAGAAGGCCTGAACAAGATAGGGCTATCAAATGGATACCTCAGATGCAGACAATTCCACAAAGGGATTCAGAGCTTACCATCATACTTGCTGAATGTGAGGCCTCGTATAGGAATCCAGAGAGATATGATTCGCCAACAGCAATTATTAGGAGGCAAGATTGTTGAGATGGTTGTCATAATATATACGGAAGCAAATCGCAATGAGCCCAAGAAACTGATGGCAATTCCACGAATACAAAAGAATAATTCTAGTTGAATCTGAAACTAACAACTGGCACAAATAATTAGGATGACATTGATGTGATCAGCAGATCACAACGGTCTGGCATGGTATAATAAAGCTGATCCTATATTGGACTTCTTCTCTGGACTCTCAAAAACTGGGGGTTCAAACGCTGATTTATCAACTCAGACATAATTAGCATACCAGTACAAGGAAAACAGGCTTTTCATGAAAAGTCAAACAGGTTTTACACTTAGATGGAGAAGGCTTTCAACTTCTTCTTTCTGCGAGTGACAATATCTTTTTGGAAAAAGCTTGGATTTCTTGAAAAGGTGAAGTAACATTTCAATGGACCAAAATAAATTTGCGTCCAGAAAACTGGTCTACTTCATAAAATGTGTCTATGGCCTCAAATAGGTTGAGTCAGGTTCATATACCCGTTCAATCACATATAAATAATCTACGAATTTTTGTGATGTCACTGGATTTGATCACAGAAAAGTAAATCCATCAGAGTTCGAGATGTTTAACTATTTCCATTGGTAGATTTTTAGGAACTTATAAACTCATTGGTTGTGTATCACCACGTCGATACATCTCAACAATTATTTGAATTTTCTAAAGAGATATTCACCGGATATTGATCACGAAATGCTCTTATATCTATGTTGAATATGCCTTCATTGATTTAGTTTCTAAAGTTTTTCATCACGAAAATTCCGAATCGAATCTCCCTTCTCACTACTCCATGTACGCCAGTGGCCAGCAATGACGACCAAGTGTGATAACTTTGTTGGAAGCGCAAGTAACTAGACTTGTTTCGGCAATATATAACATCCAAAACAGCGAGCTGAAGTGTACTCCTCATCTCTGGGATTATTACTTCTTTCGAGTTCGAACGGCTGAAGTTGTTGAAGTTTGGGGATAAAGTGCATTTTTGGAAAGTAGATGTCTGAAGCGGGAATAGAGCGTTTTGGTTTATGCATATCAGGGGTTTCGCAAGGATTTCTGGAATTATGGTTGAACAGGAATTTGATGGGGAAGGTTCAAAATATAGATACCATAGATATTTGAATATATATGTTCGACACTGGGTGAATTTAGTATTTTATAGGATATATTATGTAATTATGATACGAGAGGTCACAGGTTCAACTGAGTTCTGTTTGAATGTCGATATTTTATAGTGGATGTATTATTTCTCCTAGCTTCTTGGGGTTCTCAAACCAGCACAATCTGAAAAAATAGGAAATGATATTGGAATCTATACAAGTGTAGAAGGGCAGATTTTTAATCTACCCCGAAAATTTGCTGCGATAATTCAAAAATAGTTCCTTCTGAATTGAACGCGTTTAGTAAGCAACTTTCTGACATTTACAAAAAGCTTGGATGAAAACTTAACTAGAAGAGACTAATTGAATTCAGAAGGAACCATATTTGAATTATCGCAGCAACTTCTCGGGGTAGATTGAGAATCTGTCCTTCTACACTTGTATAGATTCCAATATCATTTTCTATTTTGTCATATTGTGGTAGGTTGTGAAGAATGGATCCTTTTTTCGTAGTTTTTTCACCTCAATCTGAAAAATAAGAGTTATTATTGGAATCTACACAAGGGTAGAAGATCTCTTATCTATCCCGAAAAGCTGCTGCTGTGAATGACACGTTCTTGAATTTTCCTCAAATTTGGGTGTGGTATTGGGAGTATTGAGAGATTTATTTGTACCTCACCTGAAAGTGTAGTGCAATATTTCACTGTAAAACTTTGTAGAAGCAGTCTAGCCTTCAACTTTTTCATCGGTTATCAGCATTGAGGAAAATCATGAATCAGAAAATGCCAGAAATGGGGTACAAGTTTCGAAAACCAACTACAAAATTGATCCTGATGATTGTGTTCGACACGCTGCTATGGGAACCATATGATTAATGACTGGAGATTACCATGGCAAATGAAAATCATCCTGGCTTGAGATATCAATGTAGTGTTGTGATCTGGTGGAATACTTTGAGAAATTTCAGTGTATCATTTCATTCCTAGCTGATTATAAATTTCCAGTTTCGCCATATTTGAATATGATCAATTGTTGCCTTGAACTGTTCTGTCATCGAGTATTCATACAAAATCTCTCGTGAGAGCTAATTGAAATTACATACTATTTCGACAGTTGCGAATATTTTCAATATTGACAACTCACACATAATTTGTAATGAAACGTTGGAGCTGGACAATATTAAATCAATCAGAAAAAGTAATATTGAACTGTTATCATTTAAATATGTTTATTTTCTATCAAAACCCACCTGACTACTCAATTCATGAAACAGTAGAATTCTGGACAGATTTGAAATATTGCCACAGCGATTATTTTCCTTAATGCAATGCAAAGTTGAAGGCTAGAATGTCTTCAGAGACTTTTACAGATGTTATTTTTGTCACTTGTTAAAATGTGACCTTTTTGGCATTTCAACCAATAGCGGGTTATTCTAGCCAATCATCCGGTTTTATACTGATAAATCTGCCTGGTCCTCGATAAAACTTTGTTCGCCTTTGAATTGTCAAAACTATAAGGTTCACCGCGTCGATTCCAATAAACTGGCCTATATACAACGTTGAAATATAAATTATCATGAATGAAAAGTTCCTAATTATTAATATAGTAGTTCACTTCTCACTTTGTCAGTATAATAATAACATACAACACTCAAATTCCACACACGTTAATAGCTCATGAAAATAACTAAATTTAAGGCAGATATTGCTAACTCCAAACGACGACTCACGTCGTGTTCAAAATTGTAGACTCTTGTAGACCCATTCAAATACTTGAGGTTTCCAGAACTCAAATGAAAATGGCGTACGATTGATTTTGGTTAAATTCAATTTGTTTCTTGTAGTTTGAGACGAAAACGTTGTATGGAGATTTCCATACAGAGGCATAATGAATATCCTATTGAACCGATCAAAAAAAACCTAAGTTTCGCCTCACTTTCCAGGTACTATATTGTTTTTGTGTTAGTATTTGAATTTTTTTTCAGTTAACACTTTTCCTGGAAATAATCTAAACATATATTCTCCTACACCAAGCTCAATCAACCAGTATGTGTGCACATCCATGATTTTCCAAATTTTGCATCGAAAGCTTCCGTGAATAATAATTTCAAATGAAATTACTCTAAAGAGTCGTACTAGATGATACCATAGTTAATTCACTGTCTTTCACTGTCTAAAAATGTCGCTCGGTGATGATTCAGACTCTGTTAGACAAATAATCAAAAGAGTCGTTGATATTGAACCCCTCGAAAGTTTCGAAACATTGTATTCATCTTGATAGGTAATATCTTCCTGAAATGCAAAAATTCTATCAATTGAAAATTTCCAAGTATTGAATTTCTCTTTACCATACAAAATGAAATAACTGAAAAGGAAAAAAAACAATACCATATCAGGTCCTGGAAATCTTCTTGGTTAATTTCATTCACATAATTAGAGAATGATTCGATTTGCGATTGTCACTTAACAAAAAATTACGAAACCATTACACGTGTTTTACTTCCCATACACTAGCATAAAACACCTGAAGACGAAAAAACCATAATAGTATATTACTTTATGAGGCGGGGAAGCATGACTTTTCTTGACGCGCCCGATATTACGCGCCGAACGAAGTGAGGCGCGTAATAGAGGGCAAGTCAAGAAAAGTCGCTTCTTTGCCGAATAAAGTATACTATTTTTTCTTCAAACGTAGCAATTTTCAACCATAAATAGTACAATTCATACGCTATTTTTACTCGAAATTAAATGTGACAACTATCAAAGTCGTCTAGATGTTAGAAATTAAAATAATTAAGTCGTCGGTGGGATTTGCGTCTCCCTGGTTACAGTTGTTTGACAGTTATTTTATGTTATTAAAGACAGCTTATTGTTGTTGCAACCGCAAGCGCAAATTTAGTGCGAAAATGGAAAACCTAAACGAAATTGAGTCCGCGGCTAATGATGCAGTAGCACGTTTGGGGCCCTCCAAGTCCGGAATAAAGTATCGGTTAGCGTACAAGCACTTCCAAGAGTGGTGCGATACAAGAGGAGTACGGCAAGTTACCGAAGACGTTTTACTGGCATATTTTAATATAATGGAAAATGAAAATAAATGGAAATCTTCTACAATGTGGTCACGATACTCTATGATAAAATCCGAGTTAGTTATTCGAAAAAATGTGGATATAAGCAAATTTTTAAAGTTACGTGCCTTTCTGAAAAAGACAATCGAAGGATATACTGCGAAGAAGTCTAAAGTTTTCACTAAAGACGAGTTCGATAAATTTTTGTTTGATCCGCCAGATGAGTTGTATTTAGGATTGAAGGTAAAAAAAATTATATTGCAAAGCATGTAGTATACTCTACTAAATTATAAAAATATTTCAGATTGTTTTGTTAATTGGGGTTACCGGCGCCTGTCGATGCGACGAATTGGTAAAAATGAAGACTGTGGACATTGAGGATAAAGAAAATGTAATAATTATCAAAATCCCAGACAGTAAAACACGACAAATTAGATCTTTTACGATAATTGGTCAAAACTACATTAAACTGTATAAAAAGTATGCATCACTGCGGCCTGAAAATTTCACAGAAAACCGATTTTTTATAAAGTACCAAAATGGAAAGTGTTACCGAAGCGTCATGGGAATACATTCGATCAGCGCAGTAGCCCAAAAAGTAGCTAGTTATTTAAATTTAAACGATGCAAGCGCATACACGGGTCACTGTTTACGACGAACTTCAGCAACACTTTTAATTGATGGAGGCGGAAATCTAGAATGCCTCAAACGACATGGGGGCTGGAAATCAAGCACGGTTGCCGAAGGATATATAGAGGATTCAATAAGAAATAAGAACGATAATGCTCAAAAAATTTTAAACCCTCATGATTCGCCAACATCGGGAATGATTGCTGAAAGTTGTGCTCGACCATCACTATCATCTACAATTACCAATGCTTATCAAGAGTCGGGAACATTTTTGCACGGTTTCAATTTTGAAAATGCTTCATTGACTAATTGTACTTTTAATATTACTATAAATGAAAATGATGTTTAATTGTTGTTAATGACATTTGTATTGTTGCTTTGTGACATGTTTCATATTGTTGCCATGACAACATTTTTCCCTCCGCCGTAAAGAAATGGGAAAAAAAAACTGCTGCCGGCGGAGACATCAAACTTTGACAGGATCAAGTTAGATAAGTAATGTCATCATTATTTGACGTTTGAAGAAAAACAAAATTATTGTTATAGAAATAATATTCAAGTTGTTACTAGCCGGACAGCCCCAGTAAAATTTGTTCTAATCATGATGCCAATGTTGCAGATCTAACAAACATCTCATGGAAATGAACATGACGATGTGAGCTCTAACAGTATTGAATGATCTTGGAATTATCTGTATTCCAATTGCCAGAGACTGTTCCATAATACAATTTATATCCAACCTGAATTATTTCAGAATTCACTGAACTAAATTCTTCAACTGTAGTATCAAATTCCTTCATGAAAATTGAGAAACAGTGGTAGATTATACCACGAGTCAATACTGACATTATTCTCATGGAATTTTCACGAACCGAGCCGCGTCAGCGGCAAGGGATTAATATTACGAGACGATAATAGTCATTATTGCGAGTAGTATACTCTACTTTATTTACGACTGATTTGTTTATCTTAAATAAATGATTCTTTAATTTCATTCATCTCGATACAAATACACAAACACTCTCAATGCGTTTGACACAGAAACTTTGAGTTTGATAATATCGTTTCCATGTTGATATTCAATTCGAGAAATTTTGTTATAGGACTACAAGGGGGAATAAAGACTATTTCTATTAATCCCTCGCCATTATTTCCTACGGTAATAATATATGGAATTATACCTCAGAAACCATGAATATAATACTCATATTATGTATACTTAAGTCATAAATAAAACTTGTTGTTTTATACTAAAGTTCGTACAATTTAAAAACTTTTGTAGGTCATCATAGACGTGGTCAAATTCTGAAGACAGTATAGCCAAATTGTCATATAATAATGGAATATCAGATGAGAATAAAAGTGATTTATTTATTATAAAAAGAGTAAAATCAAAAAGATACCTAACTACGTGTGTATTATATGAATGTGCATCCATGAAATAGGTCTCTCTCGTGTAGTTTTTTCAATAGGGGCCAATTTCGAATAATCGAGATTTTCCTGTTTCCGCAAACCAAATTCTCAGTGCGTTCATGCATGCTATAAATTTTGCAACGAATAACACTCGAATCCAGTACTGCAGCATTTGTAAGTCCCTTGGTTACACGCATTCGAGGCGATTCAAGAGTTTGGGTTATCTTTATATACTTTACTTGAAGTCAGCTTCAACACGCTAGAGGTGAATATCTGACGGCAGATTACGATTCCAATTTGATCTCTTATTCTTGATTTGCCTCTCTAACAGAAGTTGAAGCAACGGGTTCCTATTTTCTCGTTCTCTTCCGAAATAACCAATGAAAGATGCCACCAACTCTCTGCAGCGCTCATTTACATGTTTTGGCATTTTCACGAACAGCTAGAGACTGATGCTATATGATGATCGAAACAGGAAGTTTTTGATTATAATATCCAATTTGAAATACCAAAAAGACGTAAATACAGAACTGTTACTTTTAAATAGCAATTGTCAATGGATTACTCTCAAATTTGAAATGAAGTGCGGCAACATCTCAAGTGCTACCAACTGAATTCCTAAGAACAACAGGCGCCAAATTTGAATTTCGATGCAAACAATCCCATGCATCAATGGATTGGTCCCAATGTGTTAATCTTATGTCTTCATCGATGACGTGACATGTTTTGAATTGTATTCACTATACTTATACCAGTCCCTACCGTTACTGCAGTTTCATCTTATAGGAATATTATCGAACGAATACTTTGAACTATAATAACTATTGAAACAGTTTATAGCATAACGAACAGTTTTTGTATTCGTTTGATAATGTTCGTATGGGACGAAACCACAGTAACGTTAGTTACAAATATAAGTAGTATACAAATAAACAGGAAGTTTCATTTCTCAATGTTCATGAAGATCTTCTACCACACAGTGACGGCTGAGGCCATCAGCGGAATTGAAATCGATTGCTGGATTATTTTGTTACTTCCAACCCAATTGAGATCAGTTTCGAAGAATCGATTGGGTCAACAAAGCGAATGATGATTTCGAGTGGACAATGGTTCATTTCATCCTGATACCAGTTGAATTCATTTGTTGATTGACCTAGGTGGAATACCGATAGCAGGATAAATATTGGTTTGTGGGAATGAAAGGCAGTGCACACTTGACTGAAATGGGGTCAATCCATTATATACTTTGTAGAACAATGTAGTACCCTGAAGCGAAAGTTTTTTCGATTTTGTCATATGAAGTAACACTGATTATTTTTTTCACTTGTCAAAATGTGACGTTTTTGGCACTTCAACCAATAGTAGCGGGTTAATCTATGGTTATTCTAGCCAATCATTGGGTATTATACCGATAAAACTGCCTGGTCGATTGTTTCGATAAAACGTTGTTTATCTTTGAACTGTCAAAACTATAAGGTTTACCGCGTTGATTCTATTGAACTGGCTCATATTTATATAAATTATCATGAATGAAGAGTTACCTTATTATTAATAGTCATTCAGTTTTCACTTTTTCAGCATAATAATAACATAACACATTTCAATGAACACTCAAACACGTAAATAGCTCATAACCCCAACTTTATGACAGATATAGCGAACGACCGATTCAAATATTTAAGGTTTCCTTAACTCAAATGAAGATGGCGTACAATTAGTTTTTATTAAATACAATTCATTTTTTGTTGTATGAGAAGAAAAAGTTGTATGAAGATTTTGATACAACGACATAGCGAATGATTTTATGTTCCTTCTGGCGCGATTTACATTTCATAAGAAATTTTCAATCATCAACCTTGTACGCCATCTCTTGGTATCGTCGGCAAGCATTATCATATTCAATGCGTAAGCATCATATCTCTTCTGGATCATAGAGGGCACACATCGTTGTTTGACATTTCAAATTTGTAAAATTTTCACCTATTCTCCGTTCCTTCTTATGTAAATGAAATACTGATCAATTAAATTGCTCTCCCTTCTATTTGTTCAAAAAATTATCTCTCCAAATACAACTCGTTCTTCAAATTTAATAAGATAAATTTTCATTTTCGAAACACTCAAACTTTATTTTGAGGCAAAAGCATTCAAACAAACCGAATTAGATAAAATCACTCGTCCTGCGGACTCGTGATTTTATCAATCGGTTTGTTTTCATACTCTTGCCAAATAAAAAAATTTTGTGGAAAATGAAAATTTATCGATTAAATTTGAAGGACTCGTGGTATTACCTATGATAAAATTCTTAGCACAGGTTAGTCTGAGAGGCCACGACACTAAACCTATAATGATAGGGCTTCCAAAAGCAATACATATAATCCAATATACCATTCATAGAAGAACACAAAATGCCCCTGCTGCCATGTCTAGGACCGGTCAACGCCATAAAAAAAATTTACAAAAAAATTTTGTTCAGGTTCCTGTCAATCTAAGTCTCCCGTATTATGATTGTTCCTCCACACAGGAAAGGGGTAGGACTATATGAAAGAGCAGTGCTGCATTTTCCAACCAGTGGACAACTTGGCGGCAGCAGCGTTTGAAAGTCGCCCTCCGTGCAACCGATTTTGCCTTTCAATTCGGTTTTATACAAGAGATAATAATAATAATAATAATATACATTCCAGTCAGATCATATTTACATGATATTGGAAAAGTCAAGGAACACAAAAGAAAAAAACAGCATCTATTGTATATATAAAATCAGATCAAAGGACGATACTAATAATACAAGACAATAATAATGAAAGACAGTAGACGAGAAACAATATTGGGACCATTGACGTTAATAATAATAACCTGGACATCCGAATGTGATAACTCAAGTGAACTTTTTGTTCATGAATTCTGATATGTCATAGTAACACTCTTTGCATAGAAAGTCTTTTAGCTTCCTTTTGAAAACATTGAGGTTGTCTTCCAATCTCATACAGGCAGGCAAATGATTTAGAAATTGAATTCCTCTGTACATTGGGCTTCTCTCATACAGACTGGTTATTTGGATATGTACTGGAATTTTTCATTTCATTTTCCTGATAGGCAAAATTTGAGATATACGACAAGTTGCTGACTAATTGGACTTGTTCTATTCAAAAAGAACTGTTTTTCAATAGACGCAGCAACTTTTCGGAGTAGATTAAAAATCTACCCCTCTACACTTGTATAGATTCCAATATTAATAGTTATTTTCCCAGATTGTGGTGGGTTACAAACCCAGAAAACTACGGAACTTACAGTATCTATTGTCAAAACGATATGTCTTGTTTACTAGGCAAAGGCGACGGTGAGTTTTGACTTACCGACGCCGATGTTTTCATAATATGTTGAAATCAACAACCGATCATGTTTGTCAATGAATATTAATAATCTAATGGAAATGTCTCTGAGGAATCATCTTGATTTCTGATGAAAATTGTAATTTTGACAGCGAAAAATGGTAGCACTTTTGACTGTGCAGTTTTCAGGTGAAAGTTAAAAAATTTGAATCAAGACAAAAATGCCGGTATCGTGCAAAAACCGTTATAACCAGGAATGTTAAGCACTATCGATTTCAGATAATAATCGAAATTCTGGGTACGTTCCTCCTCCGAACAATTTGTCTTCGATATGTGAAATTATAGGTGAAACCGTTCTTGATACTGAATTAAAAACATTTCGAATATCTGACGATATTCCCATTCAGAGAAAACGATATTTGTGCAAGATCGCCAGGACTGTCAAGCTACAACATATAGATCTAGACATGAACTCAAATGCTCGGATCCTCCCTCCGAACCCAGGAATCCACACCTAAACGAATAATTCGAGACAGCGGAGATGCGTTGAGTTATGGTCAGTTTTATTTGACCATTTCCTGGGTCGGGCGGAAACGGCTTCCATTTTTTAATAAATATTTATGCGTTCCATATCTCTGGAAACACATAAACAGTTTTTTCTGGCCCCGGGTTATTTTTCATTTGAAAAGAGCACTGTTAATATTGTATTTCCGACAGAAGAGCTATGATGGCCCTGGTATGAGTGTACAGACGTGTGCAATCTTGATATTGAACGGAAGAAAAATTTTTTTCTTGCTGTCCGTGTAAAGATAGTTTCGATTTTTTCAGTTAATTAGACTGGCGAAGTTATAGTCTACTTCTTAAATTGTTGATAGTGACTCATAGGATAATATCAAGCAGGTTTTTTAGATAAATTAAACAAAAATGATTGTATTTAATATCGATTCGTACGAGATAAAGTTTATGGAATAAAAAATATAAATACTGCAGCACACTGGAAATAAAACCAGTTGGTTTCGAGTGTGAAAGCAAAAACTTTGCGAATTTTAAGAACTTTTCAGTCACATCTTCAGTCGTCATCATGAGTTTCAATGATATACATGCATTGAAAAACATGTATACCAGAGTGATTTGTTTTGTTAAGTTCCATGATAAACTAGAAGGGTATGTGGAAAACAAAAATAAAAAATATCTCCTCAATTAACTCGTAAAAGCGGTTCGAAATTTATGCATATTTTTGCCTTTTAATAATTATTACCAATGGATATTTCTGAAAAGTTTCAGTTCAGGATTATTATATGGAATATCGTAACGCAGTGACAAGAAGATTTCACCCCCAAGGATCACCATTTGAAATAAATAGGTATGTATGTACCACGGGTATGAAGTGGATATTCTTGCTCTGATGGCGACAATATTTCTCAACTGAGAGTGTGTCAATTTTTAATTGTTAATTTATTTTTCAAATTCCATTAACAATTATTCCTCGATATTTTGATTATATTATTCAAAAATTATTCTGTTTCATCACCAGTTTGGCATTATGAACATCGA
Organism: Zygogramma bicolorata; assembly: GCA_032362365.1. NCBI lineage: Eukaryota > Metazoa > Arthropoda > Insecta > Coleoptera > Chrysomelidae > Zygogramma > Zygogramma bicolorata. Next base: position 61,993 of record JAVJAQ010000339.1, read on the forward strand.
AATTAACTCGTGCAAAATTATAAAATATTACCAGATTCAACACCAATCCACTTCTTTATCAAATATGATTGTCGAATGAAGCACTGAATCTAAGGATTCATGAATATATTCTACATATATTATTATACATATATTATATATGTTCCAAAATTGGGTTGATTTTTTACCAACTAATTCGAATAAAAAAATTAAATAATACCATATGAACCACCAGTATATCACAATGATACCAGAAAAGACATGTAATGGCAACGGTATAGACCACGTGAAAACGTGATAACAATGAATTACTTGAATTTTTGTGAATGAATCGACATAACCATTGTTGAGATAGCCCTTCTCTCCAGGAACATGATTTTCTTGGCGACAACGAAATTTTGAAGACCTGGTATTGTCTTTTTTTTTCAGATGGAAAAGGAAATACAAATCAATGAGCATACACTCTCTATTGGTACTTGTAAAACTTCCACAGAAACTTGACCAATCAGCACTGAACTGTCGATACGAGGTCATTTCAGTTCACCTGCCGACTCATCATACGTAGTCTAATTTCCCACAAATCACAAGCAACTTATTTCTCATCAATCGAATAAACACTTCTTGAATAATAATTCAATTTTCCTCCTGGTAGCAAATGAACATAATATAAAGACAAATTCACGCTTGAACAAATTTCTGAGCTTGAGGCATTGTCGTCTTTCCCTCAAAGAAATGAAACAATCTGCAAAGACTACTTATCATTCTCTCATAGCGATGCGGCGCTTTGTGCAAAAGTTCAACGTTACAACTGCTGATAGTTCACGTAGTTGTAATAAAATTGGGGAATAAGAAAAGGAACTCCTTCCGAATAATGAAGGGGTAACGTAGCAGCCAATTTCGAATTCAACTTCGGAACAAAAGACAAATTCTCACCAAGAAAGGACGAATTTTCTCTGGTGGTAAATAGAAGTAATGAGGTCTGAACTTTCGTTGTATCATATTCCATCCCCAGTTTTTCGTTATATGACAGGATACGTTGGTGTTAATTTCTATTTGTGACGTATTGAATTTGGACATGTATCTTGGAAATAAATCAAACGAATGAAATCAACAAATGTTCATCGAAGCTATGCTATTACGCAGTACAAGAATGAAAATCGTATCATTGTTTATACAGATGAGGTTAGTCAATGACTGTGTAAAATGGATTTGAAAGGGTTTTTGTTACGCCATCTACAGTATAATATCTCTACTTTCATTTACTTGACAATGCCCGAAAAAGTTTTCTACTCTGAAAGGAAAACTAGATGCAAAGTTATGTCTGTCAGCTACAATGAATTGTCAAAAGGAAGATAATGAAGCTTCAAAACAGAGTTGACAATAGAAATAAATGAAGGAAAGGTAGGTTTAGGCATTGAAATAATATTCAAAACACGAAAGATCTACGAAATTTACTGAAAAATTCCAATTATGTCCCTGAATTGAGTGCCATCTTATGGTATGATGTATAAGTAATCAAGAAAATGTGTAATTCAGGCTACGACGTACGTAATAGAAACGAAAGAAAACACATGACCTGGAAACGAAATCACTAGTGCCATCTAGTCGTAGTATTAAGATTGAGATTAAAATATGGGGCTGGTGTGCTGATCAGCCTACTACACCGCGACCTTTGCAGGTCTATTGTGCGTGCCCTCATGTATGTTAGAGTTCCTTGTCTAGACCCGTCCTTGTAACTAGACCCCATAGGCCAGACCTTAAGTTCTCCATATATTGAGAGGGTTGTGGTTTTTTCTCCCCTAACGTTGCAAACGTTAGCCTAGACAGACCTTCGCAGTAGCACAGTATGTGTGCTGAGGTTTCCTTATCCTCTTGGCAGTTGAATGCCTATTTTGACTTAGTAGGTACTCCGTGAATTTTACAAGTTTTTCGCAGCGCTTTTGCTATACCACAAAAGGGTTCTGGGCCAATGGGGAAGCATCGTGCTCCTTCTCGTGCTAGTTAATCAGCCTCTTCGTTGCCCTTGTATCCTGTATGGCCTGGTACCCAAGCTAAAGATACTCTGTTTTGACTGCCTAGCTCTTGTAGCTTTTCTAGGCAGTTCCAGACCAGTTTGGAGTTAACCTGGATGGAGCTAATTGCTTTCATAGCTGCTTGGCTATCAGAGTATATAGCAATGGTCTTTTCCTGAAACTCTTGCCTTAATAACTCTTCTGCGCAGTGGCGTATTGCTACAGTTTCTGCCTGGAATATCGTCACTTTGTTACCTGAGCTTAGTGAGACTTTTGTCTTTTGTTTGCCTATATAGATTCCTGCTCCTACACCTTCCTCGGTTTTTGAGCCGTCTGTGTAGCAGGCAATTGATGCAGTCGTAGTACACATCCCTTCAAATGATATTTCCATAAGGTTGGCAGTTGGCATACTATATATGGCTATCGACGAGAAACATTGACGTGTGAACGAACCTTCATTTCTTGATAGATAATGTAATGTATAAACAACATTCTGTGATTGATAACCGGTTTATTACACAATGAGTCTCCCAATTCATATGCAAACAGATATACACATGAAATCTTACAAACAGAAGACACCATCATTGGGCGCCTTCACCAATAACTTCAAGGAACAGGGACGGTATATAGTGCAGTCCAATTATCATTTTAACTCAGCACAAGCTTGTTCTCAGTAGTAATATATGAAAGACACTGATATTTATGGAATGTTCATTCCAGAATTCATATAAGCAAAGCTTGGGGAAATTGTAATGAAATCATGGGTATTTATTAGCATTCGAGGGCTCTTCGATGTTTTGTCAACTAACCACATGTACACTGAAAAGTGTACAAACTGTGTTCCTATATAATCAATGAAAAACTTACAAATCCTCAACATATTCAAATTTTTGAGATTTCTGTCTTCTGTTTCACGTAACCAGTGGAAAAATTATTGTAAAACGAACGTGATTTCAGAGCAGCGTGAGATTTTTTCTATCGTATTACCTACATAAAAGATTTTCACTTATTTTCACGCTCTATATTGTATATTCCGTCCCAACTCTATGGAAATATATAATAAACGCTAATGGAAACTGTGAAATGCAAGGAGAACAAAAAGTTTTTTTTATTTCAGATGGGAAAATGAACGAAAATTTTCAAAGCTTTTCAGTATTTAGAAAGGAAGTCATCTAATATTACAGGCACTGAAAATATAACGACTCAATTAGCAATATCTGAAGACATCTTGAGGGATAACAATCAAGTGATAAAGCTTTTACCAGGAAGTTTTTATATGTCAGTTCGAAAATTTGACACTTTTAGTACGCAATCATTATTTGAAGTGCTCGCAGAAGAGCTTAAATGAAACTTCTTCACATCAAGAAATATTACAGGGAGGAGGATATTATGTCGAATACAAAATGAAGATTCTACGTGTCATGAATTATTTTTCCCTCAATTGAAAGTACTAGAGATCACATATATTATGTAACATCATCATACGACTTGATGCTTCCGTTTTACTATCCGTAGCTGAGTATGGAAGAAATCAATTTTATAACTACTGATCGTGAATAGTAAGGCGTTTTGGCATTTCCGCCAAATTATAATATACCAAAATTGGAAAAACAAAATATTCATAACTGCTGATTACTCAAATATATTTTTTTAGAAAATTGAACAGTCTTGGAGAGACAATTGGAGTATTCTCACACGACTTTCTTCAGTGGGTTGAATAAATTTGATGATGCCCTATAAAACAACGTCAGGCAGATATATTCTTTACCAAATGCACTTTCAAGTCTTGTCTGTCCTTGATATATCTTGTTCCATTCGAAAGTTAAGGTGAGTCATTTTTACGACCGTACTGTACATCAGTTTTGACTATTGAGTTTGAAAATCATACAATTCATTTCTTGGGTTTTCCACCCTCCTGCAAATAATGAATATTCAGGTTTTTACGTATTTTAGGAGTTTTCAGTACGAACTAATATATTTTATTGATATATAAGTCTTATTTTTCTTTGTAGTATTTTGGGTTGCTAACCTACCACGATCTGATTAAATCAAGAATCAAGACGGGAATCTATACAAGATTTTCTTAATGTAAAAATATTGGACTGACAATGTGAAGATAAAATTTGAAGTATATGTCAGATTCAATTCGAAGAGGAAAATATCTCTCTAATGGGTGTATTAGCATTACCTACTCTAATGTTTCTGTTTACTTTCAATATATAAGTGTGAATTTTCCGGAAGCATGACATGGGAAGTTGTTGACTGATAGGTGGTGTTTCATCTAGAAGTTAAGAGGAACTGTTTTCAATTGACCCAGCAACTTTCCAGGGTCGATTAGAAATCTGCTCTCGTAGCAATTTTCATTTTTAATTTCAATGTTTTCTTATTTTACTGGACTGATACCCTTTAAACTCAGAAGAAAACAATAATGCACCACGGAATACAAACTTCCAAACAATAATTAGTGCAATTTAATGAAAAATGCAAAATCTACAGACTTTTCGGTCAAGAAATTAGGAATGA